>CM060323.1:34588476-34593476 GCA_030674155.1 Stramonita haemastoma | reverse complement strand
CTCTGATAGAGGTCACAGCTGTAGGCTACAGATAGAAAGGAAAACTCTCCATCAATGAATTGTGCCTGGATGAATAATGGACGTGTGTGAGAGAGAGACTTATGCACAAAGTGAACTGAGCAAGGCTAGGCCACTGCACTGTGATCAGGAAAGCGGCAGCTCAGTGCTTGTAGACCTAGATCGTATTATCGCTTTGCTATAACAATCACATCCATTGTCCGCCTGAGGAGAGGACAAAAATCGCCTACACACTCAACTGTTCTCTCTCTGTCTCTCTGTCTCTGTTTCTCTGTCTCTCTGTCTCTCTCTCTCTGTTTCTGTTTCTGTTTCTGTTTCTTTCTCTCTCTCTCTCTCGCTATATGTCTGTCTGTCTGTGTGTTGTCTGTCTGTCTGTCTGTCTGTCTGTCTGTCTGTCTGTCTGTCTGTCTCTCTCTCTCTCTCTCTCTCTCTCTCTCTCTCTCTCTCTCTCTCTCTCTCTCTCTCTCTCTCTCTCTCTCTCTCTCTCTCTCTCTCTCTTGTGCGTGTGTCTGTGTCTGTGTCTGTGTGTCTGTACGTCTGTGTGTCTGTGTATCTGTGTGTTTGTACATGTGTGTGTCTGACTGTGTGCCTGCATGTGTGCATACACGAGTGTGTGTGTGGTGTGCATGTTTGTGTGTGTACACGCACGAGTGTGTGTGTGTATGCGCGCGCGTGCATGTGTATGTGCGTGCATTAACATGAGTGTGTATGCGTGTACATGCGTGCTTGGATTTTCACCTGTAGATGTGTGTGTACACACACACATACACACACATACACATACACACACATACACATACACACACACACACTTACATAATGAGAATGTTGATGACATTGTACAACAGTGACTTTCCAGCCACAGCTGCAAGCATGATCATTTTATATTTTTTAGGCAGGGGAGGAGGGAGAGAATATTTTCTGCTGTCTGTTCCATTCTCTGACAGGTACACATATACATGGCTTACTTTGCACTGTTGTTGTTCGTCATGTCTAAATGCAGCTTTTGGGCTTCACGAGTTCGTTATTTAGTTAGTGTATGTACCCAGTGGTGACTAGCAGGCCAATATATGGCAATAATATAATTATTATATATCGTTTCAGGTACATGCGTGGCTTGCCTTGCGTTGTTGTTATTCATCATGTCTAACGCCTTCGTGAGTTCATTATTTAGTTCATATATCTGCCCAGGGCTGACTAGCTAGCAGGCTAATCGTGTATTTATTACATACCATGTTGGCAGATAAAGTCGTCTCAGATGCATACATACATGGCTTGCCTGAGTGACATGACGTGAGTCATGTCTAAATGCAGCTTTTGGGCTTCCTGAGTTCATTGTGTAGTTAGTGCCTCTGCCCAGTAGTGACGCAGGCCAATGATGTATTATAATATACATATATATTATATTATATCTGTTCCATCGTCTGACAGGAACATAAATGGCTTGCCTTACGTTGTTGTTACAGTCATGTCTAACGGTAGCTTTTGGGGCTTCCTGAGTTCATTGTTCAGTTAGTGCATCTGGCCAGAGGTGACTGGCTAGCAGGCCAATCATATAATATTATATAGCGAGTTGGCAGACAGAGTCTCTAGGAATAGCGTGTGATCAAGCGTTTAGCAAATCGTCATGAAATTACACACGCACGCACATGTGTGTACAGAGACACAGACATACGGACACAGGCACGCAGGCAGACAGACAGACAGACAGACACACACACACACATCACACACACACACACAAACATGTACAAACACAGGCTCAGGCACACAACCACACACACACACACACACACACACACACACACACACACACACACCACACACACACACACACACACACACACACACACACACACACACGCACGCACACACACACACACAACACACACACAAGAGTGTTTATCCCATTATCCTCCATATAAAAGAATAAGATAAAAATAATAAAATAAAATAAATGAACACACACATACGCACACACACATACACACACACACGCGCACGCACGCACGCACGCATGCACACGGTGCCACCTGAATAGAAATAATAGTAGAAATAAAACCCCTCACAATCGAATGCTTACAATAATAAACTGTATGTAACACATAACGAAAACTATCTATAGTCAGCACAGCCTGCCAATAGAATGATTGTTTAAAAAAAAAAAAAGAAATTGTTCACATCAACGCAATTATGACCGTAACTTTTCACTCGCACACATTGAAATGAAGATAAAAATCACAATAAACCCCATTTGTTTGTGGAAAATAACCCCCCCAAAAAACGTTATTACCAGCAACATCAAGGTTCAAACATTAATCTAACAAAACAAAAGCACACAGGTGTGTGTGTATGTGTGTGTGCCCGTGTGCGCGCGTCCGTGTGTGCGTGCGTGCGTGCGCGCGCGAACGCGTGTGTGTGTATGCATGTATGTATTCATACAATTTACTGAAAATCACACACACACACACACACACACACACACACACACACACACACACACACACACACACACACACCTATTTATCTCTTACATACACATAAACACATAACATTCATCACACACACACACACACACACACACACACACACACACACACACACACACACACACACGCACGCACGCACACACACACACACACAAACACCCCCCTACCCCCACCCACACACCCCTACCCCGCCTCCCCCAACACACACACACACAAAAGCAGGAAAATGTTGAGCGATTGCAATCTGCACCGTTCATCAGCCAATGAAAGACAACACCTGTCAACGCACTCCATCCCTGAAATAACCATTCAACAAAACTGTTGAAATCAAAACAAACATGTTCATAATAAAACAGGTTAAAAAAAAAAAAAAAAAACAGGGGGAAGTAAAGGTGTCCCATAACCTAGGTGGTCGTAGGGGAGCGAGATATCAGTGATCTCAGCTTCTCTAGGGGTCAGCATAATTATTGAGGTCGGCGCTCTCTCTCTCTCTCTCTCTCTCTCTCTCTCTCTCTCTCTCTCTCTCTCTCTCTCTCTCTCTCTCTTCTCTCTCCTCTCTCTCTCTCTCTCTCTCTCTCTCTGCTTTTTACCTTCCTTGACCCTAAAGAGAGCAGGTACCCATTTACAGCTGGGAGAACTGGGGAACTGTACTGTAGCCAAGGCACGCAAACGGTCACCCATTCACTTGGAAACCACACTCGATGCTGCTTAACATAGGCTTGGGGAAAGCGAGTGCTTTGACCAGTTTATTCTTTCTTTCTTATCTGTTATTTTGAAGATAATGGAATAAGTATCCATGTGCTTTTTTTACATCCAGTCCCCGTGTGTATGCAGTTTGGTAAATTTTGTCACCCGTTCCCACAAGCACACAATGGCCTACTCTTTCGAAAAGCGGAACAGGCTTTAACTAGTGCGCAAGATGTTTTGCATGCGTTAGCACACGAGACCTCGATTTATTGTCTCATCCACTGAGCTATCCTGCCCCTAATATTCCATATTAAACAAGTGATGAACAATGATACGACACCATATTTTTTTTCATAAAAAATAACAGCAGCCACAATATTAACAGCAACAACAAAATCATCCAAGCATGCACACGCATTTAAATCTTAAGGATATTTGCATAAACTGTAGTCCCTGTGGTTAACATAAATAGGTGAAGTTATCCGTCGCAAAATGTGTTAGTGTATAATGAATCTGGCTGTGCTCCCGGGGCAAGACACCTTTCTTCTCCTGCCATCAATGGGCGTGTGCTTTTGGGATCTTTTCTTTCTGTATTGAAATTCTGTTTTAAACCAAGCAAAACAATAACATCCACGCCCGTGCACCGAATTTACACACACGCCGCACGAACACACACGCACGCACGTAAACACGCACCTACCCCACACAACACACATGCACACACACATAAAACACACATACACATACACACACAAAAAAACACACACACACACAAACACACACACACACAACACACACACACACACACACACACACACAACCACACACACACACACAAAAATTAATATCGCAACTTATGAAAAGATGTGAAATGAATTTGAACAAACACACACACACACACACAACACACACACACACACACACACACACACACACACACACACACACACACACCACTCACTCACACCCACCCTCACCCACACACACACACACACACACACACACATCACACACACACACCAACTGCACTTTTCAGCCTAACAGCCATAGCTCTCCCCCCCCTTCCACCCCCACCCACCCCCTTGCCTTCCACTCTTAGCAAACCATAGCAAGACTGAAAGAAAACTGAAGAACAAGAAAAACAAGAAACAAAACTAGAAAGACAGAAGAAAAGAAAAAAAAAAAAAAAAGAAAAATTGCAGTATCGTGACAAGTGGAAGGACTGGTGAAGAATTTTAAATTCAAGAGAAAGGGAAAGGAACAAACAAAAAAAACATAACAAAAAAAAGCTTTACGAGAAGAAATGAGAGCAGAAACTTAATGAATAAATTACTGAGAAGAAATCTGACTTACTTATCCCCTCACCCATCCCCACTCCACCCCCACCCAAACCTCTGCCCCGCTGCATAGAGTTTTGGGCCTTTTGATATTGAGATTGCAAGATTGATATAGCATCAAGTTATATATTATAATTTGTCCGTGTTTGGGGGTGGGGTGGGGGTGGGGTTGTGGAGGAGAGAGAGAGAGAGAGAGAGAGAGAGAGAGAGAGAGAGAGAGAGAGAGAGAGAGAGAGAGAGAGAGAGAGAGAGAGAGAGAGAGAGAGAGAGAGAGAGTAGATGATGTCATGTGGTCAAGTGTCTCACTAAAGATCTCTTTATTGTTATTCTTTTATTTCAAGGATTTGTTTATTCCTTTATATCGAGGATAATGGAATAAGCAATCTATGCTTTTTTACATCCAGTCCCCGTGTGAATGCAGTTTTGTAAATATCTGTTCCCACCGGCACACGATGGCCTACTCTTACGA
>CM060323.1:34575976-34578476 GCA_030674155.1 Stramonita haemastoma | reverse complement strand
TAACATGTAAAAATGTAAAAGAAAAAAGATAAACAAACAACGCGTGCAGTGTCGGCATGTTAACATCAGTGCTGACTCCACTCTCCCCAAAAGTCCTTCGGATTAGACTATAAACTGAGGCCCTGAGTGCGAACGCACGCAGAACCTCTTGCACACACGTTAAAACCTGTTCCGCTTTTCGAATGATTAGGTCATTGTGTGACTGTAGGAACGGATGACAAAATTTACAAAACCGCCTACACATGAGGACTGGATGTCAAACAGAAGCACACGAATGCTTATTCCATTATCCTCGATATAAAAGAATAGAATAAAGAATGAATAAAAGAATATGGAAGGCGACAGTAACGTTAGATGAACCAACAATGTAATACCAAAAGATGGGCTTTAAATCTGAATGATACTATTCCTCTCGGATCGCGAAAAAAAAATGCAGTACCTTAAGAACTCTAGATGGTGATATTAATAAATGTTATTATATATATATATATATATATTATATATATTATATTATATATATTTATATATATTATTCAGATTATCATACTCTTTGATCAACGTAATAATTATACAGGCCAGCTAGAAAATGTTATATGTGTGTGTGTGTGGGGGGGGGGGGGGTGCGTGTTGTGCGTGCGTGCATGCGTGCATGGTGTGTGTGCATGTGTGTGTGTGTTGTGTGTTTGTGTGTGTGTGTGTTGTGTTGTGTGTGTGTGTGTGTGTGTGTGTGTGTGTGTGTGGTGTGTGTGTGTGTGTGTGGTGTGTCTATGTGTCTGTGTGGTTTGGTGTAACCACATACATTTTTGTATACAGCTGCGAAATCTGCACAAATACTAAACTGTCACCTATTTGAAATGAAACTAGTGCTGATTATTGGCGGAGGCAGTGGTGGTGGTGATGGTGATGGTGATGGTGGTGGTGGGATGTGATGGTGTGGTGGTGGTGGTGGTGGTGTGGTGGTGGTGGTGGTGGTGGTGGTGGTGGTGTGGGTGATGGTGGTGGTGGTAGTGGTGATAGTGGTGGCTGTTGTCGTAATTTTTCCTTTTCATTATCAATCCAGCTGTGACCTTTTTTTTCTCTCTCTGTTGTCGAACAAATATTGGAAATAAGCAGGATGTGTTTAATGGTGAACGATCGAGCGCGCGCTCGCGCACGAGTGTGTGTGTGTGTTTGTGTGTGTGGTGTGTGGGTTGGGGGGTTGGTGTGTGTGTGCATTTGTGTGTGCAAAACGTGTGTGTGTGTGCATTTGTGTGTGCACTTGCGTGTGCAAAACGTGTGTGTGTGAGTCTGTGTGCGTTCGTGTGTCCAAAACGTATGTGTGTGTGTGTGTGTTGTTTTGTTTAGCAAAAGGTATGTGTGTGGTGTGTGTGCATGTGTGCGTGCGTGTTTGTGTGTTTATGTGTTTGTGTGTACACGTGTGTTTGTGTCTGTCTGTGTGTGTGCGTGCGTGCCGTGTGCATATGTACGCGTGTGTGTGCGTGCATAACTCTGTGTGATTGTGCGCACGCGATGTGCGCGAGAGTGTGTGTGTGCGGGCACGTGTGTGTGTGTATGTATGTGTGTGTGTGTGTGCACATGTGTGTGTGTGTGTGTGTGTGTGTGTGTTCAAAGCAGGATTAAGATTCTTTTTTTTAAGCGGATTACATTTGATTGGGGACAGTCAGAAGAGGGCAATGACACAACCAAATTTAACCCCTACACTGCGCTGTTGACGAGCGCCGCTCGTCATAGAAACCGCCACCTGCAATGCTGTGTTGACGAGCGCCGCTCGTCATGAACCAACGCTCTCTCTGTTTCGCTCAGCATTGCTGAAAATCCTTCTTATTATGATTTGTTTAGCTCCCTTGATGTATCTTCAACCCATGAGTCCCATTTGTTCAAGTCATTTGCATATTTTATGACGTTCAATCGGCAAGGTAAACGAGTACTGCGAAGTTCAATTTTTGGGTTTTCGAAGCAATGGCTGCCCCTCAACTGACCTATACAGTTGCCGAAGTTATTGATGAAATTTATAGAGATCAAGATAGTGGAGATTAGGGTTGGGTTTTTTTTTTTTTTTATTCAGTTGACATCGAACTTTGCGATGCAAACAACTCAGGTTTTGATCCGGAAGAAACTTCTGCGTACTCGTTGTCTGAATCGGAACATGTACTCGTCTGAATCGGAACATGAAGATCGTATCGTTCGAGATGCAGTTGGGTATAGTTGAGGGCTTTATTCGTTTTTATAACATAATTATATTGCTTTTTTTCTCTGTTTATTCATAAACAGAACAACTGAATGTGTGTATCGTATGGTTGCACCAAGCCGGTCAGTGAGCGAGCGAGCCAGTGAGTGACTGGCTCATGTGTTTGATCTACTTTGAAGTGGTTGCGACCTCGTGTGTCACTTGTCACCTAGGCTACTCGTTAGCTGTCAGTTATCAGTGTGTGTGTCTGTCTGTTTTGTTGATGAGCTATTGTTCTTGCTGACATCTACCCTGGCTCCCTGGCTGTGTGTT
>CM060323.1:34543476-34570976 GCA_030674155.1 Stramonita haemastoma | reverse complement strand
GCTGTGTTTACAGAGATGAATGTCCATCATTATGCCATTGAATGTGTGTTGTGTTGTGTTGTGTTATGTTGTGTAGTGTTGTTGTGTTGTTGGGTTGGGTTGGGGTTGGGGTTGGGTTGGATGCGTTGCTGGGTTGGGTTGGGTTGGGTTGCTGGGTTGGGTTTGGGTTGGGTTGGTTGCTGGGTTGGGTTGGTTGGTTGGGGTTGGGTTCGGTTGGGTTGGTTGGGTGGTGGTTGCTGGGTTGGGTTGGGTTGGGTTGCTGGGTTGGGTTGGGTTGGGTTGCCGGATTGGGTTTGGGTTGGGTTGGGTTGGGTTTGGGTTGGGTTGCTGGGTTGGGTTGGGTTGCTGGGTTGGGTTGGGGTTGGGTTCGGTTGGGTTGGGTTGGGTTGCTGGGTTGGGTTGGGTTGGGTTGCTGGGTTGGGTTGGGTTGGGTTGCCGGATTGGGTTTTGGTTGGGTTGGGTTGGGTTTGGGTTGGGTTGGGTTAGGTTGTGCTGGGTTGGGTTGCCGTGTTGTGTTGGGTCGTGCTGTGTTGTGTTGGGTCGTGTTGTTGTGTGTGTCATGTTGTGTTGTGTTGTGTCGTGTTGGGTCGTGCTGTGTCGCGTTGGATTTTGTTGTGTTGTGCAAGCGTATATGCGTGCATGCCTGTGTGGTGTGAGCCTGAGTGAGTGAGTGAATGAGACACACACACACACACACACACACACACACACACACACACACACACACACACACACACACACACACACACATACAGAGTGCCAGTGCAAGATTGGTAGGGCGGGGGAACGTTGGAAGCTCCTGTGTGAGTGCAGTAGGCCTAGTGTACATCATCAGGATAACGTCTTTAGCCTCTCCCACAACGGACAGAATACCATAACATCCACTCTCTCCTGCAAACATGCCGGCCCCTCGGGGCATGGGATGCAGACTGTTTGTTTGTCCGTCGTGTTCCACGATGACCTCCAAAACAGCACAGGAGGCAGCTGCTGTTTCGAAAACTGGGCAGAGATTTTGACTATAGTGGAGGTGCCTTGCCCACTCTACATCCCCATTCTCTCGTCCTAGAGGGCATAAGGACAGTCAGCGTTGGAAAATTTTCTCCAAAGGCCAACTAGCCCCCTGGGCTGCAGCACGTAAGAACTGTGCAAGTCAAAGCCTCCTAAGTCAGAGAGTCAAAGTCGATCACTAAAGACTAAGCTGTAAAGTAGAATTCCATGAGTGGGAAAGCCACTGATTATGCAGCCTCTCACTTTGTTGTTGCCCCCAGCGTCAATGGTTTAATTAATCAAGAACTGTGATAAAGCCCAGGCGCTGAAGGCATGGAGACTAGATAGACTAGACCCTCTTTTATTTTTCTTTGGAGGTTGGCTGAAGGTTTGATCTGATAGACTAGGGACATGGTGACATCAAAAAGGTCTGACATTGCCAGGGCATTATCTATTAATTTTTTATTCCTGGGTTGTTGTTTTGTTTTGGGTTTTTTTCTTTTTTTGTCTCTGGGCTAGAGCTAGAGCTCCTAGGTTCACCAATGGTGATATTTTTGCGACCGTGTGTGTGTGGTGGGGGGAGGGGGCTGTGCGTGTGTGTGTGTTTGCGTGTGTGTGCGTGTGTGTGGGTGTGTACGATGTGTGTATGTGGGTGAGTAAGGCAGGTCTGCTTGCTCTCTCTCTCTCTCTCTCTCTCTCTCTCTCTCTCTCTCTCTCTCTCTCTCTCTCTCTCTCTCTCTCTCTCTCTTCTGCAACTTAGTAGGGTAGCCATTAACACTCACGACATTCCTGATTTTGTTTGTTTGTTTGTTTCAGCGAAACAAATAACGAAATATCTCAAACAAAAATATAATAATGGTGGAAACAATGAATGTGAAGTCTGCCACTTGATGCACACAAACAGTTCACGAAGTAAAAAAAAAAAAAAAAAAAAAAACAAAAAAAAAAAAACCAACATGAGCAAAACTACCACCACATACAACAACCATAACAACAACAGTCAAAACAACAAAACAACCCCCCACCCCCCACCCCTGAACTACCACCACCACCCAACCATCCAAACGAGCAAACTTAAATAATATCGACACACACCAGTAAAGTAAAACGCAACTAAAAGCTTTAAATTTCAAAGTTGACGTCGCATTGTTCGTCATTTAAAGCCAACACACACCACACACACACACACACACACACACACACACACACACACACACACACACACTTCGAGAAAACAGACGTTAAAAATCAAAGAAAGTCAACACACACACACACACACACACACACACACACACACACACACACACAAAAGAAAAAAACGTGCTTACCACACACACATACAAGCCAGCCTGCAATTTAGTATTGATGCAGCCTGAGCACACACAAAAAAAAATCAAACAAAAAAAAAACAAAGTTGCAAAGAAGCAGACAAAGTATATCGACAAAAAGACTGACACAGTCGTTAGGATAGAGTTACTACTTAGAATAGACACAAACCCCATTTTGCCTGCACAAACAAACGCCGCTTTAAAACAGACCTTCACTGGCATCCTTACGTCAATGGTTTTGTCCTACGCAAGAAAATTATCCTTTTTGTTCGTGTGATTAGAATGTCAATTTTTTTTTAATTGTTTGGGGGTTTTTTTTCCCCTCAAGAAAACAAGTCTGGCTCGTAGTCACGTTTTCCTGTGCCTGTGATGTTGGTAATTGACTAAATTGTATTCTTGGATTTATTTTTGAAAGTTAGAGACAGCGAGTGATATGTAAACCTGCGCAGATCTGAGACGGTTGTGTTGTTTTTGGGTTGGGTGTTGTTGGGTTTTTTTATGAGAGGTGTGGAGAGGGGTGGGGCGGGCCAGGGGGGGGGGGGGGGGGGGGGGGGGGGTCGAATGATGCGAAAGATTTGCATCAGACCATCTTTTTAGTTGTATATTTCAAAGCCATTTTATTGTTAATAAAACTGTGGGGTTGCATTTTCTGAGTATTTCGTAAGCATTCTTTTTATTTTGAAGACGAGAGAGAGAGAAGAGAGAGAGAGAGAGAGAGAGAGAGGAGAGAGAGAGAGAGAGAGAGAAGACAGACAGACAGACAGACAGACAGACAGACAGACAGACAGACACAGAGAGAGAGAGAAGAGAGAGAGAGAGAGAGAGAGAGAGAGAGAAGAGAGAGAGAGAGAGAGAGAGGAGAGAGAGAATGAGATGAAAGAGAGAAGAGAGAGAATGATCAGAACTTGAAGTAGAGAAAGGGATACACAAAACTGACATCATATAGAAAAGAACACACAAAACTGACATCATATAGAAAAGAACACACAAAACTGACATCATATAGAAAAGGACACACACAACTGACATCATATTAGAAAGGACACACAAAACTGACATCATTATAGAAAGGACACACAAAACTGACATCTATAGAAAAGGACACACAAAACTGACATCGTATAGAAAAGGACACACAAAACTGACATCATATAGAAAAGAACACACAAAACTGACATCGTATAGAAAAGAACACACAAAACTGACATCATATAGAAAAGAACACACAAAACTGACATCATATAGAAAAGAACAAACAAAACTGACATCGTATAGAAAAGAACACACAAAACTGACATCATACAAAACTGACATCGTATAGAAAAGAACACACAAAACTGACATCATATAGAAAAGGTCACACAGACCTGACATTAGAGACATAGAAAGGTACCCATGCACTGACATCAGAGATATAGAAAGGGACACACAGACGGAATAGATCAGTGGTTAGAGCACTCGCTTTCCTCAACCCAAGGTTAAGCAGCATCGAGCGGGGTTACCAATTGGATGGGTGACCGTTCGCCCACCTTAGCTTCAGTACAGGTCGCCAGTTCACCCAGCTGTAAATGGGAACCTGCCCTCTTTAGGGTCTGGGAAGGTAAAGCAGCGACGGAGAGGAGATGGGCGCCACCCTCAACATGCTGGCCCCTAGAGAAGCTCAGGTCTCTGGCAACCCGCTCCCCTACGACCGCACAGGTTATGGGATACATTACCTTACTTTACCTTTTACACAGAACTAACATCAGAGATATAGAAAAGAACACACAGGATTTGAAACAGATATTTAAATTACCATACATAGTTTGAAACGGGGGGGTGTAAGAAAAAAAAAAGAGACACACAGATTCTTTGCTGGAGGGAACGGATGGCAACATTCACAAAACTGCATGTACACGGGGACTGGATGAAAAAACGCATGAGTGCTCATTCACTATCCCCAAAATAAAACATTTTAGATCAATAAGTAAAGGATAAAAGCACACACAAAGAGACACACAAACAAGAAAGAGATATCAAAAGGGACATTGGGAACTGGAGTGCCGATATTTTCACACAGCTCAAAGCTGGGCCTAATATTTAAGAGAGAGAAATTGAAACTGGGGTATTATTATTGTTTTTGTCATCTTTATTTATTCTTTTATTTCGAGGATAATGGAATGAGCACTTATGTGCTTCTTTTTTTTTTTACACCAAGTCCCTGTGTGTATGCAGTTGTGTAAATTTTATCATCCTCCCCACTGGCACACAACGGCCTACTCTTTGGAAAAGCTGAACGGGTTTTAACGTGTGCGCTAAATGTTCTACGTGCGTTCGCATACAGGACCACGGTTTATAGTCTCATCCAAGGACTTTTGAGGAGAGTGAAGTCGGCACTGATGTTAACTCCAGAGGAAAAAAGTCCTCTTGAACGAGATTCGAACCGGGTCAGCAGATCACGAGCGCAATGTGCATTACTCTAACCAGCAGCCTATCCCGTTGATACTGAAAACTAGAATCAGTATATTTCAAGTACAAAAAGGGCTACAGAGAAACTGAAAACAGTAAATATGCAGAACAGAAAGAAAGACAGGTGCAGGAACAGATATTCAAAATTAGAATCAGAAATATTTCAAGTACAAAAAGGGCTACAGAGAAACTGAAAACAGTAAAAAATATACAGAACAGAAAGAAAGACAGAGGTGTAAGAACGAAATACTGAAATCTAGAATCAGAAATATTACAAGTACAAAAAAAACTTCACACAGAAACTGGAAACAGGAGATAATTATACAGAATAGAAAACGAAGACAGGGGTGTAGGAACAGAAACTATAATCTAGAATCAGAAATAATACGAGTAGAAAAAAGGTTCACACAGACACGAGAAACAGCAGATACAGTATACATTACTGGAATCAGAGAGCAAAAGCATGAGCAGGTAAAAGAAAAATTCTACCTTACCTTTCCCTTTCCCTGATGGGAGAGCAGCATCCCTCCTTCGCTCTGAGCCTGCTGGCATTGCCAGGCTCTTCCTCCACAGAGCCAGTCCCCTGAGCTTCAGATTCCAGAGACATGGAACCACAAAGTGATGAAGTAGTTTACACACTCGGTTTTTTTACCACTGCTGACGAAGATAACACACACGAGACAAAGCTAGAAAATGTGGTGTACTTACATTCACACACAGTGAGCGTCAGCTGAAAGATTGTTGCAGGGAAAAGTTCTGGGGAACAGTTCAATAACAGGAACAAACTTTCTTTTATGTGTTGCAAGAAAGAAACCACAAGCTATGTCAACTGAATGTGATGCTAGGTGTTGTTTAGGATTCTGTATCCTTGGTTATGTGACTTGATAATGTTTAGTAGATGACTTTCGTTTACAGAGAAGAAAGCCTGGCCTGTGCTCTATGGAAGAAGTATATCAATTTATCACTGCTGATTAGTGACTGATTCCAGTTTCCATATAAAATGATTCGTTTAAAGAAAGTTGTCTTCCTCCTCAATAATAAGGTGTAGCCTATCTGTATCATGGGTACCCAAATTTTTTTTAATCGACGAGCAAAACAGTCTTTACAAAAACAACAACACAACTATGTTTTCTAGGGATAAAAGTGAGCCCAAAACATAAAGACTATCAAACAAAAGTACTTTTCAATAAACAGCATCACTGCTTGAAATAAACTAGAGCTTTGAGAAAAAAACATAATATATATATATATATACCTGGTACACAACCAGAAAAAAAACCTAACTATACACTATGAATCAGAATAATCACCACCCTTTGAATAAACAACCTCAAATGCTGGAAGACAAAAACAATAATAAAAAAAAATAAATAAAGGGATGCGTGGGAAGTACACAATCACAGAAACATCACCATCCCTGGCAACATTCTTCGCAGTATTATTCTGATCGAACATGTTACACAGCCGGCACAAAAGTCACGCCATCTTGATGAGGGTGAAAAAGAAGTTGAAACGAACTGCTTTCTCTGTTTCTGGCAATAAAAACAAAATCAAGCAAGCACACACACACACACACCACGCGCACACACACACACACACCACGCGCACACACACACAAGCTCAGCAGTGGCATTTTCCCCTCTAGAGCCTGCGAGAAGCGGAAAACATGACACCCAACACACCACCAACGTATCGATACCCGGGATGAAAATGGCAGACAAGTCGATTCCTCGCCTCTCTTCTCCATTTCAGCTAATCTGGGTTTTCAGTCTGGAAGCCAAGTTCAGACAATGGTAGGCCTAAGTTATTTTATCTGTCACAGACTCCTAGAATGAAACAGGGGGACAGCATAGCTTAGTGGTCAGAGTGTTGCGCTCGTGATTTGATGGCCCAGGTTCGAACCGCCACTGAGATGCATGTACATGGGGATTTTTTCTCTTGAGGGTTGTATAGTTGATTTTGGTTTTTTTTTACATTTTTTTTTCTTTAGTCGTTGTTTGTTTGGGGCTTTTTGAGGGGGGGTGGAGAGGATGGGGGTTCTTTGGCTAGAACTTCGAGATTCACCAATGGTGAAATTTTTGTGTATGCAACCGTTTTTGCCCACCTTGGTACCCGATATCCGACTTCAGTGATAATATCTAAACATGACATCAGTGTGTGTGTGTGGGGGGGGGGGGGGGGGGGGGGGGGGGATTTTTTATATGATATTTTTATCATTCGTTCTCACCGGTGTAAATGGCAGACACTTTTAAACAGCGGAACGCGTTATAATGAGTGTGCTAGGTGTTCTCTGTGTGTGTTTGATGTTGTCGTGATTGTATTAATTTTGTTTTGTTTTTTAGGGGGCTATTTTTATTGGTCGATGTCTGTTTTTGTTTGTTTTGTTTAGTTGATTGTAAGTGCTTTGATTTATTCTCACAATATATAGCCCTGTGTAGATTCCATGCATTATTATTATAATTATTATTATTATTATTATTATTATTATTATTATTATTATTATTATTATTTATTATTATTATTATTATTATTATTAACGACCCAGCAGGGTATGTGCTCGCACAGGGGACCTCAGTTTATAGTCTCATTCGAATTACTTCCCTTGGAATTAACATCAAAGCCGCCTCTACTCCCCTTCAAAATTGGATGGGACGAAAAACTGAGGTCCTGTGAGCAAACGCGCGCAACACCCCTTGCCCACAAGCTTTTCGGACGAGTAAGCCCATGTGTGCCGGTGGGAATAGATGACAAAATTTACAAAACTACATGCACATTTTTTGTTCATAGTACTGCCGTTGATAAAGACAGCTAGTCTATATAAATGAACGGGATAGCCCAGTGGACAGAACATTGCACTTGCAATTTGACGACCCGGGTTCGATTCCCGTCGAGGGGATTTTTCTTCTGGAGTTAATATCAGTGCTGACTCCACTTTCCCCAGAAGTCCTTCGGATGAGATTTTAAACCAAGGACCCCTGTACGAATGCACGCAGAATATCTTGCGCACACGTTAAATCCTGTTCCGCTTTTCGTAAGTGTGTGCCAGTTGGGAACAGATGACAAAATTGAAAAAACTGCATACACACAGGGACTGGACGTAAAAAAGCATATGAGTGCTTATTCCATTAGCCTTCCTCGATATAAAAGAAATAATAACTTTAAAAAATGCACATTATTTGTTTACAGTAGGCCTACTGCCATTGATAAAGACAGCTCTATAAATGATTATAAAGGTAAAGGTGTTCCCATAACCTGTGTGGTCGTAGGGGAGCGAGGCGTCAGAGACCTCAGCTTCTCTAGGGGCCAGCATATTGAGGGCGGCGCCCATCTCCTCTCCCTCACTGCTTTACTTTCCCTAACCCTAAAGAGGGCAGGTACCCATTTACAGCTGGGTTGTATAAAGTGAAAGACATGAACAATTTTCAGGGTTATTAGTGGTACTAATGAGAACAGAAAGATTCCTCTAGCTATTTCTGAAGTCGGAGTGCGGCTACCTTCCTGGTAGGCAAAAACCATCATACACGCAAAATCTCACCTTTGGTGAACCTCGGAGCTCTAGCTGAGGAACGTGGAGGGGAGAGTGGGGATGGGGGCTGACAACATGATACTACAAAAAAACAAATGTCTTGTTCACATGCATAGTCTCTCATTTATCATGTAGAATGTTGACAGTTTTATTGATGGGTTCGGATTTTTTTGTGTGTTTTTGTTTTTCATTTTCTTGATGTTGGTGGTTGGTTTATGTTTTGGTTTTGTTGGGTTCTTTTTCTTTTTTTTTTTTTTTTTTTTTTGGGGGGGGGGGGGGGGGGGCATTTTGTGGGGTCTTTTTTTCTTGAGGGGTGGCTGGAGTTGGTGGTTTTTGCTTTTGTTTTTTGTCTGGGCTTCATGATTTTTATATCTTTTCCTGTTTATCTAAGTGGGGTTTCTTTTTACATTTTTTTTGTAGGTCGGTAGGGCTATAATTGGCAACGCTCTGGCGGCTCCTGTGACGGCACTGGAACCATTCGTATCGGCGATTGCCTTTACAATGGGCCATTCCAGTGACGTGGAAAGGGGGGGAAGGGAGTCTGCTGCATGGGTAACAGCTTGCCCTCCATACTTACTTATATTACCCAGGCTTTGCGCTCTAGAGCCTAGAGCGCAACTCCATGGTCTTCCGAGACTGAGGATGCCAAGATGGTAGAAACTTCTGTCGTTTATAAATTTTTAGTCTTCTCTTATTCCGAAACACACTGTACTTTTCTCATCACTTTGTGTTCAGTCAGCAGGAAAGGTTAAGAGAGGTTGTAACGATAATGACTTAAATAATGACATGATTACGTTATGTTTGTCTTCCATATTGTGAGCATTTATTTATTTATTCTTTCATTTGAGGATAATAAAATGAGCACTCATATCATTTTTTACATCCAGTCCCCACGTGTATGCAGTTTTGTAAATTTTGTCATCAGAGTTTTTATAAATTTAATCCTGTTTTTCTCTTTTCTAGGGCCTATTCCCCCGTATATATATATATATATATATATTATATATATATATATATATATATATATATATATATATATATATATATATATATATAAAGCTTATCAGTGTACTCAGTTTTATCATTGTTCTCTAACATCCAAAGCCTACAACCCATGTAAGAATAGGCGAGGCAATTTAAGTACAAAGTGATCTCCCTTGCTATGACGTCACAATATGGTTGGTTGTTGTAGAGGTGTGTCAATGGGGAACTGAATGTAACGTAGGTTTGTTTTTCTTGTAACGTTTTGTTCGCTAATTACTGACGCTTACTAACTCAGGCATATACAGAACAGTCCTTTTGAAAACAAAATATTGGCTGTGCGTTCTGTTCTTCGATTAGTTGGAATTTGAATGAAATCACGAAACGAAATAAAAAATGCGCACTCACTGAAATTAAAAAACATCCGCAATGTGAATTACACTACAGTTTATTGAGATCCGCGATAGAACTGCAGTGTCTTTAGAACAACAACAGTAAGATATTTTGTTATGTGAACTATTATAAGTAGTCAGAATGAGATTGAACTTATGAAATGTGAAACGAGTTTCTGAGCTCCTGACTGTTTTGGACTATGGGGCGGGGTAGGGCAGACTTATCTGTTATCAAAGTCTGAAGACACAGAGACCCTCGACTTATTATGGAGCTTGATACTGGTAGTCAGCAAGATTTGTAGTATTTTATCGTTTGAGGATTAAATTTGTGATCTGTTTGCCTTCTTCTCCCCCCCCCCCCCCCCCCCCCCCCCCCCCCCCCCCCCCCTCTTTCATCTCTTCTCTTCTCTCTCTCTCTCTCTCTCTCTCTCTCTCTCTCTCTCTCTCTCTCTCTTCTCTCTCAAGTCATTCTCAGTCAAGTCTCTTTCTTACTCAAGTCTGTCTCTTACTCAAGTCTCGGTCTCTCTGACTTGTCTCTGTCTCCCACACTCAAGTCTCCGTTTGCCATATTATTAAGTAGTCTCAAAATATTTAACAATCACTTCTGATCAGTTGAATCATTGCCAACCTGACCCATAGTATTCACCAGAAAATCATACTCATAGCAAGTACATGTATCCACCTCTCTTGATATCATTCTGGAAAGAAAACTTGGACACAATCCATCAATTTCTACAGCTACCATTCTATGCAGTAATTGTTTAAGAAGTTGAAATTAGAACAATCACAATGAAGAAAAAACTCACTGGAGGCCTACCATTATGATTATCACTAGATCAAATGCATACATCACAATCACCTTATTTGCAGAAGATTTGTCTATTGATCCAAATTACTGCAAACAATGTGTGCAATCATTCAAAATTTAAGTGATGTTTGCATGAGATGCTGCTATACTTTCATCATATTGGTATGTGTGCAGATAAGTACAATAATTTAGTTATCATCAGAAAAGCTATGGTGAGAGACCGGTTGTTTTGCAATCTAGGTGAAATTGAAATAGGCTGGCTATTCACAGGGTATACAGTATATATTATGTATAATGTGGCTAATGATTGATCCCAGATGGACTCCAAAATAAACAAACTGCATCAGTCTGCAGTGATTGAGAACTTCCCATAGAGAGAGAGAGAGACATTTTGGGCCTGATCCGCTAAATGGTTGGAAAACCAGAATGGCTCTTTTCCAGTTACTTCCAAAGGATGGTATCAACTATTATACTGTTAAAGAATTCCAAAAGAAGAAAATGGTCACTTGTGCCAACCCAATTGCAGAAGAATACTCAAGTAATTTAAATTTGTAATGGTCCTTTTTTCATCAAGAGAAAAAAGAACACAGTTGGTAGATGCAGATTTTAGGAGAGCAGTTTCAGTACAGTTGATAGATTAAGATTTTAGGAGAGCAGTTTGTCACTGTGACCAGTACAATTCCCAATAAGCAGACAGGTAAGAGAAAAGTCAGCTATTTTTTAGAATATGATTTATCAGCTGGAACAAAATATTTTTCTCAGAAGTTTAGAAAATAACTGGATTGTGGATGCCATCCTTTGTTGTACAAGAAAAATTCAACATGAACACTGTGTTATTCAATCTTTTCATGCCTTTCATTGTTAGTGTTTTCTTGCTGTACATCAGTTTATAATCCCATAAAATATTTTGAAATGAATCCTTTTTTTGTTGCAGGTATGAATTTCCTGTGACAGTCATGAACTGAACTCTCACCTGTAAATTACCAAAGCTGGTGAGCGCGTTGTGGCATTTGCAGCTGTTGAACTTTTTCCGTCCATACTGTTCCACTGTGTGCAACATTTACCTGTACTTACCTGCCCTTGTTGATTCACCCTCATCATGGCTTCTACGGCAGAGGTTCCTTTGATGGCTTTGACTCTTACCAGACCAGCTCCAGCTCCAGAGGTAAAGGAAATTTCTTTTCTGTGTAAAAATGAAATTTGACAAAGATTGATTTTTTAGATTTTATCTGATTTGACTTTGATTTTTTCTCTTTTTTTTTAGGATAAAGAACGGTATCAGTTGCCATAGGGCAGTGGTTAGCATGTTGGGTTCTGGGCTGTAATTGTAAGTTGGTACACAGGTGCCTGTGATTTATTCTCATCTGAAGGGCAGTGGATGGGGGAAAAGTTCCTGATAGACTAATCCATCCCATGACTTCCAGTTCTCCTTGATCAGATGGGTGTGTGCCTCCAGATCATTGGTCCAGTGTTACCTATGTTCTTATTTTGCAGTCTACTTTACCAGTATTTGTCTTGAAAGCAGAGATCAGTGGTATAAAACTCTGTTCAAAGTTTGACTTTTTCCCAGTGTCTGCTTGGCAGATATTGTGGTTTAGGTACTAGTCTTTCAGATCAAGATGATAAAGACCCACATGCAACATGTGACTTGGTCACTGTGATAACTGGACATATACCAGGTAGAAAGTAAGAAACCCAGTCTACACTCACAGTCATAAAGCAAACTTACACCAACCACTGATGGATAATAAGACAAGGAACAAGAAGTAGACACGATTGACTGTCTTGTATACTCTGTGTGAGTGTGTGTGTGTGTGTGTGTGTGTGTTGTGTGTGTGTGTGTGTGTGTGTGTGTGTGTGTGATGTGTTTGGAGGATGGGGTTGGGAAGGGGTGTTAAATGGTGTGTATAGTCTATAGGTCTGTGGACTCACATTTAACTAGTTTGAACTTTTTCTTCAGAATTTATAAATTATAAAAAATGTGTTAGCAGAAAGCCTTCATATCCACATCTCCTGCTGATACAGCTGTAACCTGTGTTCTCTGTTTCATGTTACAGACAGTGGAGGGTCTGAATTCAGCAAGCTGTCCCAAAAAATTGGCCAAAATATCCAGAAGATAACACAGAATGGTAAGTCCCTTTTATCATGTGTTTCATCTTTGCAGTTTGCTGTATTAAGTTTTTAAGTTTAACATTTAGACATGCCAAATAGTTGACTACAAAATGAGAACGTACTGAGATCAACAACAGGTGATACATCTTCTGGCACCATTCTGAAACTTTCCAACAGTCTTTCTTGGAGTTGGGCAAGTTGAACATGACAGTGACCATCTAGTAATAGATTGCACTCCATTCTACTGTGCTTTGCTGGTCTACTCTTCTGCAAAAGATAAATGGGTTTTTATGTGTGATCAAGATGCTGTGTGTGTATGTGTGTGTGCGTGCGTGCGTGCATGTGTGTGCATACAGGGGATCTCACCTTATAGTCGCTATTCAAAGGACTTGCAACTTGCAGGGTGATGGAGTCAGAGCCAAGGTCACAGTCAGGGAGAAAATTTCACTATGTCTGATGTAACTCAGTGGCAAGTCAGACCTGTGCCTGAGGTTTCCGTCATTACACAGGTTAAATGCTCCTCTCATTGGACTCTTCCTTCTGCCTCTACCTCTGTCACAGAATCAGACATTAGAATTTGTGCGTGAGATTCTGTGTGGTCAAGGGATATTTCTTTTTGATTTGTTTTTTAAATACAGTTTTGTTTGAATCCGTGCAAATAAATTTTGTCAGGTTTGTTTTTCTTTTTAATATAAAAAAATGTTTTCAGTAGCTTACCTTACATGCACTAACTGTTTGCTATGGTTGATATTCTTTGGAAGCTAAATTGTGGAGCTGTTCTTTTAGTTGGTTTTTTTTTTTTCCCAACTGTGTGAAAACATGTGAGTCGGAAATTCTTGACTTTGTTCTCTGTTGTTTTTTTTAAAAACTTGACAGTGACCCAAGTACGCAGATTGGTTGCTCAGATTGGGACTCCCCAAGATTCCGAAGAAGTGCGCACAAGAGTGTAAGTGCTCGATTCTACTCAGTTTCTGTTGATGAAGTACTTGTTTGTTTCTGTGGGGGTGTTTTTTTGGTTTTTTTTAAATGAACACTAGATTGTGAATATTACTGAACTTTGAACCAAGAATTTGAAGAGCCAGCATCGCAAGGCGACTAGTTTCAAGAACTTGCATAGATTTACATATATATACAAATCATGTGCCTGCAAGATTAATTTTTTATCTTGGTTTTCAAAGCAAGCAGGCTTTAATTACTACTGTTACTGAACTTATTTCATGAAAATGATAGGATGTCCTTTTTCATAAATTGGTGTGCATGTCTGCAAAATGATAGCATTATTCCATTTTAGCATTTTGATGTGTATGCAGAGGGCAGACAATTCGCTACACCAACCAGCTGTGTAGTCAGAGAAATGTGTGTGATGTGTATTTAACAGAGAAATGTGTGTGATGTGTATTAAACAGAGAAATGTGTGTGATGCAGGGTTCGTACAGTCCTTATAGGTGCTTATAAGTCTTTAAATTTGATGTAGAGTCTCATAAGGCCTTAAAAGTGCTTATATTTACACAATCGGTCCTTATAAAAAGCACTGAGGTCCTTATAAAATCAAAACTGTCTTCATTATAAAGAGAGCTAAGAAATTATGTGTGCCTTTCCCGATTATCATTATCCGCGAGAAAAAAAAAGAAAAGGAAAATTTGCGCTCAATTGATTTGCCGTCGTAAAGGGACCGTAGCAGACGAAATGTAAAGGGAAGTAAATCTCGGAACTGGCTGATAGACTGTCTGACGGAAGTGGCCCAATGCGCATGCCTTGAAAGTGAAAATAACCGTTCCAAGCCACCAAAATGCCGGGAAAGTGTTCTTTCCAAGATCGTTGGATAAAAGAGGATAGCTACAAGTACTGGATCAGGCGAGACAGTGATTCAAAAAAAGCAAGATGTATTGTGTGTTGCATTTCGCTAAATCTGGCATCGATGGGCGAAGCCGTGTTGAAGGCGCACATGAAAAGTAAGCGCCATGAGCGTAATGAACAGCGTCATCGCATGGAAACTAGAGTTGTGATCCCCGATCTCTTTGAAGCCGGTGGATCATCAGTTCAACCAAGTACCAGCAGTGCTCAGGCACCAAGTAGGCCTACCTGTGCTCAGCCAAGTACGTTCCAGTCAAAACTCACTGGTAAGTAAAATAACTCTCTCTCTCTCTCTCCTCTCTCTCTCTCTCTCTCTCTCTCTCTCTCTCTCTCTCTCTCTCTCTCTCTCTCTCTCTCTCTCTCTCTCACACACACACACACACACACACACACACACACACACACACACACACACACACACACACACACACACACACACATGTGACAGATTCTCTCTCTCTCTCTCTCTCTCTCTCTCTCTCTCTCTCTCTCTCTCTCTCTCTCTCTCTCCCTCTCTCTCTCTCTCACACACACACACACACACACACACACACACACACACACACACACACACACACATGTGACAGATTCTCTCTCTCTCTCTCTCTCTCTCTCTCTCTCTCTCTCTCTCTCTCTCTCTCTCTCTCTCTCTCTCCCTCTCTCTCTCTCTCTCACACACACACACACACACACACACACACACACACACACACACACACACACACACACACACACACACACACACACACATGTGACAGACACTTTCTCTTTGTCATTTTGTTTTGAACATAAAAAAACACACTGGTGTGACCCAGCAGACAAACACTGAATGTGGTTCCCCCTTCCCTCCGCTTTCCCCCCATCATCGCTCTTTAGACTCTCTCTCTCTCTCTCTCGCTCTCTCTCTCTCTCTCTCTCTCTCTCTCTCTCTCTCTCTCTCTCTCTCTCTCTCTCTCTCTCTCTCAAATTCTTTTTTTTTTTCTCTACATGAAATCTCTCTCTCTGTGCACATGTGTGTGTGTGTGTGTGTGTGTGTGTGTGTGTGTGTGTGTGTGTGTGTGTGTGTGTGTGTGTGTGTGTGTGTGTGCATATAGAGGTGCCCTCTACAAAAAGAAGAAAAAATCATGTTGCTAGTAACGTGGCAAGTTCTATATAGGACAACTATCCACAAAGGGGGTGCGCACAGGAAAAAAAACAAAAACCAAACAAACAAACAAAAAAAAAGAAACGCTAGAACTATGAATATCAACACATATACTTATTGTGTAGAATGAATGCCTGTCAGAAAAAAAAGTTAGAAATGAAGGTGTTTGCTAGAGTTTTGTTTTATTTTATTTTATTTTTCAGATCTCAGGTTGTGTTTGCTAGAGTTTTTGTTTTTTTTTTTCAGATCACAGTCTGGCCAACCAAGCGCTCAAGGCAGAAATCCTGTGGAGCTTGAAGGTGGTGGAGTCCCACTACAGCTTTGTCTCATCAAAGGGTGTTGGGGAGCTTTTTCAACAAATGTTTCCAGACAGCGACACAGCTCTGCAGTTTAAATGTTCAGAGACAAAGTGTAGGTACCTGACCACCTTTGGACTTGCACCTCATTTCCTGAACCAGCTGAAAGAGAGAGTGAGGGCTTCTTCTTCAGGATATGCGCTTCTTTTTGATGAGTCCATGAACCAGAAAAACAAATTGAAGCAAATGGATTTTCATGTCAGGTTTTGGGATGGAGATGCTGTCCAGACGAGATATTTGACCTCAGATTTCTTGGGACATGCCTGTGCAATTGACCTGTTTGACAAAATTTTGAGTGTGCAGTCCGAGTTCTCCTTGCCCAAGGAAGACATGATTCAGCTGGGGATGGATGGCCCTGCAGTGAACTGGAGTGTGTACAACCGAATTCACAGCAGTATGAAGGAGGACCTAAAAGTTGGCCTACTGCACACAGGCAGTTGTGGCCTTCACACAGTCCACAATTCTTTCCGAGCAGGCTGCAATGCTTCTTCATGGCAAGTGGATTCCTTCCTGTCAGCATGCTACTACCTTTTCAAGGACAGCCCAGCTAGACGAGAGGACTTCATGAGGGTTAGCAATGCCACATCTCTACCTCCAAAGTTCTGCTCTCACAGATGGTTGGAAAATGCGTCTGTAGCTACCAAGATAATTGAGCTTCTGCCTGCCCTGGATCTCTATGTGAAAACAGCAGAAGAAAAGAAAATCCCCTACCAAAGAACAAGAGTTTTGAGACAGTCAAGTTAGGTGTCAGTGCGCCCCTTACCTCTGCTCAGCTGGCTTTCTTTGCTGCAGTTGCAAGGGAAATGGAGCCCTTCCTGACCAAGTACCAAAAAGATGAGCCCCTCATTCCCTACCTCAGCTCTGACTTGCAGAGAATGATGAGAAACCTCATGCGACGTTTTCTCCGTCAAGATGTTCTAAATGATTGTGACAGTGCTGAAAAACTTGCTGCAGTTGATGTGTCCAATTCTGATAACTACTGCAGTTTAGGAGAAATCGACATAGGCTTCCAGGCGAGATCCCTGCTTCAAAAAGCAAAAATGTCAAAAAAGAATCCTGCAAGTGACAGAGCTGTCACTGAGTTTCAGCAGAGCTGCAGAAAGTTCTTGAAAGCAACAGTCAGCAAACTACAAGACAAGTGTCCTCTGAAGTATGCAGTCATTCGACAGATTTCCTGCCTCAACCCAGAGACTATGAAAAACAGAGCAGCCTGCAAAGAACAAATGCAGAATCTACTCCACGCAATGTGTGGTGTCAAGAGACTAGACCATGAAACTGCTGACACAGTGTGCAAAGAGTTTGCTGACTTCCTCGACGACATTGCGTCTGATGCTGCCAGTTTTGACCCCTCCACACAGAGGCTGGATGCTTGGTTTTATGGTCACCTTGCAACGGAGAGCAAGTATGCCAAGCTGTGGAATGTCATCCAGAAGCTCCTTGTTCTGTCCCATGGACAGTCGACAGTGGAGCGTGGGTTTTCCTACAACAAGGAAATGATGACTGACAATCTGAGCCAGAAAGCTCTGAAAGCCAGGAGAACTGTGCTTGACCACATACACAGTTGTGGTGGAATCTTGAAGGTCAACATTACAAAGAGGCTGCTGGTTGATGCTGGTCATGCCCAGCAAGAGTACAGGCGTTTCCTTGATGAACAAAGCAAGCTGAAGACCAACCAAGAGCGTCTGGAAAAAAAGAGAAAGAAGACAGAAGAAATTGAGGCACTAAAAAAGAAAAGGAAAACAACACAGGACATTGCAGTGCAGCTTGTTGAGGAAGCTGACAGGCTGGCATTTGAAGGGCAGCAGCAGCGCAGCTTCACTTTGATTGACCGCTCTTGTCAACTGCGCCTAGCTTCCAAGGACAAGAAAGATGAGGTCTCTCGTCTTGACAAGGAACTAGCCAAACTTCAAGAAGAACTGAAGGCCCTTCCATAGCACCCTTATCTCTGTCACAAATTCAATAGAAAGACCAATATGTATATATTTTAGTTTGCAAGTGTTAATTTGGCTTATATCAAAAAGATGAATTAGTGTAGAATAGTTTTCAAAGCTGAAGTTGATAAGGAAATCAGCAGGAAGGAATATATGTGTGCAGTGTGTTATAATTTGGTGGATTGTGTATGAAATTAGCCAGACTTTTGTTCAGAATGGAACTTCTTCTAAATAAGAGTTTGGTGGATATTTGGTGGATTGTGTATGAAATGGGTCAGACTTTTGTTCAGGATGGACCTTCTTCCAAATAAGTGCTTAGTGGATATTTTTCTTGTGGATTTCATATGATGAATTAGTCTGACATCTTCAACCATCATGTCATACAGATTGTGGTAAGTCTTTGCCTCCGATCCTGCCCTCCATTCTGCACTCCTATAGATGTTATGTCTTGTATTGTGTCCATTCTACACTTTTATGTTATGTCTTGTGTTGTGTCCATTCTATGCTTCTATGTTATGTCTTATGTTTTGCAGTGTCTCTCTTTTAGTAGACACATTGGCTGATTGCTTATAGTTGGCAAAATTTGTCGATGGTTACGGTCCTTATAGGAGACAAAATGGTCCTTATAAGGTCCTTATAAGGTCCTTATATTGAGAATGGTCTGATGTGTGGGAACCCTGTGATGTGTATTAGTCAGAAAAATGTGTGCGATGTGTATTAGAGGAATGTGTATGATGTGTATTAGTCAGACAAATGTGTGTGATGTGTATTAAACAGAGAAATGTGTGTGATGTGTATTAAATAGAGAAATGTGTGTGAGGTGTATTAGACAGAGAATTGTGTGTGATGTGTATTAGTCATACAAATGTGTGTGATGTGTATGCAGAGAGCAGACTATCCACTACACCAACCAGCTGCACAAGGAAACCACCGCTTACCTGAAGGACTTGGCTCACCTGCCCCCTCCTCCCTCCTCCTCCGAACAAGTGAGTTATTCTCCTGAGTCTGAAATCCTTCTCTGAACAAGTGAGTTATTCTCCTGAGTCTGAAATCCTCCTCCGAACAAGTGAGTTAAATTCTCCTGAGTCTGAAATCATGGGAATGAGGATTCATCTGGAGTGATGTTGCCTAATGCTGTGTTTAGGCAGGATGGGTGGGTTGTTTTTGGTTTGGGGCGGTTTTTGTTTGTTTTTTTTTGGTAGTACTGACAGATCAGTACTGTGATTTGTATTCATATATGATAATTATGTGTGTTATGGAAGAAAGCTTCCTCAGTAGCTTGACTGTGTTGTATATATGATATGTGTGTTATGGAAGAAAGCTTCCTCAGTAGCTTGACTGTGTTGTATATATGATATGTGTGTTATGGAAGAAAGCTTCCTCAGTAGCTTGACTGTGTTGTATATATGATATGTGTGTTATGGAAGAAAGCTTCCTCAGTAGCTTGACTGTGTTGTATATATGATATATGTGTTATGGAAGAAAGCTTCCTCAGTAGCATGACTGTGTTGTATATATGATATGTGTGTTATGGAAGAAAGCTTCCTCAGTAGCATGACTGTGTTGTATATATGATATATGTGTTATGGAAGAAAGCTTCCTCAGTAGCTTGACTGTGTTGTATATATGATATATGTGTTATGGAAGAAAGCTTCCTCCGTAGCATGACTGTGTGTGTATACCTGTGTGTTTACAGCGACAATGGAAGATGCAGAAGGAGCGCTACACGGACGAGTTCAGCAACCTGCTGAAGGACTTCCAGATCCTGCAGCGTGACGCTGTGGAGAAGATGAGAGCCAGCATGCAGCGAGCCAGAGCTCATTCAGGCATCAACCAGGTATGTAGGAGCCATCACTGAGTTAAAAAAAAGAAAAATCACTGATTATGGTGATTTACTTCAATCTTTTTATTCATTTATTTATTTATTTACTTGTTTGTTTATTCATTCTTTTACATTGAGCATAATGGAATAAGCGTTCATGTGCTTAAATAACTTGTCATTAAATCTGCAAATTTTGTCATCTGTTCCAAATGCCACACAGTGGCGTACTCTCCCAAAAAGCAGAATGGGTTTTATCATGTGTGCAAGATGTTATGCATGCGTTCGCACATGGGGCCTCGGTTTATAGTCTCATCCGAAGGTCTTTTTGGGGGGAGTGAAGTCGGCACTGATGTTAACTCCAAGGGAAAATATCCCCATGAACTGGATTTGAACCCGGGTCAGCAGATCATGAGCGCAGTGCACAACGCTCTAACCTGCCAGGCTATCTTGTCACCACACTTCTCACTTCTCCTTGACCATTCCATTTTTGAAAAACTAGTCCTATGAATTTAAATTTTGGCCTGTGCATTGTTAAAGAGTGGTATTGATTGAGGATGTATCATGGCGCTGTCATTGGTGCCATAGTAAATGAAAAAAAAATCTGTGTTTTATTGTAGCAAATGGTAGTCAGTATTGTTGTTTTATTGCTAGGCTTTACGGAAAAAAAAAAAAAAAAAAAAAAAACACCCAACAGCATAAACGAGAGACGAAATGATTTAAACTCATTTTGACAGTTGTAACACTATCCCTGCATTAAGGGAGAGAACTCCTCTCCCTGTACACATGCACTGTACACATTTGTATGTCACAGTAACCCAGTGGTGGGTGATGCAGAGGGAAGGGTTAGTGGATGGTTGGTTACCCAGTAACGGGTCACCTGTAGGGAAAAGGTTAATTAAACAGTCTGCCAGCTCAAGCTGTATTTATAAACTAAGAGGGTTTGGAATGGGCATCCAGGCAATCTACTAATATTTTGGCCTCATCATTTTGAAAATACAGTTCTTTCCCTTGGACCACTAAACCATGTTCAGTGGGTTGCATAATAAGATCATTATCATTATCATTATTGTCATCATCAGAATCATTGTTGTTGTTGTTGTTGTTGTTGTTATTATTATTATTATTATCATCATTATTATCATTATTATCATTATTGTTATTCTTATCCACTGCTAATCAGTAGAACTTGTGTCTACAGTTTTGACCGCCTCCCCACCACCCCCTTTTTTTTTTCAAGAGACATAATTTGACACGTTTTCAGAAGAAAAAAATAAAGTTTTGAAGATTAGAATGATAAACTTGGTGTGAGACTGTATACAAGTATAGGTGTCAGATTGATTTTGATAGCTTGCATTAGATGTATTGGCTGTATGAATGATTTTGAGTATTCTGTGTGTATGTGCCAGCTTTATTTTGCTGATAATTTTGAGAGTGTGTTTTTGTTTGTGTGTGTGTGTGTGTGTGTGTGTGTGTGTGTTGTGTGTGTGCATGCACACAAGCATAATTTATTTTTTCTAGAATGATTGTAATAGTATATTTTTTTTAAGTGTAAACTTTTATTATTATTTATCATTCTTCTTCTTCTCTCTCTCTCTCTCTCTCTCTCTCTCTCTCTCTCTCTCTCTCTCTCTCTCTCTCTCTCTCTCTCTCTCTCTTCTTCTCTCTTCTGTCTCTCTCCTTTTCCTTCTCAGTTTTTCAAGAGACCAGCACTATTTCGACTAGGCATACTTTTGTCTTCTACCGATAAAAACACTATACGAAATGTTACTATAGACCTCTATAAGTCCTTCAAACCTAGAGAAACGCTGATGTCATTATTTTATTTCACTTTAGAGTTAAAAAGAACAACAAAACTCTTATGTATGTGTTTGGTGTGTGGGACCTAAGTGTAGAATGTTCAACTAACAGCAGTGATGTATGGTATAGGACCTAAGTGTAGAATGTTCAACCAATAGCAGTGATGTATATATATTTCTTCAAATGGGGCCATGGCCTTTCTTGAATAAGTTATTGTCATTGTCTCTCTTTTTTTTTTTTGGACAGTCTCCTTTCCAGGATACATTTGAACAGCAGAACGACATCATGACTCCCCCAGGGTAAGGCATCTTGGTGGTGATTTTTTTTAATGTGTGTGTGTGTGTGTGTGTTGTGTGTGTGTGTGTGTGTGTGTGTGTGTGTGTGTGTATGTGTGTGTGTGTGTGAGTGAGTGAGTGTGTGTGTGTGTGTGTGTGTGTGTGTGTGTGTGTGTGTGTGTGTGTGTGTGTGCATGCAAGCTTTATGTGTGTGTGCATGCAAGCTTTATATTATATATTCTATTGATTTTTTTAATGTGAAAAGTTTTATTGAGCTAGCCATAATGATATGAATGAACATAGACATGAAGTTCCTATTTTTGGTCAAAATATTGTTTAGTTTGTATTGAGGAAATTGTGTGTGTTTTTTTGTTTATATTATTTGTTATTTTATTTATTCTTTTATATCGAGGACGATGGAATAAGCACTCATATGCTTTTGTGTGTGTGTGTGTGTGTGTGTGTGATTTGACAATTTATGAAATGCATAAAACTGGGAGGTGGGGTGGGGGAGACACACAGAACAATGGGAAGAAGCAGAGGTTGGTGTTGTGTTTATTAACACGAAATATTTCTGTCAGTCTGAGCTGAGTCATAGGCACTAACCCGTAACAAGCGTTCATTCAGCATGTTGGCATTGTTTGTGATGTTTGGTGTGCAGGTTAGTTGTGTTGCATGAGTTGGTGGGGTGTTTTGTGTGTGTAGAAATTGTAGCGAGCTGTTAATGCTTTCAGAGTGTCCTTTGTCACACCAGGGTAAGTCTCTGAGATTTTTCCACACAGATCTTATCTTTTCTTCACTACCACAGGTATTCAGAATGGTTGCAAAAGAAAAAAAGGAAAAAAAAAAAATTCCAGCGAAACCTGTGCATGGTCACCTGGCAAATTTTTATTTATCTCTTTTATCTGTAATTGTAGACCTGCATGAGTATTTGAAGAAAAATACCTCCTATGTAATCAGTACTTAGTATTTAGTATTCTTACTTAATAGAAACCTCTTTTTATCTACATATATATCATAAATGTTAGATTTGCAACTGATCAAGCCACTGTGAAAAACAGATTTTGTTCAAAATTTCCCTAAAAGTCTTTTTTTTATTCAGAAGATGTAGACTGCATGAAGATTTTCACAGATAGATTTTTTTTTTTTTTAAATTAACAGTATTTCATTTTTTGGATGGAATTTTTTTTTTTCAAATACATGAAAGGAAAAATTACTGTAGTCACTAAACAGGTTTTTGTGGTTTTGTCACCTTGCTGTTCTCACATCACATATTCTGATATTTCTGCACCAGTCATGCCTAGGGTAGGCTTGCCATGTTGCATCCTCAGGCTCAGAAGCACACATGAAGCTTATCAGTATTAAATCAAGCTGCCGGGGGGCCACCAGCCAGAAGTGCTCTACACCACTGCTTGGTCAATTTGGCGATGTTCATTAGTGTCTGCCTGGGCTTGTAGGGGACACCACCTATTGAACCCCTTATTGATAACAATAATAGCTTAATCGTGGAGCAGACTGAGTGGAATGCATACCTGGGCATTGTCCCGTGAACCTCTGATCTTGAAGGCTTTGACATCAACTCACCACAGGCACAGAGGTGTATGAGAAACATAAGCTGAAATCACCTTGAGACCAGAACAGCTTGCACCACAAAATCAGAGACAGTTTGTTTTTTTTATTACATGATGACCAATGGTGATAAGAATAATGCAATGATAATGCAATGGGAATTCGCTGGCTTTGAGACTACTTTACAGGGCTGTATTCTATGCTTCCTGTCGTAATATATCCCATGGTCGACCAAGCCAGAGAGATTCTGGTACCTGCAGTGATGGTCATGGAATTTTATAACACTTTCAATATTGTGACTGTAAAGAGGATGAAGGTAGACTGTATGGAATGGAAAATGGCTTTTGTTTGGTCAAAAAAATAATGCTTTGCCTTGAAAAGGTTTTTACATTTCAGTTTGAAACTAAGGAAAACAGTCTCCCATTTTGGGTTGGAACTTATGCACAGATTCTCAAATGTTTAACTTGTACAAAACAAGAAAAAAAATGTTAAAAGTAATTGATTGAAGTTATGTCTTGGATCATAAGAAGAAAAAACAAATGAAAACGCTGGTTCCATTCTAAATACCTTTTGAGGCTGAAGGGCAAAGTAGTGTGACACAGAGGAGGTTCTGGTGGGCTGTTGGTGTGGATCATAGAAATTCCAGGATGAATGAATGTCTAACACGTTGCTTTTTGGAAGTTTGGTTTTGGGTTGTCTGCACAGACTGATGGGAGTGTGGTTTTCTGGGATAGTCTTTCACCCTTTTTTATTTCATGGATCAGGTTGTCAGATTTAATCATGGGACATAGTTCTTGTAGTGGGTCAAAAAGAAAGAAAAAAGAAAAATCTTGTGGGTTTTTTTTTTACTGTGTATGTGGATTGTGTATATGCATACCCCCTTTTTTTCTGTTTGCTTGTTAGGGTGATATATAGTACAAAAGAAAAGAAGGTTTGTAGGTTGACAGTGTTTATCATCAGACAGAGTGAATCTAGGCAGAACTTTCAGATCTTGATATTATCATTTATTACGTTTCAATGCTGACTTCTAATCTTAGAACTGGAATAGGTTTTACTCATACAGCTCCTCGTCTCCTCTTTCTCCTCAATTAGGTTTAAGTTAAAAGAAAGGAGGGGAAAAAAGGGAAAGGAGAGGGGGTGTTTTCTGTAACAGTGTTCGATCAAACCATTTAATAATTGTTTCCCCTTTTGCTTTGAAAGCTTTTGACAAAACCCTTTTCCGATCCTGTTTTTTTCCTTCCTTTTTTTCGCTTTAAATTGAGTTAGTATGAATAGGGAGGATGCAGTAGAAGTTGGAAGGATAAAAATGCAAGAGCAGGTTTGGGTTGGCACGTTTGCGGGACGCTTGTCTATTCTGCGTGCAGTTTGCATAGACTGCTCATTAAAGAATCAACCCCTGGACTTATCAGGAGCTGGTTTAGGGGTGCCAAACAGGCAATACTATGCCATGTCATACAATATTTGTAAGAATAATTTTAGGGAGAAAAAATGAATAGATAAATGAAAAAAAATAAAAAATGTTTTTTTTGGCATTGCTGTAACACCACCTGTAGCAGAAAAAGCACCATTTCTCATACTAAAGTTAATATGAAAGTAGAACATGAAAAAGTGGTAGCGAAGTTGTCAAATTATTGCAGGTGCATAGACAGGTTTTTAGCATTGAATCATCTATTTGTAATTGAAATCTTGTGTTCTGTCAAAGTGTGCTGATGTATCACCACTTTTTAAATAAACGTATAGTGGCCTGCTCATGATCTGGTAGGAAACTGGATTTGGGTAAAGACATCAGGAGCTTTTGTTGAGGGTTTTTTTTTGTTTTGTTTGGGTTTTTTGTTGCCTTTTTTTTTTTTAAAAGACAGGAGTTATGAAAGAAGCATTTTGGGTCATCCTCATTTGGGGGCTTTGCTGTTTTTGTTCATGTTTATTTTGTTGTACTTATACCAGATTAGTGGGACTGCTTATCGTATTGATCAATTTTATTCTTTTATGTTGTCAAATAGCGATTTAAATATTTTTATTAGACTAGAGGTATGAGCAAGAGTAGCAGCAGAGATGACTGCAAGTACAGTTGTAACAAGAGCAGAGTAGAAGGCTGGTTTTAGTATAACAGTGTTGAGAATTGGAATACAGTGCAAGAAAAGAAGTTTACTCTAAAAAGAATGAAGACATGGAGTCTGCTATTGCATGATATGATACAACTCCCATTATTTCTTCTTCATGTATCAGATTTGCTCTAAGAAAGCACTGGAGTGTGTGTGTACACGTGTGTGTGTACACGTGTGTGTGTGTACACGTGTGTGTGTGTGTGTGTGTGTGTGTGTGTGTGTGTGTGTGTGTGTGTGTGTGTGTGTGTGTGTGTGTGTGTACACATCACTACAAAACACTACATGTGTGTGTGTGTGTGTGTGTATGTGTGTGTGTGTATGTGTGTGTGTGTGTGTGTGTGTGTGTACATGTGTGTGTGTGCACATGTGTTTGTGTACACAAATGCGTTTGTGTGTGTGTGTGTTTTGTGTGTGTTTGTGTGTGTGTGAACATTCATGTATGGAGGTTGAATTTGTGACTTACAGTTGGTTTGCCCTTTGCTAACAAAATCTGATGTGTATAACTATTTCACTTTCATTAACTTTTTTTTAGTTTTAGTTTTTCCTGTTCTTTTTTCATTTGTAAGCACATGCCTGAAATCATCTTGTGTTATTGTCTGTATGTATTTGGCAGATACTTATGTATGCATGCATTGAACAAAAGTTATCCCTTTTGTTATTTATTTAAATGTTTTTGTTTCAGAATGTGATAATATAATATGTTTTAGCTTCACAAGTGTAACGGTTTCAAGATTTAAAAAATAAAATTCTAGTTATTGGACTCTGTACATTGGAATGCTGGATAGTATATGCTTAAAAAATGTTTGGGTGTTGTTGTTTTTTAAGACAGATGGCAGAAATTGTCCGAGTTGTCAGAAATTAGTTAAGATACTTTCTTTATTTTGGGGGGTTTGTTTATGCTATGCATATGATAAATGTACAAAGATATCATCAGAATGCATAGGTGGACAACAGTAGCCATGTGTGGGTGCACTGGTCTGCTGGATAATTTTTTTTTTTTTTAACTAAAGCACTCTCTCTTCTGTCCACAGTCCTGTAGTCTCTTAAAGTGGATGTATTCTGATATTTGCACAGGCAGACAGAGACTCTCTAGTTGATGATATCTTTAGTCTGGTAGTTGGTCCATCAGGGGATGGGATAGCTCAGTGGTGATAGCTCTCGCTTTCCCCTAAGGTTAAGCAGCATCGAGCAATGGTTACCAAGTGGATAGATGACTGTTTGCGCGCCTTGGCTTCAGTACAGTCCCCCACACATACACACACACAATTAATCTGCATTCATCGAAAATTGGAGATGTTCATTGTTATTACCTAACTGTCAAGTTAAACAAATAGTCCTAGCGATACTTGCTTGTCAAAGAACAAATTGGGTAAGACAAGACTGCTGTTGTAATCATTTATGAGTAGATCTGACACCCCCCCCCCCCACTCCCTAGCACAACACACACCTACACACACACACACACACACCTACACACACACACCTACACCACACACACACACACACACACACACACACACACACACACACACACACACACACCACACACACACTCACTCACACGGGGCACAGGATAGCCTAGTGGTCAGAACATTGCACTCACAATTTGATGACCTGGGTTCGATTCGCGTTCGAGAGGATTTTTTCCTCAGGAGTTAACATCAGTGCTGACTCCACTTCCCCCAAAAGTCTTTTGGATGAGACTATAAACTGAGTGAGGCCTTGTGTGCAAACGCACGCAAAACATCTTGCGCCCCACGTTAAATCCTGTTCCACTTTTCGTAAGAGTAGGCCATCGTGTGTGGTGAAAAAAAGATGACAAGATTTACAAAACTGCACACACAAGGGGACTGGATGTAAAAAAGCATATGAGTGCTTATTCCATTATCCTTGATATAAAAGAATAAATAAAACACACACACACACACACACACACACAAACACACACACACACAACACACACACACACACACAACACATACAGAAGGGATGGGATAAGCCTAGTGGTCAGAACATTGTGCTCACAATTTGAACGACCCGGGTTCGATTCCCGGTTGAGGGATTT
>CM060323.1:34532813-34543376 GCA_030674155.1 Stramonita haemastoma | reverse complement strand
CCCCCCCCCCCCCCCCATCAGAATAATTCAGCATGCTACAATTAAAGAGAGAGAAAAGGGGAGAGAAAGAGAGAAAAGAGAAGAGAAAAGAGAGAGAGAGAAGGGAGAGAGAGAAAGAGAGAGAGGTGGGGGGACTGATAAAAATTTAAAAAATAGACGGACATACAAAAAAAAAATAGATAATGAACGGGTAGACAACAAACAGAAATATACAGAGACATAGAGACAAAAGCAGAGAAAAGAATCAGAAACGTCACCAAAAGCAGATGAAATTCACTGAAAAAAACCAGCTTTTTTCTCCACTTTTTTTTTTTTTTTTTTTTAGCTTTTTTCCCCTTTTTTTTTTTTTTCCTTATTTTTTAAACTTGCAGACGGAACGTGAGCACTTTGTTTTCCGCGTGAAAAGTTTTTCATTGTGTGGACTGGGGGGTGCAGGGCAGTTTCAAGGTGTCATTTCACACCCCTCTAGCGCATGCAGACCACGGCCCAATGCTGGGGGGGAAAGAAAAAAAAAGCCCCCAAATTGGAATTAAAACCCGTACTGGCGGGTGAAGACGAAGAACCCCGGTAGGCCTATTTTTATCAGCAGAAGAATGTTATCTTTTTTTGTAACTAATGAAAATATTAACCATGGATAAAAAGGGGAGAGGGTTTAAAAAAAAAGAAAAAAAAAAAAACAAAATCGGTACCCCAATAAATGAAAAACCGATTTGGTACCCACTGGGCCGGCCCCAACGACACTTCGAGTTTTGCTGTTGGCAAAATTGAATAAGTAAATGGTTTTTTCTTTCTTTGACAATTCCCTCTTTTTTACACCTTTGATTTTCCTTAACTATTAAAAGAAGGGGGAGGGGAGTAAACTATTCAAATTCAAAACAAAAATATTTCCGAAGTTTGTATCGCTATCTAGCTGATTTTTTAACACTTGGTGCAGATTTGAGTGTTGGGATAAGGATTGCAAAAGTAGGCTACTCATCCAGTCTCCGTGTGTATGCTGGTTTATAAATTGTTCCCTCTTGCACGCAATGGCAAAAGGTGGAGCAGGTTTTAGCGTAAGCACAAGAGGTTCTGCGTGTGCTCCCACACGGACCTCGAATTTATTGTTTCATCCAAAGAACTTACGTGATAAGCACAATGTGTCAGTTCTACAGCTTTATATGGCAATTTAAACTTTTTTTGGGGGGGTGGGTGGGTGGGAATAATCTACTTTAAAGGTTATTCTTTACTTTTGTGTAATTGGGGGATGTTAAATCGAGCACAAAGGCTGGCGTCCTCAGCACAGCCTGGTTTTATGGGCCTAAAGAAATGAATTTAATCATTAAAAAATTTCACATTGTCTATTTTTCGAGTTGACTGTGTGGGATACTTGAGGGAACAAAGTGTGTTGGTTTTGAACTTGAATTACATGTTACGACTAGAGCCACAGAAACCAAATGAATTGACAGCCTAATATGGCTTTCGTGGTCAGTAGGGCTTTAAACAACACAAAATTAAGCAAAAGCTGGAAATCAGTACCAGAGTACTGAAGACACGTATCATGCGTTTTGTTTCAGGCCGGCCAAATGCTGCAGACACCAAGCAGCCATCCTGATGATGCCCACAGCAAAAATCGACACAAAGCCGCCATCCTGATGATGCCCACAGCAAAAATCGACACAAAGCCGCCATCCTGATGATGCCCATAGCAGATGTGCAGATCCCTGGCAACTCGCGCTGACATCCTTGTTATTCCGTCCTCTCGCAAGATGAACTGGTAAGAGAATTGTCTATCAATTCCAGTGCATTACATCTTCTAAACAATGCGTTATTTATAAACTTTTCGTCAGCCATAGCTTCGAGGTTTGCCGATGGTGAAATTTGTTTGTATGCCACTGTTATTTATCCACCATGGATGTAGCGGTATTCTGACTTCATGGATGATAATGATCTATACGTGACAGCAGAGTACATGCGTTGGGTTTTTAATTTGTATGTTCTCCTTACCGTGGGTATGCCGGGAAGGGGGAGGGGAGGGGGGGGGGCTGTCAGTATAAAATTTTAATAGCACCCCACCTTCGGGGAAATTGTGCTTGGATTTCCCTCGTTTTCGTTCTTCTCACTGTGTCTGCCTTGTTCCGTTTTTGATTTACTTGTCACACACACACACACACACACACACACACAGGCTTTTCGTAAGAGTAGTCTATTGTGTGCCGGTGGGAACAGAAGACAATATTTACAAAACTGCATACACACGGGGACTAGAAAAACAGCGCAAGAGTGCTTATTCCATGATCCATTATCCTCGATATAAAACAATAAACCAATAAACCAAACCAACGCGCGCGCCAGTGCGCGCGCCTGCCCGCACATACACTACTCTGCCTCTCCCTGCGTGTCTGTCATGTCTGTCTGTCTGTTCGTCTGTGTCTGTCTGTTCGTCTGTGTCTGTCTGTTCGTCTGTCTGTCTGTTCGTCTGTCTGTCTGTCCGTCTGTCTGTCTGTCTGTCTGTCTGTCTGTCTGTCTCTCTCTCTCTCTCTCTCTCTCTCTCTCTCCTCTCTCTCTCTCTCTCTCTCTCTCTCTCTCCCTCCCTCCCTCTCCCTCCCTCCATCCCTCCCCCTCTCTCTCTGTATTCCTCTCTACCCCCCCCCCCCCCCCTCTCTCTCTCTTTCTCTCTCTCTCTCTCTGTATTCCTCTCTCTCTCCCTCTTTCGCCCCCTCTCCCTCCCTTTCTGTATATTCCCCTCCCTCCCTCTCTCTCTCCCTCCCTCCTCCCTCCTCTGTCTGTCTGTCTGTCTGTCTGTTTGTCTGTCTGTTTGTCTGTCTGTCTGTTTTCTCTCTCTCTCTCTCTCTTCCCCTCTCTCTCTCTCTCTCTCTCTCTCTCTCTCTCTCTCTCTCTCTCTCTCTCTCTCTCTCTCTTTTCAATATTTTTCAAAGGAAAGATGTTAAAAGGGATAGTAAAAACATTTGTACCGTTTGATTGCTGTTCCGTAACCTACGGCAGAAAAGGAAGTTGGATGTCTTGTACATTTCAGAATTCTGTATTTTACAATATTTTTTTTCTAACCCTATGTCTCAGCTAAAGTTCCCAGGCTGGCTAATGGTGAGCTTTTTGCATAGACTATTCTTGATAACCAGTCAGATAGCTGCGTTCCCACTTTCAGCATGAAGTCTAAACACACCAGTGTGTGTTTTTTTTCAGACATTTCTGTAGTTCTTACTGGCACATAAGGGCCCTACTCTTCCAAATTGTGGAACGGGTTTTGAATTGTTCACAAGTTCAACCTGTATTCACAAATGAGACTTCTGTTTATGGTCGAGATCAGATTAAGGGAGCATTACTTTAACAAAATATGCCACTCTCATCCCCTATCGTGTCTTTTTGTGTGTGTAAAAGGGTTAATATAGACTATATATTGATAGGTGTGTTCATGGTCTTTGTCACCAGATCTTCGCTGGTGATAGTGATCCTTCTCACCAGAGATCATGGAGACGCCATTGCTACGATGTTGGAGCACATGACCCTGAACTTGTCCAAGATCCCCATGACTAAAGTAGACAGATGTCAGATCTATGGGAAGGGTCAAGAATTGGGGAAAGGAGAAAGTGCTGCATCAAATCCCTGAAGGGCAGACTAGTGCACAGCCTGGTTCCGTTGCCCAGGGATCGAGGACATAGTCATCCGTCCTCATCTTCCACTGGCAAAGTAGGTAGGAGTTTGGGGGCTTTAGTATGAGTGGCGTTTATATAACCTTCCATCTCTGCTACACTTCAGGGAGCAAAGGCGATAAGAGCAGGAGGGGCTGTGGTCCTTGGGGACATCCGCTTGTCGACAAAGAACCGATGGTAGAAAGAGGTAGGGTTGCAGAGGATCCGGACATGCAACCCCCGTCTTGCACACTTTTCTGGCGTGTCTATACAGAGTATCTGCCAACGTTGTGTGCTCAATGTCCTCAAAAGTCACCCAGTCCTAACTAGTTTCTGAGCTCGAATCAAACTTTGTCCTGGAAGTTCTCTCCAAGGCTCACTGACCACAAGGTTGAGTACTCCCGTCAGTATCCGTTCAACCTTTTCCGCAGTGGTCACAAGGGGAGCGCACCGAGAGTGGTATGGAACAAAGATTTGGGTGTCCTAAAACGGCACAGCCTGCCTACCCTCGCATACCGTACTCACGAGGGGAAGGGGCACCTCACGCCCCCAAACATTTTTTAAAGCACTTCCCAGACCTTCTGGGTCACTCCATTCTTGCTCTGAATCCTTAGAAGTCTGGCATAGGTGTTGACAGTTGTCATGGGGATCGAATCACGGTTCTAGGCGTGTGTTTTTCATCGTGGCAGCAGAATGAATCCAGACTATCATTGTGGCTGCAGAAAGTATCCAGTCATCGTAGCTGCATATCAAGAACTCTCAAGCGTAAGTATTCTTTTTTCGTTCCTTGGGTAGAGCTCCGAGGTAAACCAATGGTGAGATTTCGTGTAGGCAATCCCTTTGCAATCCTTTTAGCTGCATCTCAACTTCGGGGATGTCTAAAGACAGCATTATGCATTCGTTATTTTTTGTTTGAAGATTATCTATTTTGGCACGCATGGCCTACTCTGCCAAAAGGCTAAATGGGTTTTAACGTTTCCGAAGGACTTTCTGCGCGTGTTCACATAATTATGTGACCACGGTTTATGGTCGCATGCAAATGACTTTCAGGGACGTAGAGTCAGTACTTGTGTTAACTTCAAGGAGAAAATGCCATTGAACAGGTACCTAGGAGGTGGCTCAACCCTAGGCCATCGGATCACAAAAATGTTTAACCACCAGGCTATTGCGCCACCCCTAACCATATTCTATTTTGTTTTGTTTTTAAATGCCTCGGTGTTACTGTGAAGCTGTAGATATATGCTGACCAGGCTTTTTTACGCCATAAGCAGGCATAATTTACTGATCTTAAGGATGTACATTTGATCTTATACACGTGTCTACACAAATAAATCTAAAGCATTGGCAAGTCTGCATCTTAATATGTCATAGAACAATGTAAAAATTCCACCCTTTATCAAGCGCTGAGTTTGTTTTTTTTACCTTCCTCGGTTAGAGTTTCCAGGTTCGCCAATAGTGAGATTCTGCCTATGCGACCGATTTTACTCACCATTAAGGTAGCAGCATTCCGACTTCGGGGATGGTGTCTAAACACCAAACCTGTGTGCATACTAGGTGGTTGTTTTTTTAGATGTCATAGTGCCTACCGACAAAAAGTTTTTCTCTTCCAAAAGTCGGAACGGCTTTCTAACGTGTGGGCAAGATGTTCTGCACATGCAGCCTCAGTTTACAGTCTCATCCAAAGAACTTTTGGGACAGTGGGGATCGTGTTATTGCAGAGATTTAATCCTGTGACCGAAGAATTCTAAACTAGTTGTAACGAAGCAGCATGTCACCTTAGTCATCCTGCTATTGGTGGATAGGTAGTCTAGTGGTTACCTGCCTGCCTAGAAAGTGAAAAGTCCAGATTCGATCCCCGCTCTGCTGGAACTTTTTTCCAGAGAAAATGGATTTATTTTTAACATATACCGAATTGATTTGCTTGAACATGCAAACAGTCCGGATTGCTCAAGTTGCTTGTCGATGCTGTTTTCAGGAGTTCTGGCGCCAGACCAAAGCACTAAGCATCCCGGGGGTCTGGAAGCAGTACCAGACTGCAGGTAAGGGTCATCAAAGAAGAGGAGGAGGACATCACCCCCAGCCCCAGGTTTTGGCTGCCAACACCCAGACATCCCTTCAAGAGATGTTTCCCCTAGAGTCAACATCAGTGCCGACTCCACTCCCCGAAAAGTTATAAATGAGACTATAAACCAAACCCCCACCCCCCACCCCCCATCCCCCCACCCCTGGCAAACGCAGAACATCTTGCACGCACGTTAAACAAACCATTTCGAAAGCGTCAAGCCATTTTGTTCCAGTGGGAAAGAATGACATTTGAAAAAAAAAATCCATGCACACAGGTGTTGTGTTTAGACATCATCCCCGAAGTCGGAATGCGGCTACCTTAATGGTGAGCAAAAGGTCGCATTCACAAAATTTCAACATTGGAGAACTTCAGACCTCGAACCCAGGAACACTACAAGAAAAAATCACCTGCTGATATATCTTTAAAAAAAATCTTTAATGAATATTATAAAACAGTTGAACTGTTTCTCCTATTATATCCTGTGGGACTGGTAAATGTTTTCCCCTAAGAAATCGAATGAAATAAGTGTTTTAAGAGTACCTGCCCCTTGATAATCACTTTCAATGCTCTGATTTTTTTTTGGGGGGACATGAAACAAATTGTTTACCATTATTGGAAAATAGGTTCATGTGTTCCATAACCTATGTAGCCCTTGGGAAGTAAAAATATAAGACCTCAAAAATTATTTTTAAAAATTGCAAACAATATGACATAGTCATTCCTTTTGGCTGGAGTAGAAATGTGTACAAAAACGTCCTAAGAAGGGTCGTGGGGTGGTTAAGACGTTTGCTTGCCAACAAGTAGACCATGATGTTCTGGGTTCGATCCCCAGCCTAGCTCTTTGTTCCCATTTCGACAAAAAAAATTAAGAATACATCTGAATGTCAGTCCTTCAGATGAGACTATAAACTGAAGCCTCGTGTGCGAACGCATGTAGAACATCTTGCACACTTGTTAAAAACCCGATCTGTTGTTCTTAAAAGTAGGTCATAGTAAGCGGAGCAGATAAACACCTCTCCCAATATGCACACAGGTGGCGCAAGCGCGCGCACGTGTGTGTGTTGTGTGTGTGTGTGTGTGTGTGTGTCTGTCTGTCTGTCTGTCTGTCTGTCTGTCTGTCTGTCTGTGTATAAAATAGGTAGTTTTGTGGAGGAGACATTAGGTTGGAAGGAGAGGCAAGGAAAGGAAAGGGTTGTCTACGAGGGTATGGATGCATATTTAAAGCAGTGGAAATAGAAAAATCAGGCTGATATAATTTTTCTTACATGGTTTATTTTGGGATCAGATGTTTAATTCTTTTGAAGGGATGCAACTCCTAAAAAAATGTCTCGGGTTTTAAATCAATTTGACCGGTCGCTTACATAGAATCTCGCCATTGGTAAACCTCGGAAGTCTAGCCAGGGAATAAACCAAAAGTGGACAGTAAAATAATCTGTTGCTGGAACTAGAGATTCTGATTTAAAGCCCCATAATAATACTATGAGCTACGTACCATTGTGTCTACAGCTACTTACTATTTGTCTATGTGCCTATTGTGTCCATTTTTCTAACATTCAGACCGACCATCTGACAGGCAGCCTTTACCCGTTATTAATTCTTTTAACACTAACTTTTACACTAACCTCAACTCTAACCATGACACCATCCCCCCATGTGGACACAAAAGGCAGGCAGATAATATGGTATATGCTGACACTTTTCTTCGTTCGTTCATATTGGCTAGAATGCAAAGTGCCTGGTCTTTTTCCACGCTACTCCTCTGCAGGAGGTCTATGCCTTGCTGGCCTCAGCCGACACATTCCCACTACAGGGCAGTTCATTGTTTTCAAACGAGAAAAGATATGCTAGAAGAAAAAAAAAAAGCACGAGAATAGACTGGGTTGGTAGGAAATGCGCAAGAGGATAGAGCCGAAGGGAAAGTCAGAAAGCGAAGGATAGAAAAGAGGACATTTCTTGCAGAGCATTTCCAGAAAGTGGGGAAGCTCTTTAGACTGAGTCTCCCGGTCTTTTCGGGGGGAGGGGGGAGAGAGTATATTTGACAATGCATATAAATTTTTTCAGGGTCAGTGGGAGGAGAGATGCTAGAATTTTAGCGAAAAGGCTAGGAGGAAGGGGGAGGAGCAGGGGGAGCCCTAAAGTGTTTTTTGTACATAGGGATGGGAAAAAATGCATTTTAGAAACAAAAGCATACTTAACAAAAAGTAGAGGGTGCCGGTTGTAGAATGCCCACCTATTTGGCGAGGGGGTGCATTTAAATGTTTCTTTTTAAAGATTTAAAACAGAAATGGGGGGCACTGATGTTGTAAGGAATTATTGAATAATCATTGGAGCAATACACACTAATACTACACTAGAAAATAGGCGTTAGTAAAGAGTAGAAAGTATGCTTGTGTGTTTTCGCTCGTGTGTGTTTTTGCGTGTGTTTCGCGCGCACGCTTGTGTGTGTTGGGGTCAAGGTGTTAAAAAGAAAAAAATAGCCGTTTGCGGAATAACATGAAAAACAGTTATCCGTGCAAGTTGCGGGATTTTATCAAAGAAAATTTGTTAAATTGCTTAATTTGCCGCTGTAAAAAAAATATATGAAAAAATTCGCTGTAAATTTGGAAAGGTGGAGGTGAAGGAAGTGGTGAAGTGTCGGAGTTAAATAAATTGCAGTATTTTTTTCAAAAAATATTATGTGTACATCTTATTCAACAAACTTGCATTAGAACAGGCAGGATAGCTCAGTGGTCAGACAACTCATTGTAAATGGGTACCCGCACTCTTTAGGGACAGGGAAGGTAAAGCAGCAAGGGAGAGGAGATGAGCGCCGCCCTCAATGTGCTGGCCCCTGGAGAAGCTGAGGTTTCTGTAACTCTCCCCAACGACCACATAGGCTATGGAACACGTTTACCTTTTTGTGAATTATAAAAGGCATTGTGCCGTTTAACCTTATTTTTACTGGATAAGGTGCAAGAAAAAGTCGAATCTTTCATTTTGGAATATGTGTAAGATAGCCGGCAACTTGTATTGGAATGTCCTGTTACCTTATTTCCTTCTTGCCTTTTGCTTTGCCATTGGTCAGGGACATGTCCACTACCCAGGTCATACATGTAGCACTCCCAGCAGATCAGTAGACTACTCCATCTGCATCTCTCCCAGCAGTTTTTTTATTCCCATTTTCAACTCAAATGAACTTAATCTCACAGTCCTCTGTTGTTGTTTTTTGTTTCTTCCCCTCAAAATGAAAAGAGCAACAGGTTGGATATCTCATATTGTAATTAAGCAAAAACAAAAACCTAAAAATAATGGAAAGACAAATCAATAAAAAAAAAAAAATTAAAAACGAAAGAAAAAAATAACTGGAGATAAAGGGAGGTTGAAGACCCTAGCAAGTTATTTTTTGGGTCAAGACTGGAGTAACAGACTTTACTTTGATCAGTGCTCATTGCTGCGTGATTTCTGGTCTGCTTTCTGGCATTGGTCCAACCTTTGTATTGTGCTATCTGTTACATATGCCTGATTTTCTGAAAGCATAAAGCTCCACCTTAATGTCTTTAGCAAAATTCCAATACAGGAAATGTGAAATACTTTATTCTTGCGAAAATACATTGCGGTACAGTTTTTGATGGGCTTTTTTTTTTTTTTTAATCAGCCTGTTTTTCTTGCTTTTACTTTTCTAGTATAACATACCTGGGTTGTGTAAAACTAGAAAATGGTTTAGCATGTGTGATTTGTTTAATCAATGAGTAAAGGTAAACTGTTTTACAAGCAGTTGTACAAAACAGTTGGCTCTATTTCAAATCCAGTCAAGTCAAATTTTTTATTTTTTGTTGTGCGTGCTTTAAACCGATTTGGCAAAGATAAGTGTGTTTTAGCACAGGAATTGTATATTTTAATTTTTTGTTATATCGAGGATAATGGAATAAGCATAAGCATTCGTGTGCTTCTTTTACATCCAATCCCCGTGTGTATGCAGTTTTGTAAATTGTATATGGAATTCTGACAGTTTTGCATAGTATTTGTATCTATTTTTAAGTTCAGTTGATGCCTCCACTATGTTTGCTGCCCCTTCCCCCTAGGTTACATCCTTCCAGGGTCAACAGTAGAGTTGCACGAGTCTTACTAGAGAATATTTTTCTGTTGAAGCTGAGTTTAAGGTGTTTTTAAAAATCTGTATGGAGCATGAAGCAGTTTTTCAAATAACTTTACTCCCATGAAAACGTGAACTGAAGCCTCTTTTGTCAGTAGCATGTAAGACGATTTGCTTTTGGGGTTGCAAGTTTTATCAATGATTTCCTTGCTTTGTTAGTACACTTCGTTAAAAAACTGCTTTATTTTGCTTCTAACCCAGTTAAGCTTGTTCTAGAATCCCAACTAGAAATAAACGAAGGTGTAGAAAATGTTAACCTCTTTTGATAATCCATAATTATTTGTGATGATGAAGAGTATGCATGTTCTTTGAGGACCAGCAAAAAGTTCTTTGTTGCTAGTTTTGCTTCCATTTTTACTGTATGTCATAATAGCTCTGTATAGAATGGATAAAATGTATAGTGTAGAATGTTTAGACATAAGTGGTGAGCACACACCACAGGCACTTGACATACTGACTTTTTTCCCCTGAGAAAAATACAACTTTGCACAACTCTCTCATAGAACTTACAAGCTGATGATTTGCATTTATTTATTTGTTTTATTTCGAGGATAACGGAATAAGCACTTGTGTGGGGTTTTTTCACCCAGTCCCCGTCTCTTTCATGATGTCCGTGCTTTTTGGTCGCAAAGATAACATGACTGGAATCGAGCAGCTTTTTGTTACACCCATGTTTTAAAAGCATATTAAGAATGAACAGATCATTTGGTCTAGTATTTGAACAGTGTGGTAATTCAAAA
>CM060323.1:34523899-34527713 GCA_030674155.1 Stramonita haemastoma | reverse complement strand
TTCTTCGATTAGTTGGAATTTGAATGAAATCACGAAACGAAATAAAAAATGCGCACTCACTGAAATTAAAAACATCCGCAATGTGAATTACACTACAGTTTATTGAGATCCGCGATAGAACTGCAGTGTCTTTAGAACAACAACAGTAAGATATTTTGTTATGTGAACTATTATAAGTAGTCAGAATGAGATTGAAACTTATGAAATGTGAAACGAGTTTCTGAGCTCCTGACTTTTTTGGACTATGGGGCGGGGTAGGGCAGACTTATCTGTTATCAAAGTCTGAAGACACAGAGACCCTCGACTTATTATGGAGCTTGATACTGGTAGTCAGCAAGATTTGTAGTATTTTATCGTTTGAGGATTAAATTTGTGATCTGTTTGCCTCTCTTCCTCCCCCCCCCCCCCCCCCCCCCCCCCCCCCCCCCCCCCCTTTTTCATCTCTCTCTCTCTCTCTCTCTCTCTCTCTCTCTCTCTCTCTCTCTCTCTCTCTCTCTCTCTCTCTCTCTCTCAAGTCATTCTCAGTCAAGTCTCTTTCTTACTCAAGTCTGTCTCTTACTCAAGTCTCGGGCTCTCTGACTTGTCTCTGTCTCCCACACTCAAGTCTCCGTTTGCCATATTATTAAGTAGTCTCAAAATATTTAACAATCACTTCTGATCAGTTGAATCATTGCCAACCTGACCCATAGTATTCACCAGAAAATCATACTCATAGCAAGTACATGTATCCACCTCTCTTGATATCATTCTGGAAAGAAAACTTGGACACAATCCATCAATTTCTACCTACCATTCTTCGCAGTAATTGTTTATGAAGTTGAAATTAGAACAATGAAGAAAAAACTCACTGGTGGCCTACCATTATGATTATCACTAGATCAAATGCATACATCACAATCACCTTATTTGCAGAAGATTTGTCTATTGATCCAAATTACTGCAAACAATGTGTGCAATCATTCAAAATTTAAGTGATGTTTGCATGAGATGCTGCTATACTTTCATCATATTGGTATGTGTGCAGATAAGTACAATAATTTAGTTATCATCAGAAAAGCTATGGTGAGAGACCGGTTGTTTTGCAATCTAGGTGAAATTGAAATAGGCTGGCTATTCACAGGGTATACAGTATATATTATGTATAATGTGGCTAATGATTGATCCCAGATGGACTCCAAAATAAACAAACTGCATCAGTCTGCAGTGATTGAGAACTTCCCATAGAGAGAGAGAGAGAGACATTTTGCGCCTGATCCGCTAAATGGTTGGAAAACCAGAATGGCTCTTTTCCAGTTACTTCCAAAGGGTGGTATTAACTATTATACTGTTAAAGAATTCCAAAAGAAGAAAATGGTCACTTGTGCCAACCCAATGGCAGAAGAATACTCAAGTAATTTAAATTTGTAATGGTCCTTTTTTCATCAAGAGAAAAAAGAACACAGTTGATAGATGCAGATTTTAGGAGAGCAGTTTCAGTACAGTTGATAGATTAAGATTTTAGGAGAGCAGTTTGTCACTGTGACCAGTACAATTCCCAATAAGCAGACAGGTAAGAGAAAAATCAGCTATTTTTTAGAATATGATTTATCAGCTGGAACAAAATTATTTTCTCCAGAAGTTTAGAAAAAAGCTGGATTGTGGATGCCATCCTTTGTTGTACAAGAAAAATTCAACATGAACACTGTGTTATTCAATCTTTTCATGTCTTTCATTGTTAGTGTTTTCTTACTGTACATCAGTTTATAATCCCATAAAATATTTTGAAATGAATCCTTTTTTTGTTGCAGGTATGAATTTCCTGTGACAGTCATGAACTGAACTCTCACCTGTAAATTACCAAAGCTGGTGAGCGCGTTGTGGCATTTGCAGCTGTTGAACTTTTTCCGTCCATACTGTTCCACTGTGTGCAACATTTACCTGTACTTACCTGCCCTTGTTGATTCACCCTCATCATGGCTTCTTACGGCAGAGGTTCCTTTGATGGCTTTGACTCTTACCAGACCAGCTCCAGCTCCAGAGGTAAAGGAAATTTCTTTTCTGTGTAAAAATGAAATTTTACAAAGATTGATTTTTTAGATTTTATCTGAATTGACTTTGATTTTTTCTCTCTTTTTTTTAGGATAAAGAAGGTATCAGTTGCCATAGGGCAGTGGGTAGCATGTTGGGTTCTGGGCTGTAATTGTAAGTTGGTACACAGGTGCCTGTGATTTATTCTCATCTGAAGGGCAGTGGATGGGGGAAAAGTTCCGATAGACTAATCCATCCCATGACCTCTCCTTGATCAGATGGGTGTGATGCCTCCAGATCATTGGTCCAGTGTTACCTATGTTCTTATTTTAGCAGTCTACTTTACCAGTATTTGTCTCGAAAGCAAGAGATCAGTGGTATAAACTCTGTTCAAAGTTTGACTTTTTCCCCAGTGTCTGCTTGGCAGATATGTTGTGGTTTAGGTACTAGTCTTTCAGATCAGATGATAAAGACCCACATGCAACATGTGACTTGGTCACTGTGATAACTGGACATATACCAGGTAGAAAGTAAGAAACCCAATCTACACTCACAGTCATAAAGCAAACTTACACCAACCACTGATGGATAATAAGACAAGGAACAAGAAGTAGACACGATTGACTGTCTTGTATACTCTGTGTGTGTGTGTGTGTGTGTGTGTGTGTGTGTGTGTGTGTGTGTGTGTGTGTGTGTTGTGTGTTGTGTGTGTGATGTGTTTGGAGGATGGGGCTGGGAAGGGGTGTTAAATGGTGTGTATAACCTATAGGTCTGTGGACTCACATTTAATTAGTTTGAACTTTTTCTTCAGAATTTATAAATTATAAAAAATGTGTTAGCAGAAAGCCTTCATATCCACATCTCCTGCTGATACAGCTGTAACCTGTGTTCTGTTTCATGTTACAGACAGTGGAGGGTCTGAATTCAGCAAGCTGTCCCAAAAAATTGGCCAAAATATCCAGAAGATAACACAGAATGGTAAGTCCCTTTTATGTGTTTCGTCTTTGCAGTTTGCTGTATTAAGTTTTTAAGTTTAACATTTAGACATGCCAAATAGTTGACTACAAAATGAGAACGTACTGAGATCAACAACGGGTGATACATGTTCTGGCACCATACTGAAACTTTCCAACAGTCTTTCTTGGAGTTGGGCAAGTTGAACATGACAGTGACCATCTAGTAATAGATTGCACTCCATTCTACTGTGCTTTGCTGGTCTACTCTTCTGCAAAAGATAAATGGGTTTTTATGTGTGATCAAGATGCTGTGTGTGTATGTGTGTGTGCGTGCGTGTGTGTGCATACAGGGGATCTCACCTTATAGTCGCTATTCAAAGGACTTGCAACTTGCAGGGTGATGGAGTCAGAGCCAAGGTCACAGTCAGGGAGAAAATTTCACTATGTCTGATGTAACTCAGTGGCAAGTCAGACCTGTGCCTGAGGTTTCCGTCATTACACAGGTTAAATGCTCCTATCATTGGACTATTCCTTCTGCCTCTACCTCTGTGGCAGAATCAGACATTAGAATTTCTGCGTGAGATTCTGTGTGGTCAAGGGATATTTCTTTTTGTTTTGTTTTTTAAATACAGTTTTTTTTTGTAGTCGGTGCAAATAAATTTGTTCAGGTTTGTTTTTCTTTTAAGTATATAAAAAAAGTTTCAGTAGCTTAAATGCACTAACTGTTTGCTATGGTTGATATTCTTTGGAAGCTAAATTGTGGAGCTGTTCTTTTAGTTGGGTTTTTTTTCCCCAACTGTGTGAAAACATGCGAGTCGGAAATTCTTGACTGTGTTTTCTGTTTGTTTTTT
>CM060323.1:34503899-34518899 GCA_030674155.1 Stramonita haemastoma | reverse complement strand
TGTGATATATAGTACAAAAGAAAAGAAGGCTTGTTGTAAGATTGACAGTGTTTATCATCAGATAGAGTGAATCTAGGCAGAACTTTCAGATCTTGATATTATCATTTATTACGTTTCAATGCTGACTTATAATCTTAGAACTGGAATAGGTTTTACTCATACAGCTCCTCGTCTCCTCTTTCTCCTCAATTAGGTGTAAGTTAAAAGAAAGGAGAAGGAAAGAAGGGAAAGGAGAGGGGGTGTTTTCTGTAACAGTGTTCCATCAAACCATTTAACAATTGTTTCCCCTTTTGCTTTGAAAACTGTTGACAAAACCCTTTTCCGATCCTGTTTTTTCCTTCCTTTTTTTCACTTTAAATTGAGTTAGTATGAATAGGGAGGATGCAGTAGAAGTTGGAAGGATAAAAATGCAGGTGCAGGTTTGGGTTGGCACGTTTGCGGGACGCTTGTCTATTCTGCGTGCAGTTTGCATAGACTGCTCATTAAAGAATCAACCCCTGGACTTATCAGGAGCTGGTTTAGGGGTGCCAAACAGGCAAATACTATGCCATGTCATACAATATTTGTAAGAATAATTTTAGGGAGAAAAAATGAATAGATAAATGAAAAAAAATAAGAATTGTTTTTTAGCATTGCTGTAACACCACCTGTAGCAGAAAAAGCACCATTTCTCATACTAAAGTTTTTATATGAAAGTAGAATATGAAAATGTGGTAGCGAAGTTGTCAAATTATTGCAGGTGCATAGACAGGTTTTTAGCATTGAATCATCTATTTGTAATTGAAATCTTGTGTTCTGTCAAAGTGTGCTGATGTATCACCACTTTTTAAATAAATGTATAGTGGCCTGCTCATGATCTGGTAGGAAACTGGATTGGGGTAAACACATCAGTAGGTTTTGTTGAGGGTTTTGGTTTGGTTTTTTTTTTATTGTTTTCTTTTAAAGACATCAGGAGTAATGATCGAAGCGTTTGGGTCATCCTCATTTGGGGGCTTTGCTGTTTTTGTTCATGTTTATTTTGTTGTACTTATACCGGATTAGTGGGACTGCTTATCGTATTGATCAATTTTACTCATTTATGTTGTCAAATAGCGATTTGAGAATTTTGTGTTAAGTTTATTTTTATTAGACTAGAGGTATGAGCAACAGTAGCAGCAGAGATGACTGCAAGTACCGTTGCAACAAGAGCAGAGTAGAAGGCAGGTTTTAGTGAACAGTGTTGAGAATTGGAATACAGTGCAAGAAAAGAAGTTTACTCTAAAAAGAATGAAGACATTGAGTCTGCTATTGCATGATATGATACAACTCCCATTATTTCTTCTTCATGTATCAGATTTGCTCTAAGAAAGCACTGGAGTGTGTGTGTACACGTGTGTGTGTGTGTACACGTGTGTGTGTGTACACGTGTGTGTGTGTGTAACATGTGTGTGTGTGTGTGTGTGTGTGTGTGTGTGTGTGTGTGTGTGTGTGTGTGTGTGTGTGTGTGTACATCACTACAATCACTACGTGGTGTGTGTGTGTGTATGTGTGTGTGTGTGTGTGTGTGTACATGTGTGTGTGTGCACATGTGTTTGTGTACACAAATGCGTTTGTGTGTGTGTGTGTTTTGTGTGTGTTTGTGTGTGTGTGAACATTCATGTATGGAGGTTGAATTTGTGACTTACAGTTGGTTTGCCCTTTGCTAACAAAATCTGATGTGTATAACTATTTCACTTTCATTAACTTTTTTTTAGTTTTAGTTTTTCCTGTTCTTTTTTCATTTGTAAGCACATGCCTGAAATCATCTTGTATTATTGTCTGTATGTATTTGGCAGATACTTATGTATGCATGCATTGAACAAAAGTTATCCCTTTTGTTATTTATTTAAATGTTTTTGTTTCAGAATGTGATAATATAATATGTTTTAGCTTCACAAGTGTAACGGTTTCAAGATTTAAAAAATAAAATTCTAGTTATTGGACTTTGTACATTGGAATGCTGGATAGTATATGCTTAAAAAATGTTTGGGTGTTGTTGTTTTTTAAGTCAGATGGCAGAAATTGTCTGAGTTGTCAGAAATTAGTTAAGATACTTTCTTTATTTGGGGGGGGTTGTTTATGCTATGCATATGATAAATGTACAAAGATAATCAGAATGCATAGGTGGACAACAGTAGCCATGTGTGGGTGCACTGGTCTGCTGGATAATTTTTTTTTTTTTTAACTAAAGCACTCTCTCTTCTGTCCATAGTCGTGTAGTCTCTTAAAGTGGATGTATTCTGATATTTGCACAGGCAGACAGAGACTCTCTAGTTGATGATATCTTTAGTCTGGTAGTTGGTCCATTAGGGGATGGGATAGCTCAGTGGTGATAGCTCTCGCTTTCCCCTAAGGTTAAGCAGCATTGAGCATGGTTACCAAGTGGATAGATGACTGTTTGCGCGCCTTGGCTTCAGTACAGTCCCCCACACATACACACACACAATTAATCTGCATTCATCGAAAATTGGAGATGTTCATTTGTTATTACCTAACTGTCAAGTTCAACAAATAGTCTAGCGATACTTGCCTGTCAAAGAACAAATTGGGTAAGACAAGACTGCTGTTGTAATCATTTATGAGTAGATCTGACACCCCCCCCCCCCCCCACTCCCTAGCACAACACACACCTACACACACACACACACACACACACCTACACACACACACACACACACACACACACACACACACACACACAACACACACACACACACACACACACACACACACACACACACTCACTCACACTCACACACACACACACTCACACGGGAGCACAGGATAGCCCAGTGGTCAGAACATTGCACTCACAATTTGATGACCCGGGTTCGATTCGCGTTCGAGAGGATTTTTTCCTCAGGAGTTAACATCAGTGCTGACTCCACTTCCCCCAAAAGTCTTTCGGATGAAACTATAAACTGAGTAAGGCCTTGTGTGCAAACGCACGCAAAACATCTTGTGCACACGTTAAATCCTGTTCCACTTTTCGTAAGAGTAGGCCATCGTGTGCTGGTGAAAACAGATGACAAGATTTACAAAACTGCACACACATGGGGACTGGATGTAAAAAAGCATATGAGTGCTTATTCCATTATCCTTGATATAAAAGAATAAATAAAAAAAAACACACACACACACACACACACACACACACACACACACACACACACACACACACACACACACACACACACAGAAGGGATGGGATAGCCTAGTGGTCAGAACATTGTGCTCACAATTTGACGACCCGGGTTCGATTCCCGGTTGAGGGGATTTTTCCTCTGGGGTTAACCTCAGCGCTGACTCCACTCTCCCTTAAAGTCCTTCGGATGAGACTATAAACTGAGGCCCTGTGTGCGAACGCATGCAGAACATCTTGCACACACATCAAATCCTGTTCTGCTTTTCGTAAGAGTAGGCCATCATGTGCCGGTGGGAACAGATGACACGATTTACAAAAGTTGCATACACACGGGGACTGGATGTAAAAAAGCACATGAGTGCTTATTCCATTATCCTTGATATAAAAGAATAAAAGAAGAAAGAAAGAAAGAAATAAACACACACACACACGTGATAAGCACATGCATTTATGAACAGTTCTATTTTGGGTGGCAAGTCAATGACCGGATTAGCATGTGCAGGCTCCGAATGTAATAACTGCATGAATCACACATCAGTCATCATGTGAATGTCTTTAAAAAAAAGATCTTCCATAAAAACCCTGTGAACAGCGTCTCTGAATGTCATAGTACTGAGATGTCACCATGAACCCTACATAATTATATCTAACAGGGGAAAAAAGTCTCCAGGCCAGTGCTGCCACTCCCACACACATTGAAACATTTCCTGCTCAGGCTCACACTACAGTGCAGCCTACAACTTTTTTTCTTTTTTTTTGTCTGGACTGTGGTTATTTTTAGACTGTAACAGGATTTTAGACCGTAATGGGATTTTAGACTGTTTCACACATGACCGGTTTTCATTTAAGGATATAAGTTTGACGAGATTTTTTTCTGAGAAAAAAGGCCTCAGCTTCACGGGGCTGTATACCCCCTTGACCCTCACTGCTCAGGAGGAGAAAGAGTCACACCTCTCCCTTAAAGCTCATACACTGTTAATATTCCTCATCATGACTCTTAAAAGGTGGGTTGCTTTGCTCTGTCGTTCATGTTTTTGCATATTTCAGGTATCTGCTTATAGCCTGAGACCTTTTTGTTTGTGGTGATTATTTTGATGAAGACTAAGCATACATGTGCTGGCCATGGTTCAATAATAAAATAAAAAAATTTAAAAGAAAAAAAAAAAAGAAAGAAAGATTCAGTATTGGCCCCCCAAAAATGTGAAAATCACCCTTTGATATCAGTTGTATTCTTTTTCTTAAAACATGTTGCTTCTTACTGGGTTTTTTTTTTGTTTTTGTACCTGGGTGTTGATGAGACAGGGGGTGTTGATGAGACAGGTAAAAGACTTGAATGTCTGATTGTTTTCAGCTACTCCCAGACCCGTGAAGTGCTACAGATGGAGCAGGATGTTGACCTCGACCTTTTGCGAGAGCGAGAAGACGCCATAAAAAAACTGGAGGTACAAGAACCACATGTGTGATGTTGAGCTGCTAAAGTTGTTGTTCGTCAGAACTTTGCTGTTCATTTCCTCTGTTCTGTGTGGAAAGCATTGTGTCGTGTGTACTTGTACGATGTATACTAGGTGATAAAATGCCTGTTTTATATGCATGCCTGTGCACTCATGCATATATGCACCCACATGCGCACACACACGTGCGCCACCACACACACACACACACACACACACACACACACACACACACACACACACACACACACACACACACACACACACACACACACACATGCTCACGCATACACACACAAATAGTAGGTGAAGTTGTTATAGTGATTAATGAAAATCGATGAAAACATTGGTGCTTTAATTCATCAACCTCTCACAGTCTTCTGCTTTTATTGTATTGTATTATGTACCACTGTAAGTCATGGTAGATTTCTCTGGGTGAAATTCAGGCTTCTCTCCCAGGGGAATATTGTGTCACCACAAGAGCAGTCCCTCCCATTATTTTTTTGTTTCTTTTCCTGTTTGTATATGTATTTTATTTGATTTCCTATTAGAGTGGCTTTTTTTCTACAGAATTTTGCCAGGGACAACTCTCTTGTTGCCATGGGTTCATTTACATGCACTAAATGAGTATGGCTCACGGGACCTTTGTTTATCATCTCCTCCGAAAGACTAGCCCCCAAACCACCACTCACGGTCTCGTGGATGGGGAAAAAAATTTCAGGCATAAACGGGGATCAAACCACCACACATTTGAAACTTGGATTTTTCGCTAGACCACACAATCCACCTATACCTCTGTTATGTGGAAAGTTGAAGGAGATGCATATTTAAGACTTTTCTTTTATTATAACAGAGGGTAGTGATTTGTTTCTGGTCAAAGTTTTTCACGCATCATTCTGAAATAATCCGTTAATTCCAAGAGTAAAGGTGATTTTAAGGGGACAGGATAGCTCAGTGGTCAGAATAACTCAGTGGTCAGAGCACTCGCTTCCCCCAAGCTGAGGTTAAGCAGCATCGAACGTGGTTACCTAGTGGATGGGTGACTGTTTGCATGCCTTGGCTTCAGTACAATCCCCTAGTCCACCCAGCTGTAAATGGGTACCTGCCCTCTTTACGGTCAGGGAAGGTAAAGCAGCAAGGGAGAGGAGATGGGCACCGCCCTTGAGGTCTCTGATTCCTCACTGCCCTTCAACCTCGTAGGTTATGGGAACATCTTTACCTTTCTTTTGTTTAAAAAGTGATTGCTCTGTCTTTGATTTGCAGAGTGATATCATGGATGTAAACACCATCTTCAAGGACTTGGGCATGCTGGTTCATGAACAGGGAGAAGTCTTAGGTAAGATGTGTGTGTGTGTGTGTGTGTGTGTGTGTGTGTGTGTGTGTGTGTGTGTGTGTGTGTGTGTGTGTGAAGTCAGTCAATTTGATTCCAGATGGTACATTGAGTAAGCAATAAATTCCTTTTTCATGTTTGCGTCAATCATGGTGTGCTTTAACGACCAAGTCTAACACACAACAATTCCTTTAAACACACAAGACACACTAGCTTTTAAACAATAAACACTAGTCTTAACAAGAACCACTAGTCGCTTAAACAACAGACACAACTAGTCGCTTTAAACAACAGACAACACCTTAACAGCAGACACCTATCCTTAAACAGACAGACACACTAGTCACTTTAAACAGACAGACACACTAGTCGCTTTAAACAGACAGACACACTAGTCCTTAAACAATAAACTAGTCACTTTAAACAGACAGACACACTAGTCACTTAAACAGACAGACACACTAGTCGCTTTAAACAGACAGACACACTAGTCCTTTAAACAGACGACAACTATTAAACAGACAGACACACTAGTCCTCTAAACAGACAGACACACTAGTCGCTTTAAACAGACAGACACACTAGTCACTCTAAACAATTAAACTAGTCACTTTAAACAGACAGACACACTAGTCACTTTAAACAGACAGACATACTAGTCACTCTAAACAGACAGTACACACTAGTCACCCTAAACATTTAAATAGTCACTTAAAACACATTAGTCACCTGCCACCTTGCAGCCAGAGGAACCCGGTTTGTTCAAACCGCCTGTTGGTGTGTTTACAGACAGCATAGAGGCCAACATCGACAATGCCCAGATGTCTGTACAGGAAGGATGCCCACCAGCTCAGCAAAGCACGGGATTATCAGGTCAGTTTCGGAATAATGTGCAGTGCGTGTGTTTTCACAGCAGTTTCTTAGATGTGAACATTTTTATTAAATAACCCTGAAAGTAGGGTATTGGCAAAATGCATCAGAATTTGATTACTGTAATCGTAATGATTGTATAATTATCAGTGACTGTAATGTATGGTACCAAAAAAAAAATGATTAAGACTTTGATTATTGTAGTTGTGATTAATTTTGATTTATAAGTGATGCTTTAAAAAGATTGCATTAAGGAAATGTATCTGGACTTGGAATACTGTAGTTTTAGTAGTTATGATTATGAAGGTTATTGGTCTGATTCACTGATTTCACATATAATATTTTTTTTAAGTTAAAAAGGATAGCAAAAGCCTTCAGCTTAATTTTCTTGTGCTGCTTGGATACCATTTCTTTTTCTAACATTTGCCTATATTCTAGCAGAACCTGGTGTGTTTTTTTTTCCTCCCCTTTTCTTTTAATCATCCTTTTCATTTTGTGTCTTTGGTGTTAGATGTTTTATTTTCTGACGCATTTGAAATTTTGTTTGCCATGTTTTCTTCTGTGTGTATTTGGTTCAGTTTTAATTAACATTTTATGATTGAGTTGGCTTCAGATACCCCCAACCTCACAGCATTTTTGGTTTATTGTTTTTGTGTGTAGGTGTGTGCTCTTCAGACATGGGATTTTTCTGCCTTTTGGTGGATTTCTGCTGTCCATAGATCAGATTTCTGCCATCCTTTCACATTCCACTGTCAGAACAGAAATTTGATTCAAACAGTCAAAATAACCAGAGAAAGTGCATCATATTCGAACGTGGAGAACTTCACATATTCTGATGCACACGTTAAAACCTGTTCCACTTTTCAGAAGAGTAAGCCATTGTGTGCCAGTGGGAACAGATTACAAAATTTACAAAACTTCGTACACTTGGGGACAGGATGTAAAAAAAGTATATGACTGATTATTCCATTATCCTTGAAATAAAAGAATAAAATGAAAAAAGAATTAAATAGATCTCCCTTTTGGAAGAATGCATACATATTTGGAACTGGCAGGAGGTTGACAACCAAAGTCACCCTGTTTCTAGTTCTGGCTTGTCCGAAATCTCTTCATTCCTAGGTCAAAGTCGGTATGCAACACGATAACTTCCTAAAGGCAGTATAGATCTCTATATTCGTTTCTTACCAGTCAGAAATCACTTCACTCAAGAGTTGAGGGTGGATGCACAACATGATAATTAACCTCCTAACAATACCTGAGGTCAGCATTAATAGATGCTGAATATTTTTGTGTTTGATGAGTTTTTCCCGTTGAAGTTGGATCGGTGGTCAAGAGATAATGCTTGAAAGTGAGAAGTCTGGACTCAAAGTGTGTGATGCTTCAATCCCTGTTTGGGCTGGAAACTTTTACCCCATCCACTAGACTGGGAGTGGTGCTCTGGGTGTTACTCTTTTGGATCAAACGATAAACCGAGGTCCCTTGTGTTACACATGATTATTTAGCACACGCAAAAAGAACCTACGGCAACAAGGGTTTTGTTCCTGGCAAAATTCTGTAGAAAAAAGCCATTCTGATAGGGAAACAAATACAGTTGTAGACAGGAAAAGAAAACAAAAAAAAGTAATGGGTGGCGCTGCACTTGTGGCGGCATGCTCCACCCAGGGAGAGCAGCCCGAATTTCACACAGAGAAATCTGCTGTGGTTTAAAGTGGTATACAATACAATACATATATAAAATATAGATAAGTGTGCATTGTTTGAATGAAGATAGTGGGTGGCACTGCTCTTGTGACAGTGCACTCTCCCTGGGGAGAGCAGCCTGAATTTCACACAGAGAAATCTGCTGTGACATAAAGTGATATACAGTACAATACAATACAATACTATACTTTACAATACTATGCAGTACAATATTCTACAATACAAGACAACACTATACAATTCGGTACAAACGAGTGTGCATGACAGTGCTATGTCCCCCCCCTCCCCCCTCATGTGTTGCAGTCGAAAGCCCGGAGGAAGAAGTGCTGCTTGCTAATTGTTGTGCTCGTTATCCTGGCCATTATTGGTATCATCGTCGCTGTCACCGTGTCGCAACACAACTAGCACGCATGCCTCCTCCACAACTACAGCAGAAACTGCACAACATGGGTTTTTTTCAGTTGACGTAGGTTCTGGGGTTTTTTGTGTGGTTTTTGGTTTGGGTTTCTTTGCTTTTGTGTTGTCGTCGTTCTTTTTTTTTTGTTCCTGTCAAGCATGTTTTGTTTGTGGTTAAAGCAGATTCTGGTTATTTTTTTGTTTGTTTTTGTTTTGAGTTTTTACTTTGGTTGCTTTTTGTGTTGGTGTTTTTTTCTTTCTATCTTTTCTTTTTGTTTGCTCAGAGTGTTATGCGTTTTTTTTTATAGTTTTGTTGGACTAACATGTGCATGTACGTGTTTATCCCCATAGGGGTGCTTGAGGCTCTTCCAGTATGTATTGCATATTCCACCCTATGAAAATTTGGTGCGAGAAATTTCCCCCTTTTCTATCACTCTCTTTGTCTTTTTTTTTTTCCTACCTTTCTGTCATCTCTTACTTTCTGTCTTACAAGGCCATTATACTTCTGCCTTTTTTTTTTTTGAGCAAATCTTACAAACACTTTCTGTTCGTACATTATAATGACATTTTGCCTGTATTGTTCTGTTCTGGTGACCAGGTTGGGATATTGTAAACACTGGGATGGGCACAGGATGTCCATTCTGCAGTGGTATTTGTCTGTATGGCATTTTTCATATTTCTTTCTTTCTTCTTGTTAGTTGAACGCTCAGACAGCTACTATTGTTGTCTGTCATATGAGCAAAAATGTGTTGCGCTGCTGTTACTGACAAGTCAGGCCCAAGGCAGATATCTGATTTCAGTGTGGGAAAGAATTGTTAAAAATTTTTCTGGAAAGTTTTTTGTAGATTGAAGTGTTCATTATCTTTTTTTTTTTTTTTTTTTGTAACCTTGGGATGATAGAGAAAGTGGAATGGTTGGCGTTTTCAGCATGGCCTGGTTTTATTCGCATCAAGGAATACAGTTGTGAAGTTGCTTATGCTCAATTTTGGCTGTTTTAGAGCTCTATTTCTCTGAATGAGTGGGTTGACTACGTGAGAGAGAAAGAGAGAGAGAGAGTGTGTGTGTGTGTGTGTGTGTGACTGTGGTGTGTGTGTGTGTGTGTGTGTGTGTGTGTGTGTGTGTGTGTGTGTGTCGCTTATAGCTATTTCTTTTTTTTGATTCCTTATCTGTTCCTTGCTTTTCGTTTTTGTAGATTTTGTGTGTGTTAGAGAGAGAGAGAGAGAGAGAGAGAGAGAGAGAGAGAGAGAGAGAGAGAGAGAGAGAGAGAGAGATTTGTTTCAACTCACCTTTTTTATTTGAATTTAATTTAACTGAAAACTGTAATTTGCATGAAAAAAAAAATTGCAATTTTTACTTTCTTTTGCTTTGGTATTGTGAGGGGCAGCAGTAGCAGTAGTAGTCACACCCAGACTACACAAATCACATATATACCCTTGCATCACACTTGCGGTTCTGCGTGCAGAAAAAGTCGCGGCGAAAGATGTGCATCCTGTTCCTGATTGTGCTGCTGGCTGTGGCCATTCTGATCCTGGTCATCTGGGGGTCCACCAGATAAATGAGGCTTCCCCTAGACCCTCACCTCACCGTGCTGTGCTGTCTGTCTGGCCTGTCTGTTCCTTGATCACTGCATCCACTCTTCTTCCCCCCCCCATGTCTTATCTTAGCCTTGCTGTTTAGCCACCAGTTTGTCTTAGAGTACATCATCGTCTTTGTCGTCATCGTCGTCATCATGAAATTTTTGCAGAACCTCGTTTTGACAATCTTTCAATGGGGGAAAAATTCTTAGTTTGTTGAAGAAAGTATGTTGACTTTGTGTTAAAATTTGTGGCTACAAAATTCTTGCTTTATTCAAGAAAATATGTTGACTTTGCTTAAAATCTATGGGCAAAATTCTTACTTAATTCAAGAAAGTATGTTGATTTTGTATAAAAAGTTTGGGCAAAATTCTTACTTTATTCAAGAAAATATGTTGGCCTTGTGTAAAATTTGTATTATTGTTTATTGGGGATGACTTTTTTGTTTGCTGAATTTTTCAACGATGTCAGTACCGATCTAAGGATGGGTAGCGCTGCTTGTTTTAGTATGCTTTTTTCCCATTCCAAAAAGGCAGGAATCTAAAATTAGCCCCAAAGCGACTTACACAAAAATTCCATGATGATGATGGTAGGCTAGAGCCTGTATACTTTGTGTGTGTTTTTTCATCAGGCTGTGTTTCAGCCTGTCTGCCTGTGGTAAAGACTAGAACTCTTTGAATTTGTGCTAAACTGTTGTCTGTTTAACCATCTTATACATAAAGTCCAGAACTGTTTAGGAAGATTTTTTAGCTGTAAATTACCATACCACTTGACTTTCTTACCGAACAACGTCTAAATCAAAAAGGCATGTATTCTGCCCATTGGTGTTTTGTTATCAGATAAAACCATGCAGTTTAATGTATAATCGAAACATCCTTTTGTTAAAGTCTTAAAGCCCCATATTAGAAGTTCCAGAGCTTTTTCGTCTTTTTTTTTTGCTTGTTTTATTTGCTTTTTTTGTTAAGGTTGAGGGTATACTAAGTCATCTTACTTTGCCTTTTTTATTTTCTGCTTGGTCTCAGACCCCTCTGCAGCTTTGATCTGTCGCTTTACAAGATTCAGTGGTATATAAATTCCATACATCATTATCATGATCATTATTATTATTATTTCATGTTTTCAGTCAGCCTTGATGTGAAGTGAGCAAAAAGCAGAATCATAAAACATCAGACAGTATTTCTTTTTCCACTGAGGTATATTCAGGGCATTGTCAGTTAGTTGGAAAATCATCCAAGGACCCTTGTTATATATCTGAGGAAAGTAAGTCTATTGATATTTTGAGGGAAAACCCCAAAATGCTGCCAGTTTTTTTTCATTTTTCTTCCTGCTGCGCAAGTTTTATGAGCAAAACCTTTTTACGTGTTGATGTTTCTGACCTCAGAATCGGTGTTCCATTTTTTTTTTATGAGTTTATGCCTTTCAGGTGTTTTTTTCCTTTTGCTTGTACAGATGGTTTGTCTCCCTTCCCTGTATTACTCTTCATGTTTTGAGAGAGAGTGAGGACAACAAAAAATGTTCCAAAGTCCATAACACTGAAAGTAGTTTATAAAAAAAAAAATAAATAAACAACGAAAAAAATCAAAACATTAAAAAAAAAAAAGAAAACCCAACCCTTTTTCAGTTTGTCCTTCAGAAATAAGTAACCAAGACATTCCAAATTGTCTTTTTGTTTTAAAGAACTTAAGGCTTTACTTTGGACTCTTTTTTTTCATATTTTTTTTATGATAAATCTGAACTGTAGAGGTTTTTGTAGAATAGTAGTAGGCTAGATTCACCATCATAGTCACTTCAGCGTGTTTTTATCCAGAAACAGTATATTTGAACGTTTCGCACCATGGAAGCAGAGGAATGTGTCCCATGGCATCTGTACAGTTGTAACTACCCTGTATTTATTTATAGCGGCTTAAAGCAACACCCTTAGAGGTAATGTGTGCGTGATAAATCATCATAGCCATCGTGCTAATGTTGTAGTTGATTTGTATTCAGTATTTGCGTACAGTTTGTAAAAATGGATGTTTATAATCATTTTCATCATAATTTTGAAAGTTGGATGTGTTGTGTTGTGTTGTGTGTGAATATGCCTTTCTTTGTTGATATCTTCTCCGGTTTGGTTGAAATTTGTGCATGTGATTTTTTTTTTATAAGGATGGTACATGCAGTGAATAGTAAGGAGGGGGGGTATGGTTTTTTTTTCTGTAGAAAATAGGGTTTTGACTTTTAAATCATCAAAACTCTGCTTGTGATAGATTAGAAATAAGAGCAATTGGACTTAAATCAGTTTCTTTACAAAGCTACAGTAAATTGAAGATACCATGTTAAAGATACCTTTTTTCTCAAATGGCATGGGCTAATTGATTTGCCAGGGTGAACGTTGACTTTTCTTGAAGTATATACTTTCCTCTTCATGGCTGTAGAGACTGTTTGCTTTCACAAAATCAACACTGTCACCCAGGCCGTTAGACACTTTCATGCAGCACCGTCAAACTCCCATCCTTTTCTGTGTCATGTAGATAGTGGTTTACTAAAAAAAAAAAAAAAAAAAGAGGAAGGATGATTCAGCTTGAGCTGCTTTCCATATGGAGTCTGAATCCCATGAATCTTCTGCCTGGGTGCCTGCAGAAGACGAATCCACTCAGCTTGGTCTGTATTTGATTTCTATGCCCTGCAGCTGAGGTGCTGGTTTTAAATGTTGGCAGTGTGTGTGTATGGTCAGTGTTGTTTTCCACTCAGTTATGACTGATTTCAGCGGTTTGTGGGGGGTTTTATTCTTGAAGGCAGTGGAAGAACCAGGGAGTGAGTTGTATCGATGTAAATATCATTGCGGGACTCAACCATAATGATGTGATTATTGCTGTGAGTGTACAGAGTCCATCCGTTTCTGCTAGCCAAGAACAGCTGTCGTATGCCAACAACACTGATTATCAGTTTCTTTGCTGTGCCAAGTCATGAATGAATTTTTGTTTAGACTGTTCAGGGCTTGGAGAACATGGGAAGAGTGTTTTTGTAAGAATAGTACAATGCCTGGTTACGCACGTTTGTTTCCATTTTTGCTCATCTCTATTGAGAATGATACTAGTTGGGGGGGGGGGGGTTGTGTTCTTTTTGTTGTACCACAACACCCAGAGCTTTTTTATATATATATAATTTCAAACATCTTCATTACTATTGTAATGGATCGTTCTTTTTGCTATTACATGATGCCAGATCCTCATTTTCATGGGGTCATATACAAAATCTTTCTTTTCTCTTATACATCATTGAGACTTTTTTTTCTTTTATTTTAGAACTGTATCAGTGTATTTATCAACAAAAAGATGAGGCTACATTGTCTTTTCAGCTAGCTAGAATCTGCCAAGTTTATTGAACTAGACATTCATTTCTAAAAACACCATAAAAAGAAAATGATGAGACTAAAGTCATAGGGTTTTTTTTGTTTGACTTTTGTTTTGGTGGGGGTTTTTTGTTTGTTTGGTTTTTTCTATGGAGAGGGAAGTGTGGAGATGGGGTGGTGTTGTGTGCTTTCTTGCTTGTTTTCTTTCCTTTATTCCTGATTCTTGAATGAGGCAGAAGTCAAGTTACACCTGTTCTGACAAAAAGGATGCTTTAGATTTTCATGAATCCTGATGCTCAGGACCAAAATTATTACATTTAGACTGGATGACTGATGCAGTTCATGGTGGTAATTTGGGTGCATCTGGCTTTCAACTGGACTCATTTATCTCGGCATTCTTCAACAGTGGAAAGACAGTAAGTAATTCAGCCACAGTGTGATATTTCAGGCAAAATCTGCTATTGCTAAGAGAAGGAAAAAAAATGTGCTCGGGGTTTGTTGTCATGTGGGAGGACCACAAAGAGCAGTTGGGCCTTGTTTTGCCCTGATATGGCCTGTGTAGTCGGCGGGGCTATGAACAACATGAATAAATCTTCTTTCTTTTTTTTAAATAAATGTGTTTCTCTTTTGTTTGTTTTTCCCCTTCCTTCTTTCCAAGATTTTTTATGTGTGCTGGAATTTTTTTGCTGTTTTTTTTTTTTTTTTTTCAGTTTAAGGACTGTAGAAGAGATTGAGGATGGCAGGCAGTGATATGGTGCTGGTCAAACAAACAAACAAAAAAAATTCTCCTTGGAATATGTTGTACAAAGAATGCTTAATAACCAGGCATCAGTCTTCATCATTAATCCTACATTCGTTTTGTTGTCTTACAATTCTGGTTTCATTTTGTTGATACAGATCCATTTTAGTATGGATATGTTGATAAACGTGTTAAGAAGACAGTGTATGTTAGACAGGTCTTTGATTTGGTATTGATATAATGAAAGTTATCAGTCCTACTTTCTCCTGGTTGTGTTTTCTACTCCTAGAGATGTTCAGAATTATGCTGGTCATTGTTGCTTTTGTATTGTTTTCAGTGTATCAGGAGCATATATTTTTTTACATTGAAGTAAAACCAGTGTATGTTGATTTACTTAATTAATCCCATTCATTTTTGTGATTCCCCTATACCACCTTTTTTTTTT
>CM060323.1:34466399-34491399 GCA_030674155.1 Stramonita haemastoma | reverse complement strand
GTTATTGCAGAGATTTAATCCTGTGACCGATGAATTCTAAACTAGTTGTAACGAAGCAGCATTCACCTTAGTCATCTGGCTATTGGTGGATAGGTAGTCTAGTGGTTACCTGCCTGCCTAGAAAGTGAAAAGTCCAGATTCGATCCCCACTCTGCTGGAACTTTTTTCCAGAGAAAATGGATTTATTTTTAACAGATACCGAATTGATTTGCTTGAACATGCAAACAGTCCGGATTGCTCAAGTTGCTTGTCGATGCTGTTTGCAGGAGTTCTGACGCCAGACCAAAGTACTAAGCATCCCAGGGGTCTGGAAGCAGATCAAGACTGCAGGTAAGGGTCAACAAGGAGGAGGAGGAGGACAACACCCCCAGCCCCAGGTTTTGACTGCCAACACCCAGACATCCCTTCAAGAGATGTTTCCCCTAGAGTCAACATCAGTGCCGACTCCATTCCCCGAAAAGTCTTTAAATGAGACTATAAACCAAACCCCCACCCCCACCCCCCCCACCCCTGGCAAATGCAGAACATCTTGCACGCACGTTAAACAAACCATTTCGAAAGCGTCAGCCATTGTGTTCCAGTGGGAAAGAATGACATTTGAAAAAAAAATTATGCACACAGGTGTTGTGTTTAGACATCATCCCCAAAGTCGGAGTGTGGCTACCTTAATGTTGGGCAAAAGGTCGCATTCACAAAATTTCACCATTGGAGAACTTCAAACCTCGAACCCAGGAACACGACAAGAAAAAATCACCTGCTGATATATCTTTTAAAAAATCTTTAATGAATCTTATAAAACAGTTGAACTGTTTCTTCTATTATATCCTGTGGGACTGGTAAATGTTTCCCCCCCAAGAAATCGAATGAAATAATAGTGTTTTAAGAGTACCTGCTCCTTGATAATCACTATCAATGATCTGATTTTTTTTTTCGGGGGGGGGGGGGGGGGGGGGACACGAAACAAATTGTTTACCATTATTGGAAAACAGGTCAATGTGTTCCATAACCTATGTAGCCCTTGGGAAGTAAAAGTATGACCTCGAAAATTAAAAAAATAAAATTGCTAACATGATATAGCCATTCCTTTTGGCTGGAGTAGAAATGTGTACTAAAACGTCCTAAGGAGGGTCGTGGGATGGTTAAGACGTTTGCTTGCCAACAAGTAAACCATGAGGTTCTGGGTTCGATCCCCAGCCTAACTCTTTGTTCCCATTTCGACAAAAAAATAGATCTGAATGTGAGAGTCCCTCAGATGAGACTATAAACTGAGGCCTCGTGTGCGAACGCATGTAGAACCTCTTGCACACTTGTTAAAATCCCGTTTTGTTGTTCTTAAAAGTAGGTCATAGTAAGCGGAGCAGTTAAACACCTCTCCCTATATGCACACAGGTGGCGCAAGCGCGCGCACGTGTGTGTGTGTGTGTGTGTGTGTGTGTGTGTGTGTTGTCTGTCTGTCTGTCCGTCTGTCTGTCTATGTATAAAATAGGTAGTTTTGTGGAGGAGACATTAGGTTGGAAGGAGAGGCAAGGAAAGGAAAGGGTTGTCTACGAGGGTATGGATGCATATTTAAAGCAGTGGAAATAGAAAAATCAGGCTGATATAATTTTTCTTACATGGTTTATTTTGGGATCAGATGTTTAATTCTTTTGAAGGGATGCAACTCCTAAAAAAATGTCTCGGGTTTCAAATCGATTTGACCGGTCGCTTACATAGAATCTCGCCATTGGTAAACCTCGGAAGTCTAGCCAGGGAATAAACCAAAAGTGGACAGTAAAATCATCTGTTGCTGGAACTAGAGATTCTGATTTAAAGCTCCATAAGACAGTGAGCTTAGTACCATTGTGTCTACAGCTACTTACTATTTTGTCTATATGCCTATTGTGTCCATTTTTTCTAACATTCAGGCCGACCATCTGACAGACAACCTTTACCCGCTATTAATTCTTTAACATTAACCTTTACACTAACCTCAACTCTAACCATGACACCATCCCCCCATGTGGACACAAAAGGCAGGCAGATAATATGGTATATGCTGACACTTTTCTTCGTTCGTTCATATTGGCTAGATTGCAAGGTGCCTGGTCTTTTTCCACGCTACTCATCTGCAGGAGGTCTATGCCTTGCTGGCCTCAGCCGACACATTCCCACTACAGGGCAGTTCATTGTTTTCAAACGAGAAAAGATATGCTAGAAGAATTTTAAAAAAAATTATATATAAAAAGTACGAGAATAGACTGGGTTGTTAGGAAAAATATTTAATGAGCAAGAGGATAGAGCCGAATGGAAAGTCAGAAAGCAAAGGATAGAAAAGATGAAATTTCTTGCAGAGTATTTCCAGAAAGTGGGGAAGCTCTTTAGACTAACTCTCCCGGCATTTTCGGGGGGGGGGGGGGGGAGATAGAGTGTGTTGACAATGCATATAATTTTTTTCAGGGTCAGAGGGAGGAGGGATGCTAGAATTTTAGCGAAAAGGCTAGGAGGAAGGGGGGAGGGGCAGGGGGAGCCCTAAAGTGTTTTTGTACATAGGGATGGCGGAAAATGCATTTTAGAAAAAAACATACTTAAAAACGTAGTAGGTGCCGGTTGTAGAATGCCCCAACTATTTGGCGAGGGGGTGCATTTAAATGTTTCTTTCAAAGATTTAAAACAAAAATGGGGGGGGGCACTGATGTTGTAAGGAGTTATTGAATAATCATTGGAGCAATACACAGTGAGACTACACTGCAGAAAATAGGCGTTAGTAAAGAGTAGAAAGTATGCTTGTGTGTTTTCGCCGTGTGTGTTTTTGCGTGTGTTTCGCGCGCAGGCGTGTGTGTGTTGGGGTCAAGGTGTTAAAAAGAAAAAAATGGCCGTTTGCTGAATAACATGAAAATGAGCTATCTGTGCAAGTTGCAGGATTTTATTAAAGAAAATTTGTTAAATTGCTTAATTTGCCGCTGTAAAAAAATTACTTGAGAAAAATCGCTGTAAATTTGGAAAAGTGGAGGTGAAGGAAGTGGTGAAGTGTCGGATTTAAAAGAATTGCAGTATTTTTTTCTTAAATATTGTGTACATCTTATTCAACAAACTTGCATTAGAAAAGGCAGGATAGCTCAGTGATCAGAGAATTCATTGTAAATGGGTACCCCGCCTTTTTAGGGAAAGGGAAGGTAAAGCAGCGAGGGAGAGGAGATGAGCGCCGCCCTCAATGTGCTGGCCCCTGGAGAAGCTGAGGTTTTCTGTAACTCTCTCCCCAACGACCACATAGGCTATGGAACACGTTTACCTTTTTGTGAATTATACAAGGCATTGTGCCGTTTATCCTTTTATTTTTACTGGATAAGGTGCAAGAAAAAGTCGAATCTTTCATTTTCGAATATGTGTAAGATAGCTGGCAATTTGTATTAGTATGTCCTGTTACCTTATTTCTTTCGTGCCTTTTGCTTTGCCATAGGTCATGGACATGTCCACTACCCAGGTCATACATGTAGCACTCCCATCCCATCAGTAGACTACTCCATCTGCATCTCTCCCAGCAGTTTTTTTTTTAATTCCCACTTTCAACTCAAATGAACTTAATCTCAATCACAGTCCTCTGTTGTTGTTTTTTGTTTCTTCCCCTCAAAATGAAAAAAGGAGCAACAGGTTGGATATCTCATATTGTAATTAAGCAAAACAAAAACCTAAAAATAATGGCAAAGACAAATCCATTTTTTAAAAAATTAATAGTAATAAAAACTAAAGAAAAAATAACTGGAGATAAAGGGATGTTGAAGACCCTAGCAAGTTTTTTTGTTTTGTTTTTGTTTTGTCAAGACTGGAGTAACAGACTTTGCTTTGATCAGTGCTCATTGCTGCGTGACTTCTGGTCTGCTTTCTGGCATTGGTCCAACCTTCGTATTGTGATATCTATCATATATGCCTGATTTTCTGAAAGCATGAAGCTCCACCTTAATGTCTTTAGTAAAATTCCAATACAGGAAATGTGAAATAGTTTATTTTGCGAAAATGCAATGTGGTTCACTTTCTAATGGGCTTTTTTTTTTTTTTTTTTTTTTAATCAGCCTGTCTTCTTGCTTTTACTTTTCTAGTCTCAACGATACCTGGGTTGTGTAAAACTAGAAAATGGTTTAGCATGTGTGGTTTATTTAATCAATGAGTAAAGGTAAACTGTTTACAAGCAGTTGTACGAAACAGTTGGCTCTATTTCAAGTCCAGTCAAGTCAAATTTTGATTTTTTGTGTGCGTGCTTTAAACCGATTTGGCAAAGATAAAATGTGTTTTAGCAAAGGAATTGTATATTTTAAATGTTCGTTATATCGAGGATAATGGAATAAGCATAAGCACTCGTGTGCTTTTTTACATCCAATCTCCGTGTGTATGCAGCTTTGTAAACTGTATATGGAATTCTGACAGTTTTTAAGTTCAGTTAATGCCTCCTTGTTTGCTGCCCCTTCCCCCTATGTTACATCCTTCCAGGGTCAACAGTAGAGTTGCACTAGTTTTACTACAGAATATTTTTCTGTTGAAGCCGAGTTTTAGGTGCGTTCTTTAATCTGTATTGAACATGAAGCTGTTTTTCAAATAACTTTACTCCCTTGAAAACGTGAACTGAAGCCTCTTTTGTCAGTAGCATGTAAGACATTTTGCTTTTGGGGTTGCAAGTTTTATCAATAATTTCCTTGCTTTGCTAGTACATTTCGTTAAAAATTGCTTTATTTTGCTTCTAACCCAGTTAAGCTTGTCCTAGAATCCAAACTAGAAATGTACGAAGGTGTAGAAAATGTTTACCTCTTTTGATAACCCATAATTATTTGTGATGATGAAGATAATGCATGTTCTCTAAGAGGACCAGTAAAAAAGTTCTGTTGCTAGTTTTGCTTCCATTTTTACTGTATGTCATAACAGCTCTGTATAGAATGGATAAAATGTAGAATGTTTAGACATAAGTGGTGAGCACACACCACAGGCACTTGACTTACTGACTTTTTTCCCCTGAGAAAAATACAACTTTGCACAACTCTCTCATAGAACTTACAAGCTGATGATTTGCATTTATTATTTATTGTTTTATTTCGAGGATAACGGAATAAGCACTAGTGTGCTTTTTACATCCAGTCCCGTGTGAGCAATTTTGTAAATTTTATCATCCTTTCCACCGGCACACAAAAGCCTACTCTCCGAAAGCGAACAGATTTTAGCGTGTGTGCAATACGTTCTGCGTGGAGTTGGCACTGATGTTAACTCCAGAGAAAAATCCCTTGACGAGATTTGACCTAGGTCAGCAGATCACAAGTGCATCACTCTGACCACTAGACCGTCTTTTAGGATGTCCGTGTTTTTTGGTCCTAAAGATAACATGACTGGAATCAAGAAGCGTTTTGTCACACCCATGTTTTAAAAGCATACTAAGAATGAACAGATTATTTGGTCTAGTATTCGAATAGTGTGATACTTCAAAAGAAACGAAAAGTCAGTGGGTCAGTCATTGTGTCAACTGCTGGTCAGAGCCTTGGGAAAAGCCTACCTCCCCCTCCAGCAAAAAAGGCTGGAGTTAGGGTTGGGTAGCCGGCTCGCAGCTGAAATCAAACGAAAAGGAATTTTCAGAGCTACTTTGAATAAACATTGTCAAAACTGGATGAAAAGCGATACAAGGAAGCACCAAAACACGAGTGTTTGTGATGTTGCTTGGCTGAGTTTATAACTGGCTGAGGTTTAGTTGATTATTAGGTGCTGATGTTCGGATACTGTTGTGGTATATATCCGTGATATGTTTTCATGTTTGCTCTTTATGTATGGCTTGTAACCTGCTTGAATTTCTAAGATACTAAAGTGTTTGAATTGAATGGACATGAAATATGACCAAAAATAAACAAAAACTTGATCAGTCTTTAGTGTTTACTAGTGTAAAGTATGTGCACAAAATCTCAAATATTTATACATATACCCGTTTGATTTGATTCTGTCTGTCTGTCTGTCTGTCTGTCTGTCTGTCTGTCTCTCTCTCTCTCTCTCTCTCTCTCTCTCTCTCTCTCTCTCTCTCTCTCTCTCTCTCTCTCTCTCTCTCTCTCTCTCTCTCTCTCTCTTCTCAACATTTAAATATATCCAATCTAAATATACGCAAACTCTCTAGCCCACTCAAAGACGTTGTCTAAATGCCTCCCAGAAATAAACATGCTCGAACAAATATCTTTTAAAATTCAAAGTAATACCAATACTCTGATATATAGAATTTGTATAACGCTATCTTGCTAAAAAAAAAAAATCAAAGCACTGGCATGCGTAACATAAAGCTACAGACATGCAACAAATCGGAAATAATTTTAACCAGTTTAAACGCAATAGCGAACGCGTGCACGCACAGATATGCAGGCACACACACATACAGACAAGCGCACACGCACACACACACACACACACACACACACACACACACACACGCGCGCGCGCACACCCAGCAACCCCCCCCCACACACACACACACACACACGCACTTACGCGCACGCTCGTGTACGGGCGCGCAGCATAATTACTTTGCTAGTGTGATGGTGAATCGGGTGGTTTAAAGAATGAAGATCGAAAAAACAATAACAAAAGAAAAAGGACTTCAAGATTAAACATCCATGCATGCCGGCCACACACACACACACACACACACACACACACACACACACACACACACACACACACACACACACAACACACACACACAACACGCACACACGCACGTGTGCAGTTTTTTTTTAATTGTCTTTTGTGCGTGTGGCGACGACCCTGCACTCTCTTGTGGTGCATCACATTATATATTATCGTTAATGTTATGTGTAATAGGGGAAAGTCCCCAAATATCGAACAGGTGACTTGTCCTGAACAGCCGATTTCTCAAAAACAGGATTTAACTGCTTAAATCTGATCGTGCCACATGTACCGTCACTCTACGAAAAACAATGGCCGAGAAAAGCCGCCCACGAAAACGTGGAGTTATTTTATTATTTTAGGCCTCTCACTGCTGTTTTTGACGTCAGAAACTTTGGCTTTAGAATGATTCTGAGCTTCTTTTAGTGAAAAGACATGCTTTGAATAAATGATATGAGCTATCTTCAAGTCAACAAAAGTCCTTTTACAAGCAATCACCTGAAGATTGTCTGATCAGGATGATATTGAAAGGTTAGGAACGTTTAAATTACCGGACCTAATGGTTCAAATTCCGAACAGTATTCAGTCTCTTGAGTCGGGTTTTGACTCCTTTTTATTTCAAATTTCCACATTTTTCTTTCAGTCTTATAAATTTTTGTTTTGGTACTTTTAGAATCGTTTTATCATATGTACATGCGAATTTATTATAGTCTTTGCGTAGTTTAGAGATGATGTGTTCTCAGTAAAAGTCATAACATCAAGAATAAAGAATAAAATAGAAAAAGTAATAAATAAGAGAGAGAGAGAGAGAGAGAGAGAGAGAGAGAGAGAGAGAGAGAGAGAGAGAGAGAGAGAGAGAGAGAGAGAGAGAGAGAGAGAGAGAGAGAGAGCTGTGACAACTATATCCTAGATATAAAAAGGTTTGGATGTTCGACCTCAGAACAGAAATTTCCATTTTTAAATTCCAAAGTCATCACCAGAATATTCATGAGCCTACAACAATTTGAATGTAAAAGGGCGTTGGGTGGGTGTGTAGGGGGGAGGGGTATGATCTCACGATTTTCATGATGTTGACAATGATATATTTCAATGGACGCGAATGGAGAGAGAGGGGGGGCGAGAGAGAGAGGGGGGAGGGGGGAGAGAGGGAGGGCGAGAGAGAGACAGAGAGAGAGACAGAGAGAGAGAGACAGAGACAGACACACACACACACACAGAGTCAGAGAGATTGAGAGACTGAGAGTCAGAGAGAGAGAGACAGAGATAGAGATACAACAGACAGGCAGCAGACACACAGACAGAGATAATTCTGTACTCTTAAAGACAAGCAACGTTGGTCTGTAAACAATGGCTTGATTAAACAGCGTAGACCAGACATGCCAGGTTATGTCAGCAATTATTGTACTGTACTGTACTGCACAGTACTGTACTGTACTGTACTGTACTGTACTGTACTGTACTGTACTGTACTGTACTGTACTCTATTGGACTGTATCCTATTGTGTTGTGCTGTATTGTACTGTTTTGTCTTGCATTGCATTGCACAGTGTAGTGTAGTGTAGTGTAGTGTAGTGTAGTGTAGTGTAGTGTAGTGTAGTGTAGTGTAGTGTAGTGTAGTGTAGTGTAGTGTAGTGTAGTGTAGTGTAGTGTGTTATTTTAGCTGTAACATGGTAAACTTCACTCAGAATATATTGCCATAGTACACCGCCACCTTTTTTGTCCCCTTCAGTCCAATCCAGTCATGTTGTTTATAGCCCTGCCGACCACACAAGCCACTTGTCTACGTGAAAACTATCGTCATTCATTTGCCTATACCACAAAAGCCTTTTCTCCTATACAATTTCTGTCACTGATACGCTGCTGCCGTGGGTTCTTTTACGTGTACAACGTTCACACTGCGCTTCGCTGAGACTGGATTGCCGTTTGTCCAGCGTCCTCAGATTATTATCATACCAGAAGTGATGAATTATTCCTAACTCGGTTGATCCATCTAAGACTACAATAATTGCTTTTCTACAATTTAAACTTCCAAAACGTTTAGAGTAGGTAAAAGGTAAAGGTGTCCTATAACCTAGGCGGTCGTAGGGGAGCGAGGCATCAGAGACCTCAGCTTCTCTAGGGGCCAGCATGTTGAGGGCGGCGCCCATCTTCCTCTCCCTCGCTGCTTTAACTTCCCTGAGTACAATGCCAAATGAGAGCGCAATAAGCGTAGCAATAGAATGTTTTCAAAGAACGGCCTCAGCTTCACAAACATCGAAGCGACACAACTCGTCCATGATTAGGCAAGGCACACATCCAACGCATTGTCTTTTGTTTTTTCTCATTAATTCTTCTACTCTGAACTGCCTATCTCTGTCTTTTCGTGGAATATGATCATCTTATCGTGGCGTGCTACTTTATACTTTTTTTTTTTTAATGTCTTGTTTCGAATTTTCATTCACTGTGTTAGTTATATCTATCAAAGTCAAAATCAAATTTAAACTTTTATTTTCAGATGGTACATTGAATAAGCAGTGCAATTGCTTTTTTTTTCATCAAGCCATCCATCTAAGAAAAAATCATATAAATGCATTTTTGCATATCAGCGTGTGTGTGTGTGTGTGTGTGTGTGTGTGTGTGTGTGTGTGTGTGTGTGCGTGCGTGCGTGCGTGCGTGCGTGCGTGCGTGCGTGCGTGCGTGCGTGCGTGCGTGGTGCGTGCGTGCGTGCGTGCGTTGTGTGTGTGTGTGATATCTTCAGTTTAATGTCTATTCACATCAAGTAATTTTAGACCTCCCCCCACAAAAAAAAAACTGAACACGAAAAAATGAACAATAGCTGAAACCAATGCCAGATAACAAAGTTGAAGTATAAAACTAATCTTAACAACGTAACAAATACTGAATTATCGGACTTCTTACCAGCGTGTGTGTGTGTGTGTGTGTGTGTGCGCGCGCGCGCGCGCCTGTGTGCATGTGTGCGTGTGTGTATGTATGTAGGTGCGTGCGTGCGTGTGCGTGCGTGCGTGTGCGTGCGTGCGTGTGTAAGTGGTAAGAGGTAAAACTGATTTGAATACAGATTTAAACACTATGATCGACTTGAATGTAAATGTGTCACGGACAACAATCACTTTATGTAAATAAGGAGCCAAATTGGCTGTTGTCGTTCTATATGCATGAGATTTTTAGCAAGCGGGTTCGTTAAAAAGGGGTGGTGGGGGGTGGGGCGGGATAGCCTAGTGGTCAGAACATTGCGCTGACAATTTGACAACCCGGGTTTGATTCCCGTTCGAGGGGATTTTTCCCCTGGAGTTAACATCAGTGCTGACTCTACTCTTCCCAAATATCCTTCGGATGAGGCTATAAACTGAGGCTCCGTGTGCGAACGCAGGCAGAACATCTTCCACACACGCTAAATCCTGTTCCGCTTTTCGTAAGAGTAGGCCATTATGTGCCGGTGGGAACAGATAACAAGATTTACAAAATGCATACACACGGGGACAGGATGTAAAAAAAAACCACACAAGTGCCTATTCCATTATCCTCGTTATAAAAGAATGAATAAACGAATATAAAGGTAAGTTCTCAGGCAATAGAATTTTTAATTTTTCAACATTTTGAACATTCGTTTGGATTTCTAGTAGACCTTCTTAATTAATTATCCCAAATAATTTTGAAAGTCCTTCAGATGAGATTATAGGCCTAAACCCAGGCCTCGTGTGCGAACGCACACTGAACATTATTGCGCACACATTAATTAAAAACCCGTTTCTCTTCATGGAAGAGTCGGCCATCTCATGCTGGCAGGAACATAATGCTGAATATTATTGCGCATACATTAATTAAAAACCCGTTTCTCTTCATGGAAGAGTCGGCCATTCGGTGCTGGCAGGAACAGAATTGATAAAAGCACATGCACAACTGTGTGGTGTTTCGACACTATCCCCGTAATGGAAATGCAGATACTTTCACAGTGGGTGAAAAACGGTTGCATAAATGCAAAAAATTTCACTATTGGTGAACCTTGGGGCTCTCTAGCCGAAGAACGAAATGAAAATAAAAAATTGTTGGAAAAGTAAATTAAGGATAGTGTGTGTGTGTATGTGTGCGTGCGTGTGTGTGTGTGTGTGTGTGTGTGTGTGTGTGTTGTGTGTGTGTGTGTGTGTGTGTGTGTGTGTGTGTGTGTGTGTGAGGGGGGTTATCATTTGTATAATGGGAAGAGCATATATATATATATGAACATCTGCACTATAAAAAAAAATAATTTTTCCAATTTTTACTCCTTTGCATGCTGTTCTCACTGTCTCAACTTGATTTTTTGTTGTTGTTTATTCTTCACGTGAGGAAGTTTCTGAACATGAAATGTCTACACTTAAACGGACACACTTTTCCAGAAGGGGGTTGATGCCTCGTCTGTAAAACTGCTACCCCAGCTTTCCTTTCAATTTTGTTCTGTACTTCATAGTCATTCAAACGTTAAATTAAACGCTTTTTTTTCTCTCTCTTTCAAAATACACGTGTTAGTTTTGTCCTTCACACATAGCAAAAGGTTTGGGTTTTTTCTTCCTTCAAAGTCACTGTGTCCATTTTGCCATGAAAAATTATTTAAAAAATAATAAAACACGCAACCAAAAAAATGAAGGGATAAAAAGCATGACAATTATGTATTAGATTTGTGTTAACTGTCCGTGTGTGTGGTGTGTGTGTGTGATGTGTGTGTGTGTGTGTGTGTGTGTGTGTGTGTGTGGTATAGTCTATGTGCGCAAGCACGCACACACACACACACACACACACACACAACACACACACACACACACACACACACGCTCAATCGCGGGCATTTGCAATCGGGTCTGTGCTTGTACATAATTATGTGCATGCCTGCATTCTTGTATATACACGTGGGCGTCTCCATCACAAATTTATGCAGAAATAAAATAAAACCAATGACTATTCATGAAAAAACAAGAACAAAAAATGGGGTGGATTGGTTTGTAGGGGAAAGAGGGGGGAGGGAGGGGTGGAAACAGCCAAACGCTGGTGTCAGCACCACACGGCAAACAAGCGATAATCTTTTTTTTTTCACAAGTGATAATAATCAAGTGTCTCCCTTTATCAAGGGAATGAATCATCTTGACCAAGAAAGAGACAAACCCCACAGAACGGAAAACAATGGGGTAGGCAGATTAGCCCAATGGTGTCAAAGTACAAAACACCCTAGCTAATGAGACCTCTCCCCTCATAGGCTCAAGACCGGACAGAAACGAGACAGGGTTGCTGTAACAGGTTTAGGCAAAAGCGTGACGTGTACAACAGCGATGGGAGCACATGATTGATCACGTTACGGCCCGCTGTCGTGGCAGTGGGCGGTGGGGCATAAGTACCGATGAAACCTGACACTTTCATTCAGTCTGAAATCCAATCTGGCTCACAACAGCTCCGAAAGGGCTCATCAGATCTGCTCTCAAACTTTCGTTGACAGTTGTACCTCACTGTAATGCTTCGTGTTTGATTTTAACTTTGACTTTATTTTATAAACCTCTTCAGGTGAAAAATCTACTCTAGTACACTTCGTCTTCGATCTTCGGTTATGGTGGACCCATAACAGGTGAGTGTTTCTCTCTCTCTCTCTCTCTCTCTCTCTCTCTCTCTCTCTCTCTCTCTCTCTCTCTCTCTCTCTCTCTCTCTCTCTCTCTCTCTCTCTCAGGATATTTTTGCCAGCTGCCATGCAGGGATTTGAGTTTAGCAATTTCTGATAACTTAGTTGGTTTTTTTCTTTAAGTGGTGAGATTTTCAGTTGAACTCATTAAATGAAAACCCAGCCTACTAACGTGGAAATGATAAATCAGTTGATGTTGCTAGCTTTTACTGTTAAATGATATCCTTTTCTCGTCAAGATTTAGCTTGCTTTTTTTCCTGTAAATAATTTTTTTTTTAATTGGCATTTATCAAGAAGCCGTGTAAGAACTCTAGCCAGTCAATGCAGCAACACATGGTATGGCTTTTGACGGTGTAAAACCTACCATCAGAATCAGTAGTGCTGAATCAAGTACCTGTAGAACCTTGGTCTTTAACTACAGAATGAATGGAGCTTGACCACCAAGATCAGAAATCCACTGACTGGTGTGTGTTTAGTGTTTGTACAGTGAAGAAAACTGATGTGTTCTGAAAACAGTTGACAGTAAGAACTTATTACGAAAAACGCCTTTGAAAATCTCTCTCTCTCCTCTCTCTCTCTCTCTCTCTCTCTCTCTCTCTCTCTCTCTCTCTCTCTCTCTCTCTCTCTCTCTCTATATATATATATATATATATATATATATATATTATATATATATGTGTGTGTGTGTGTGTGTGTGTGTGTGTGTGTGTGTGTGTGTGTGTGTGTGTGTGTGTGTGATATATATAGAGAGAGAGAGAAAGAGAGAGAAGATTTGTGAAGGGGTTTTCACAGTATAATATATATTGACCACATCAGTAAAAGAAATATATATATAATATATATATATATATAATATATATATATATATATATTAATATATATATATATATATAAGACAGGAGGTAGCAAAAGCAAGCCTGTCCTTTACTTGTAGTTCTTGTGATAATCATTACCATATCTAGGCTGTGTGAAACCCCGGTGACTTTATCACGAGGTGGACCGGTCTTTGTCACCATCACGTGCCTACGCCTCTCTGTTTGCTCTTCCATTCGATATTCCTTTGTTTGCTGATTCACTTTGTTTGAAGAAGGGAGTCTTAGCGAAGTATCCACCAGCAAAATCTTGTCTAAGCAGAGATGAAAGTAGTTTTCAGGATCTTATAAAACAAAGTGTGGGCACACATGTTTTCTTCAAAGCGAAGTTTCTGCACATATCGAACACAGCTGGATGCAGATATTTGCAGATTGATGTTGGATATTGCAGCCTTAATGATTCCTTTTGGGTTCCTTTTTTCAAGTGACATTTATGAAATGAAGCATCCATGACGAAAGAGAGGAGGTACCAGGCTGCTGGCAAGCAGTGATAGTTTTACCGAGTACAGCAGTAATGATCAGATATCACTTTTCAGTTTTTCGTCCATCAACCTCGAAGATTAGGCACCTGGGCCAATTTGGGATCGATTTTCTTTTACTGATGTGGTCAAATCAAGTGAGGGAGGACTTGATTCTTTTGCCAACAAAGTCGCGAATTTTTCTGTTGATAGTGGCCTGTGACCACAATGACATAACATACTGGAATAGAATGTTTTCTAAATCTGAACGCGATTTTGGAAAACGTTTATAAATTGATTTTTTTTAAGCATTTCAGATTTTGTTACATCAAACGTACCACTTTGAAATTAAACATTTTCTTTTAAACTTTATCTACGACCATTGTAATTTACCCAAGTCTCCATCAAAGCAGTAATCACAAAGACTTTTTGAAATATTGCTACAAAGGTCATTTAGTTTTCTTGAAGCTCAAATTTTACTGCTACAAAGACTGAATTCTAGTTGCCACCACTTTCTAAATACTCAGCATTTATTCTTTAAAGAAAAGGGGTTTTTTTTACAAATAATTATTGTTTCGTAAGATCTTGGATGTTCATTTCATGAAGCATTTTGCTTCGTCCAGTGAAAAAAACGGGACACACTACTCTTCTCTGAACATTTCTGAAGCAAGAGGCCCAGAGGGTGAAGACAGAGGTGATGTTGGATTTCCCCAGAGGCACCCCGCCAGGGAGGGAAGAGGGGCCCCCAAAGGAGGAGTGCTCACTCTGGTTTGCCGTGAGTTGGAAGGTCAGGTCTAAGCAAGGTGTCTTCAGCTCTGCCAGATCTAACTCTTCCAGCTCATGGCGGATCAGAAAGACTGCAACTGAACTGCTTCGCGTTTGGGGGTCTGTGCCACTACCAGGTCTTGTGTTGAATGTCCAGCTGATTTGGTTCTGGGATCCAGTGTCGTTCATTTCACTAGATGGTTTTGGGCTCCATTCTGTTACTGATATTGTTCTTATTTTTACTATTATCATAACCAGCAGCAGTCCTTTGACAAATTTGGTCATTGGGGGGTGGGGGGGTGACAGGTAGAAAGCGTTGGTCGACAATTCAATCGGTCTCCAGCCTTTCTCAGCACGATCGCCATGTCAGTTCTTTATCTGTCTGCCCCTGGTCTTCCTTCCTCTTGCAGAAGTCTACGGTAAACTCGGTAAACTCGGCAGTTATTCGGTAAAGTATGCGGAAACCGCCTTGTGTGTTTTTTTTACGAGCTTTTAAGGACATGAAGTGCTGTTAAGGACAAATTTTCACGTTATCACTTAACAGCCTCCTTAAAAGATTGGGGGGTGTTGTGGATTGGGGGCTGTCTGACTGAAGGAGAGCTGATACACAGTGTCTTCTTGACTTCTTTGGACATGAGTGTTGTCCTTGTGTGGTGTTATGCTGTCTTTAATGTCAAGTCCTGCAGAGATTTTTCCAGCAGTTCACTTTGTTTCATCGGAGTTCTTTGTACTGGCTTCTTTTTGTCTTGCAGATGTTCTATACTGTTTGTGAACACCTGTCGTTTTGGTTATTAATTAACGGGTTAAACTTAAAGGCTCTTTAGGTTGTTTTTTTTTTTTTTATTTCGAGGATAATGGAATTAAGCACTCATGTGATTTTTTAATACCATCCCTGTATGTATGCATTTTGTAAATTTTTGTCTCCATTCCCACCAGCACGCAATGGCCTACTCTTCCGAAAGACGGAACGGGTTTTAACGTGTGCACAAGATGTTCTACGTGCGTTCGCCACGGGACCTCGGTTTATAGTCTTTATCCAAGGACTTTTGGGGGAGTGGAGCGCGACTGATGTTAACTCCGAGGAAAAATCCTCTTGAGAGATTCGAACCCGGTCAGCAGATCACGAACGCATCACTCTAACCGCCTGGCTATTCCTGGTTGATGTAGTGAAGCCTAGCCAGACCACACAGTGTACTTTTGAAAACTTGACTTGTTTTTTTACCCGACTTTTCTTTAAAGATATACACCAAAGAACCAAACCAACAACAACGAGAACCAAAAACAAAATACAACAACAAAACAAAGTCCAGAGGAAGAGGAGAAAGCAGAAGGAAGAGAAGAAGACTACCCAAAGAGAGAGAGAGAAACACAGAGCACGAGAGAGAGAGGCAGACAGACAGACAGAGAGTATTGATGCTCAACTTCTGTCCATCACAAACAGCAAATCATAGGTAAAAATGAAAATCGGGAAGAAGAAGAAAAAAATACAAAATAAAGTATAATTATACACCCTCTGACACTTGTTTACACTACATTCATTTCAGATATGCTCACCTCAGTATGAAGAAGAAAAAAAAATATGTAAATTGGAGCACAGGTGTGCAATTGTATAAGATAGGTTAATTTAGCATGGGGAGGACTATTCACGTCTTGTTCTACTTATTCTTTTTTTATTATTTTTGTTTTGGAAGTAGTGAAAAGAGAAGAAATTTGCCCTGGTCTAGTCTTTGTGGTAGGTAGGGCTAGCTATAGAAGAACAGGATGAGAGGAGTTGGGGAAGTGTTAATTAATGTATCTTGAAGCAGCATTGCTATAGAAATACTAATCGCTCAAAGAAACTAATACCAAGCATTTATATTCTTCAAGTCTGTTTTTAGATCATATTAGTGACAACTGGTCCACACACACGAAACATACACACGCGCAAGCACAACCAACACACAACACACACACCACACACACGCACACACACACACGCGCACGCACGCGCGCACGCACGTACACACACACATACACTTCAAGGGAAAGAGAGAGAGGGGGTGATAGCGTGCACTCGCACACGTACACAGAGAGAGAGAGAGACAGAGGACAGAGACAGAGACAGAGACAGAGAGACAGACAGCAGTCAGACTGAATATGAATACGAAGAATTTAATCCACTGACAATGAGGACATTAGAGAGGGGAATATATGCCAAGCATATCAACATATCAGAATAAGACCATTGTCAATGACAAGTTTTATGATGATATGATAACCCTATCATAGTATCAATTCATCTGAATTATATTTACCATACATAACACGTCTCACTGGGAGGAGGAGAGAGAGAGAGAGAGAGAGAGGAGAGAGGAGAGAGAGAGAGGAGAGAGGAGAGAGAGAGAGAGAGAGAGAATTGATTGATTGAATGAATCAATCAATCAATCAATCAATGAATCAATCATATGAACCAATGAATGAATGAATAAGAATGAATGAATGAATTGAATAATTAATTAATTTTCAAGGGATTACACAGAGAAAGAGAGAGAGAGTGGCGAGAGAGAGAGAGAGAGAGAGAGAGAGAGAGAGAGAGAGAGAGGAGAGAGAGAGAGAGAGAGAGAGAGAGAGAGAGAATGGAGAAATGAATGAATAATGAATGCATTAATGACCTTTATTTTTCAAGGGTTTACACACACACACACACACACACCACACACACACACACACACACACACACACACACACACACACACACACACACACACACACACACAACACACACACACACACACACACACACACACACACACATACAGTCACACAAACTCGTTTTCCATTTCAAGTTATACTGTCAACTCATCGGTATGCGGTCAGCACTATTAACTTTAACTTGACTCAGAGATAGGCACCAAAATGAAGAGATGGCCGCGGTATAATCAGCCTGGTTGTAAAGTCATTTCATCCAGAGCGACATTTTATGACTTTATGACCCAGCCGTTGAGTGCACGGAGTGTAGCTGTACTAACGTGTAAACGTTCATCTATGGTCATATTGCACAGCACACATAGAGGGCAGTGTGTCTTTGCATACGTTTCCCATCAGTCACTGTAGCCGAGTGGCTTAGACCGTTTGACTTCCATCCTGTGGGTTTATGGAGCTGTGGGTTCAAATATTGGAAGCAGTGTCTTGAGAATGAAAGGGGGGTGGGGGTTCACTTTGTCCCAGAGCCAGCCTCATGTGCAGACACACACAACACACACACACACACACACACACACACACACACACACACACACACACACACACATATCGGGGCTGTGTATGACAGCTTCTGGTGGCTCCTAAGACGGTGCTGGAACCATCCGTATCGGCGATCGTCTTTCCAATGGACCATTAATTCAATGATGTGTAGAGAGGGGGTGGGGGGGGTGTCTGCTGCATGGGTAACAGCTTACCCTCCTACTTACTTACCCAGGCTTTGCACTCTTGTCAGTACCGACTCCACTCCCCTGAAAGCCCTTTGAAAAAAGCTATAAACCGAGGTCCCTTGTGTGAACGCACAGAGAACGTATGTAACATAGTATTCAGCATGATATAATCCACTCATTATTCTTCCTACTGTTTTGTTGTTGTTTGTTTTTAAGGGTTTGTTTTTACGTTTTGGGGGGCTTTTAAAAAGAAATATTCTAAATGTATTCACAACAGTGACTGAAGAGAGAGAGAGAGAGGAGGAGAGGGAGAGAGAGAGAGAGAGAGAGAGGAGAGAGAGAGAGAGAGAGGAGAGAGAGAGAGAGAGAGAAGACAGACAGACAGACAGACAGACAGACAGACAGACAGACAGGACGAGAGAGAGAGAGAGAGAGAGAGAGAGAGAGGGAGGGAGGGAGGAGAGAGAGAGAGAGAGAGAGAGAGAGAGGAGAGAGAGAGAGATGAGAGAGAGGAGAGAGAGAGAGAGAGAGAGGCAAACACAATTTTATTTTACGAGGGTAATAAATTACAAGACTTTTCACCCAGCCCCCCAAAAGAAAAGAAAAAAAATGGCTGCAAGAAAAAGAAAAGCAATTGATACAAATGAATACACACATGCACATGTATACCAACAGAGAGAATGAGAGAGAGGGGGGTGGAGAGAGTGTGTGGTGAGAGAGAGAGAGAGGAGAGAGAGAGAGGGAGAGGGGGGGGGGGAGGGAGAGAGAAAAAGAGAGAGACAGACACAGAGAAAGAAACAGAGAGGGGGGGAAGGGGAACTGGCTTATTGTGGCAATCATTAACAACCAATTGACAAGGGGACAGTGGAATGGGATTTGGAACAGAAAATACACATAATGGAGTACGAGTATAGACACTAACAACCCAAAATGGTCATCAAGACATGGATTCCATATCATGTGTCTAATCATACTCGTGGTGTGTGTGTGTGTGTGTGTGTGTGTGTGTGTGTGTGTGTGTGTGTGTGTGTGTGTGTGTGTGCATGTGTGTGTGTGTGCTGTGGTGTGTGTGTTGTGTGTTTTGGGTTGGTGTGTGTGTGTTGTGTGTGTGTGGCGCGCGCTAGTGCTATTATTCGTTTATATCGAGGATAATGGAATAAGCACTTGTGTTGTTTGAGGGAGAGTGGAGTCAGATGAAATCAAATCAAATCAATACAAATTAATTAATCAAAATAATTCGTTTATTTCGAGGATAATTGTTAAGCCCTTTGCCCTGTCCCTGCCCTTATCAGAGAGAGAGAGGGAGAGGAGAGAGAGAGGAGAGAGAGAGAGAGAGAGAGAGAGAAGAGAGAGAGAGAAAGAAGGACAGACAGACAGAGACAGACAGAAAACACACACACACACACACACACACACACACACACACACACACACACACACACACACACACACACTGTACCATCTCAAAATAAAATTTGGCTTGACTCGACTTGACACACAGAGAAAGAGAAAGAGTTATTATACTATGTGGGCTAGTATAGTTTAGCGACACGAAGAGTCTTTTCATGGCAAATTATTGTGACCCGAACGGACTGAGATCTGATTTCGCCTTTTGTTTTGCGTTGCTGTGGTATTGGGTCGTTGTTATGTGTATGTGTGTGTGTGTGTTGTGGGTGTGATGTGTGTTTGTTGTGTGTGTGTGTGTGTGGTGGGGTTGTAGTGTGTGTGTTGTTGTGTGTGTGTGTGTGTGTGTGTGTGTTGTGTTGTGTGTGTGTGGTGTGTGTGTGTGTGTGTGGTGTGTGTGTGTGTGTGTGTGTGTGTGTTGTGTGTGTTGTGTTTGTGTGTGTGTGTGTGTGGTGAGTGTGGGTAGTAGTGATTTCCAAGTCACCTCGTCATGCCTCAAACTAATTCCTGCCCTTGCATATCATTGTGTTTGTTCCCCCCGAATTGTTGTTTGTATGCTAAGTAGCTGTGTGTGGCCAATGTACAGTGTGTTGGTTGGTTGGTTAGTTCTTCAGTTTACGTCCTTTCTCTGATTAATTAATGATGTCAGACGGGAAAGTGTGTGTGGATGAGTAAATTGTTGTGTGTTGTGTGTGTGTGTGTGTGTGTGTGTGTGTGGAGGTGAGGGTGGGTGTGTGTGTGTGAGGAGAAGAGAGAGGAGAGAGAGAGAGAGAGAGAGAGAGAGAGAGAGAGAGAGAGAGAGAGAGAGAGTGATGTGGTGTGTGTGTGTGTTGGGGGGAGGAGAGATGGGTGGGTTGGGGTATGCACATAGTTTAGCATCCGCAAGAAACAACTATGGGAAACAAAAATTTGAACCATAAACAAGAATGTTGAAAAAAAAAGAAAAGAAATACCAGCTTAAACACTTAACTTTGCAGTTCATAAAACTGGTAAAAACTCGTAGGCCTACTTCAAATCTCTGATAATAGAGCTATGACTTCATGACAATACCACTTCTTTCCTTAACCTGGAAATCACTGTGAGATTGAAATTGCACTCCAAATGAGAAGTTTCCGTGTACAGCTTCAAGTACCTCGCTATACAGGCAGCCGTTCTCCGAATTCAGAGGATTTTTTTCCCCTTTAAAGTGAGAGTGCAGGTTGTTACGTTAAGAGCATGTCACGGCAGAAGGCAATCTCAACACATTTTTAGAACATAACATGTGTGGCCTTGGGAATTAGCTGACATCAATAACTGACACAGCTTTTGGCCTGGGCCATTTCTCTGTGTTATATATGGCTATTCACAAAAAAAGTTATTCTTTAGAGTGCATGATAATCGTGTTGATGTAAATCCTCTTTTACAAAGGTGGCTGTGGCTTGGGCTATTCTTTTGTGTGATTTCTTAATGAAATCTGCCATCTTGTACATTGACCAACATTGTCAGAAATACGGAAAAATACTGGACTTGTTCAAAATATAATACATGATTTTTTTTTTTTTAATGTTAAAAACGTGTCAATTTTGGCACCAGCGATTTATTTTCCCTAGTCAACTACACAAGGGATTTTGAAAGGGGTGGTAGAGATATATTGATAGAAATGGTGTCGTAGATAAGCAGGAGGGGGGAGGTGGAGTGAGTGTGTGTGGGGAGGGGGTGGAAGGTGGGGCTAGGCGGAAGGTGGGGGAGGAGAAAGCGTGGTGTTCATATTGTTCATATTGTACACAACTTATCAAACAAGCCATCGTGCTGTCCCATTGTCCGATGCACTTGAAAGTGTGTAGGCCAAACAGTGTGTGTGTGTGTGTGTGTGTGTGTGTGTGTTGTGTGTGTGTGTGTGTGTGCGTGCGTGTGTGCGTGTATGTGTGTGTGTGTGTGAGAGAGAGAGAGAGAGAGAGAGAAAGCCAAAGTCAAAGTCAAAGTGAAAATTTTATTTCCAGATAGTACATTAAGCAATAGATTTTCCCAGTGTATGTGTGTGTGCGCGCGCGCGCGCGCGCGCACGTGTGTGTGTGTGTGTGTGTGTGTGTGTGTGTGTGTGTGTGTGTGGTGTCCATGACCGCAGAATTCAACGTCTTATGATGTAGACAGAATTATGTGGGATTGTATAAACGTTGGAATGTGTACATGTATGTGTGTGTGCAGGGGTGTGGGTGGGTGTGGGTGGAAATGAATGTATGACTCTGTGTGTGCGTGTGCGTGTGTGTGTGTGTGTGTGGTGTGTGTGTGCACGCGCGCATGTGAGTGCGTGCGTGTGTGTGTGTGTGCATGCTTGATATTACGGAAGTAGACAGCGTGGCCTCCAAAAGTAGAAAACCTAATCAAACAAGTTACGGTTTATGTCCCATTGTCAAACTACACTCAAGACAGGCAAGGACAATTAATAGGCTAGCTTGAAATAATGCTGTGGGTACGTGTGGATTGGAGAGAGATTTAAAGAGGCAAGGGAAGGGTGTATAGGCTAGTAGGGGCTGGGAAAAACTTGAAGGGGTGGGGGGGACTCCACACACACACACACACACACACACACACACACACCCCGATGTGAAGAAGATAAGCTCATAGCAGCGTTGAGAGGCAGTGTAAAGTAGGACTAGGCTATAAGGCGAGATCTAGCCTATGTTTGCAAAGCTAATGGCGAGACCTAGAGAGCCCCAAGTAAAGTTAACACACACAAAAACGTCTTCACCACCACCACCAGAATTATCATCATCCAGACCTGACAGGTATGTGGAGTATGTTCACAGTTATATTAGGGTGTAGTGGGACCCAGAGATTTTGTACAGTGACAACATCAGGCAAAGGAATACACCGCGCCTTGTTCATCGTTAGTAGACTCTAAAAAAAGTCTTACGATGTTAAGTCGAAGGGGACATAGTCATGGTCGCTTTTTAATAAATATCAAAATCGTGTATATTTTTTGTGAATAAAACTGACAGCCTGTTTCACATTCTGAGGTATCGTTGTGGGCATTGCATTGCGCTCCCATGGTTTGCTGCATGGGTAACAGCTTGCCCTCCGTACTTACTTACCCAGGCTTTGCGTTTTAGTCTAGAGCGCATTTCCATAGTCTTCTGAGACTAATGGACGGATGCCTACTCTGAATTTTTCCAGATGGTGTCTCTTGGAGAGGTTGAACCAGGCGGAGCCTATCCTTCTTCAGGTGCAGGGTGCATGCTGGGTATGTTTGTGTTTCTGTAACCCTCCCTGCCGAACGTTGACTTGAATGACTGGATCTTTAACGTGCATGTGTCATCTTCTCCATGTGTATATAGCTCTACACCAAAGGAATCAAAGACACTAGCAGGTCTGTATTCAAAACTGACGGAGGCAGATGGTAAAAAAAAAAAAATTAAACCTACCCTCACTTTATCAGACACAGCTTCCGGGATTCGAACCCACGACTTCGTGGAGTCATCTGATACCAGTCACGCGCTCTGTCCACTGGGCTACAGTGTCGGAGAAATAAATAAATGAATGATAAAACTGATGGCAGATCTCTCAGAAATAGTGCCAGACATCGAGAGTCTAAAGCTTCCTAGATTCTTTACGGCTGAGTAGGGGTGGGGCTGGGATAGGAAGGGGGGGAGGTGGTGTCTCGGGAGGGGGGGAGGGGTGTCCTGGGTCTGTGCGTACCTGTGGTGACAGGGAACTAGCAGATGTTGCCATGGCTACGTCCACGCGTTAAAGAGATTGGTCAGGTAGTGTGGTCAGACTGGACACTGGACAGGACAGGACAGGACAGGACACACACTCTTCACCCTGTTTGCTTGCTGTCCACGTCGACCTTCCTCTCCTCTCCTCTCCTCTCCTCTTCAAAATCGCCTGTTTGTTCTTCTTCTTCGTCTGTGTGTTGGTGACTCTTTAGAAGTGGTTCCCACTTCAAGTTTGGCCTACGGTCTATTTCGTGCAGGTAGGATGGGAAGAAAATTGACCTTATATATCCACGTTTTTTCATCTGTTCTGTAACATGTACTATGACCAAAATGCATCAAAATGACTTCAGATGAAAGATTTATAATTTTTCCTGACACATGTCAAAAAAAAATTTAGATGAAAGTCTACAGTTATTTTAATACTTGTCTGTATTACTTTAGAATACAGTTTTACAATTCTTTTAATGCATGTATTTGAAAATGACAAGTTTGCAGTTTTAGAACTCTTTCAACTCATAGACGTCTTCATTTTAAAAAAAAAATGACCAAAATAAACTTTTACAATTCTTCACAGGCAAGTGTTTGAAAATGACTTAAAGTTTACAGTTTTACAACTCTTTCAACACATCTCTTAAGAATGACTCCAGAGTAGAAACTTGACAACTCTTTCCAACACATAGTTGGTTGGTTTTTGTTTGTTTCATGTCCGTTCTCCATGCGGTGTTTGAGTACCAATAGAATGAAACTGGTCATGTGTGTATGTCTGTGTGTGTGTGTGTGTGTGTGTGTGTGTGTGTGTGTGTGTGTGTGTGTGTGTGTTGTGTAGACTTTCTTGATGGGGTAACCGTTTAACTAAGGGTGGTTATAGAAAAAAAAAAGCGTCCCCTCTGCCCTATCTGTGCCGGCAATAGATAACAAGATAAGCTTGGTGTGTGTGTGTGTGTGTGTGTGTGTGTGTGTGTGTGTGTGTGTGTGTGTGTGTGTGTGTATAGCGCGCCCGTTTCCCAGAGACCCCGGTATATAGGTACACATACATGTACACGTATGTACACATGTGTACATGCATAATAACGAGGAGGAGAGGGAGAAAGGAAAGGGGGAGAGGGGAGGGACAGAGAGAGGTACGCCAACAGATAACGCAGGTGACCTACACGAAAGCTGTTTCGGGGTCCTAGTGTATGCTAGGCCTATCGAGAGCAGACCGGGGACACTAGCTTAGGCTTTGACACGAAGCGTCACTTGAACGTCTTCCTTCGAAGCAGTCACTAGGCTAGGCTCCGCTAGGCCTACAGAGTGCGCAACCTCCGCTCTGGTCCAACTGTCCGCATGTGGAAGAGGAGAGAGAGCGAAGGAAAAGTCAGGAACATTTTGTGCCGATTGTAAGTCCAGTATATAGTACACATACATGCATACGCGCTCTGTCGTGCATTTTGGTTTAGACTTTTGCTTTTTTTTGCTTGGTTACTTGTTTTTGTAGATTTTGTTGTACTTGATGTTGTTGCTTTTTTTTACCAGCGCAAAATGATATTGGAAAACTGTGAAGATCATGTTTGCAAAAAGGCATGTTGGTTGAAGGCAGGTAAAAAAAATTCAGTTTTTTGTAGTTTTTTTTAACAAGAGAATCCAAGTAGTGCGCAGTAGCGAATCTGTATCTCATCACTCTGGACATGAATTGTAGAATGTTTGTCAAGGATTTTCTAAGTATTGAACATCTCATAACGAGAGATGACAGTAATTTGTGCTTTTTAACAAACGCATTGAAGAAAATAATCCAGCACATCGAATCAAAGTTAGAATTGAGCCTAAATCTTACTCTTGTCTCTAGATGATAGGCTCAGTAGATCTATACCTTACTCTTTGTGACTGTATTCAACTTTTTTTGTAGTCTATACCTAACTCTTGTGTCAATATCCTATTCTTTATGTCTATATCTTACCCTGTTCTTCTCTTTTTTTCCAAAGTATGATTATGACGAAGCAGAGTGTGTGAAACATGGCCCTCTAGGCTGCCTTCTACCTGTCCTTCTTACCCAAACTACTCAGCCCTCTTCAACAGGTAGACTATCAGAAGTGCCGAAACAAACTTGATCCCATCCTGGGCTAGGCCACATATAATGCCAATGCATGCATACCCCTGTCGCCTT
>CM060323.1:34456399-34461399 GCA_030674155.1 Stramonita haemastoma | reverse complement strand
CAACCAACCAACCAACCCCCACAACAAGCCAGCGAGCCAGCCTTGACCGGTGAGAACTAGAAAGCAGGTGTGTTATGTAGTGAGAGAGAGTTTTATCTCATCGCGCTGGTCAGAAACCGGTGAGATTCAACTCCTCCAACTGCAGGCTGGACCTGTAAACTGACAACACTGACCACTGGCCTCCCGCCACCAGTCTGAGGATGGTGGACATCAGGGGTACACTGGAGAGGGGGGGCTCTTAGAGGAAGGAGAAGCTGCTGCTGCTTTCTGCCGATGGATGAATTGCTTGGAAAGGTGACTTGTGTACTTGGTGTGTGGAGGGGGGGGGGGGGTGTTAAGTGTGTGTGCGTGAGAGAGAGAGAGAGAGAGAGTGTGTGTGTGTGTGTGTGTGTGTGTGTGTGTGTGTGTGTGTGTGTGTGCCTGTGTATGTGAGATATGTATATATACATACATATATTGTATGATGTATGTATGTATGTATGTATTAGTATTATGAGTATGTATATGTATAATATATAGAAGAGAGAAGAGAGAGAAGAGAGAGAAGAGAGTGTGTGTGTGTGTGTTCGGTGTGTGTGTGTGTGTGTGAGCGGTGTGTGTGTGTTAGGGGGATGTGTGTGTGTTAAGTGTGTGTGCGCGCGCGCGTGTTGTGTGTGTGGTTGTGTGTGTGTTGTGTTGTGTGTGTGTTGAATGCAGACGTGTCACATTTATCTTGGTATATGTGTGTTTAGTACAATATTCCATTACAGGATAGTACAACATCAGTGCAAGCCCCTACACCAACTACTAGCCCAGAGAACGTTGACACCCGAACGGGCACAAGTGGGATCTGGTATGAAGTTATCGTGCGTCCATAGTGGCAAAGTTGGATAGCCCATCGACTTCAGTTTTATCTTGAATATATGGGCTGTTCTCTGTCAAAACACTTGACAGTTATCAGCATCACCACACATCACGAGGTCTGTCACTATCGGTCTATCATGGTTTCTTTGTCAGTTGTTTTTTTTTAAAAACCTGGGTCCCAGGGCTGCACTCCAGTGCTAATGTTTTGTCCATTTTTTTTTTTTTTGACAAACTACAGTGCGTGCGTGTGCATGCGCGCGCCTACACAAACACACACACACAACAGTATGTAGTATCATATGTATATAATATATATATATAATATAAAATATTTATATATAATATATATAATTTTATAATATAACAGACAGACAGACATGACTGACTGACTGACTGACTGACTGACTGACTGACTGACTGACTGACTGACTGACTGACTGACTGACTGACTGACTGACTCTTGACTGACTGATGACTGACAGGCAGGCAGGTAGGCAGGCAGACAGGTAGATAGATAACACTTTGCATGCATCCTCCAAAATAAAAATAAAAAATTGGATTTTTTTGTAGAGGACTAGATCTAACTCCTGACTCGAAACTCATGTTATTTTGTTCAAATTTAGAAGGTTTTTCATTTTTCACAGTTTTCAGCAAACACTGTACCCCCATCATTTCTTTGTTGTCTGTCTGCCATCTAACCCAAATAACCATACAATGGTAATATCATCGGTGTAGGAACACAAACAATCCTCAGATGTCTGATGATCCTTTCCAACTTTTTCAACCCTCCCCCCTCCTCCCAATTTTTTGTCTTTTTAAAATAAAAAAAATTCCCCCCCCCCCCCCCAATTTGTTGTCATTTCTTCAGAATATTTTAACTGAAAAATTTTTTTTTAGAAGACACCGTTTTGACCCAGAAGTTAAATCTGGAGTGCGGCCTAAAGGCGTTATGAAGGGAGACAAATGTCACGTACGCGGTTAAAAAAAAAAAGGGGGGGGGGGGGTATAACTTGCATATGCACCTACCCAATTTTTATGATACACACCTGTCTGCAAATGATAAAAATAATGATAAAAAAATAATGGTAATAATAATAATAATGTAATAATAATAATAAATAATAATAATAATAATATATAAGTATTAATGATAATAAAAAAGGTACTGACATTGAACAGAAATTACTCGTAACAGGTCAACAACTACTACAGACGATTAAAAAAAAAAATGTGGTGATGATAATCGAGATCCGCCCCTCTCTCTATACCTGTGGCTTGCTGCCTGGGTTATCATCTGCCTGTAGCCTACTTGCTCTGTAGGACCTACTGATAATCGCCTTTCTTTTTCTTTTTTCTTTTTTTTCCTTTTTTTTTTTACAGGCAGTTGCGATAGCAGGTCCGATCACGTAGGAGTCATAAATTATCTATAGATTGAGGTTATGTTCACCCCTTCTCCTCCCTCCTTCCTCCTTCCCTCACTCTCCCTCTAGCTTTTTCCTGATTAAAAATATCGTCATAGATTGTACTGTATTGTATTGTATAAAAACTGTGTTGTACCGTATGTACCAGAACTCCTGCCGCTGCGACCAAGAAAATATAGATAACATCATTATGCAAAGACGATGAGATGATAGGACACATCACCGACGGACATGGAACATACCGAACAGCCTCACTGACACCAGAAGGAAAACGCAGGCGAGACGACCCAAGACACTGCGTCGACAATAAACAGAGCTGAAGACCCCAACACTCCTGGGAACATCAGAAACTGGCCAAGACAGGCAGAGTGAGAACCTTTGTTGCTGCCCTACATGCCAAGAAGGCATAAAGGCTTGATTGGATTGATGGATTGTTGTGTTGTATACCACTTTTTTAAGTCACTGTAGATTTCTCAACGTGAAATTCGGCTGTTCTTCCTAGGGGGAGAGAGAGCAATCGCCACAAGTGCAGCGCCACCCATTATTTTCGGGTCCTTTTCCTGTCTGCAACTGTATTTTTCATGTAAATCCGACGATCCTTGTCTTGCCTTAATTGTAGCAGTGGGGAAAATATCGACGAGAATCACGATAATAACTAAAGCTTAGGTCAAGGGAACGCACTTGTCCTATTCTATGATGATGATGATGGTGATTATGATGATGAAGATGATGATGATTATGATGATGATGAGAGGGGGGGATGATCATGTGTGCCTGTGGTAAACAAAACAAAGAAAACCAGACAGGTGAGCACATCCTTCAAAGATGCACGCTATACTGCTGTGGGTTCTTTTACGTGTGCTAAATAATTATGTGTAACACACAGGACCTCAGTTTGTCGTCTCATCCGAAAGACTAGCATCCAAACCACCACTCATGGTCTAATGGATGGGGGAAAAGTTTTTGGCCCAAAGAGGGATGGAAACAACGCACACTCCGACCCGGACTTTTTGCTTTCTAGGCAGGCGCGTTACCTCTAAGACCACCAATCCACCTCAGGTTGTACAGAAATCCAATTTGCTGCACAATGACAACAATAGAGACCTTGGTTTTGGGGGTAGGCCTATTGTTTTACAGACTTTTTGATAAATTTATCTCGTATATTATTTGAAATCATGTGACAATTTGAGTGCAAATAAATATGTTCAAAATTCGTGAACCTTATCTTGTGTGTGTGTGGGGTGTGTGTGTGTGTGTGTGTGTGTGTGTGTGTGTGTGTTGTGTGTGTGTGTGTGTGTATTTAATCTTTTTTTATTTTTTGTTTTATTTCAAGGATAATGGAATAAGCACTCATGTGCTTTTTTACAACGCGGGCGCGCGCGTGTGTGTGTGTGTGTGTGTGTGTGTGTGTGTGGTGTTGTTTGTTTGTATGTATGTATGTATGTATGTATGTATGTATGTATGTATGTATGTATGTATGTATGTATGTATGTATGTATGTAGTAAGTGAATCCCCACACGTAGGCCTACTGGAAAAACGTGAAGGGAAGGCATTCACTTTGCTTGCACTGTGCTCAAAAGCGTGGTTACTTCCCTTTGATGAAGATGCCCATCATTCAACGCAGGACTTGTTGACTTGGAAATATAAACATGTATGCACAATCATAGCAACCATCTCAATGACCTGCCTACCTACCCCACTTAAGCTGAGAGCCTGGAATCCATCTTATATCACCTCCCTCAATCGGATGAGATATAAACCGAGGCACCGTGTGCGAACGCACCCAGGACATCTTGCGCACTCAAAACCCGTTCCACTTTCGGAAGAGTAGGCCATTATGTGCCAGTAGGAGCTGATGACAACAAAATAAAAAATAAAACCAGCATGCACACAGGTGTCCTGTCTAGACACTACCTCTAAGAAAAAATCGAGGACTTGGAGCCCCCAGGGCGGTTAGGGCTGTGTATGGCAATGTTCTGGTGGCTCCTGCAACGGCACTGGAACCATGCGTATCGGCGATTGCCTTTGCAATGGACATCCAGCGACACACACACACACACACACACACACTCTCTCTCTCTCTCTCTCTCTCTCTCTCTCTCTCTCTCTCTCTCTCTCTCTCTCTCTCTCTCTCTCTCTCTCTCTCTCTCTCTCTCTCTCTCTCTCTCTCTCACGCACACACATACATACATACATACATACATACATACATACATACATACATACATACATACATACATACATACATACATCCATGCATGCATACATGCACACGAACACACGCAGAACATCTTGTGCACACATTAAAACCTGTTCAGTTTTTTCGGAAGAGTAGGCTATTGTGTGCCGGTGAGAACGGATGACAAAATTTACAAAACCACATACACACGGGGACTGGATGTTTAAAAAAGGACATCAGTGTTCATTCCATCATCCTCGAAATAAATGAATAGCACGCGCGCGCGACACACACACACACACACACACACACACACAACACACACACACACACACACACACATATATATATATATAATATATATGTATGTAATATATATATATATATATATATATATATATATATATATATATATAATTATATATTTGCGGAATCGTAGAAATGTGTGTGAAAACGCACGAAAAGTGAAGAAAACAGCCACCACCACATTAAAACAGTGTTATTTATGCTCTCATGTTTATCACACCTTGGGAAACACACACACCATTGAAAGCAC
>CM060323.1:34439083-34451299 GCA_030674155.1 Stramonita haemastoma | reverse complement strand
CGTTGAACCAGGTCAGCCCATCCCTCTCCGGATTACACATTGCATGCTGGGTATGTTCCTATTTATCCCGTCAATGTGCATGGGCTCTTTTTTTCCTATACGCGTGGCTAGCTTCTACAAAAGATTGCCATGGACAACTCTTAATGGCGTACGTTCTTTAGCATATGCTAAATGCAGATTGCATGCAAGATCTTATATTACAGTCTGATTCGAAAGACAAGCACCTAGACTACTTTTCATTGTTTAGCGATCGGAGAAAAACCCAGCTTCAGAAGCATTCGAACCTGGTACAGGGACCGCTAGCGTAGGAGACGAGCGCGTCAACGCCAGACCACACAACCCATCCTATAGGCCAACCCTCCTTCTCTTCCCTGTGTGCAAAGCTGCTAGGCGGGAAGCCAGATCACTACTTCACATACTGTTAGTGCGCGAATGGTTTAGGCTAATACCATTCTTTAAAGCGAATAAAATAGAATAGAAAAGAAAAAGTTGGGGGGCGATCATTCGCATTTTGTGTTTGCTTTGTATCATTTCCGTTGCCCAACGATCACGCAGGGAGAGCAATGACGGCAAGGTTTTCCAATGTGTTCGCTTACATTCTATAACGATGCAGTGTCGGGCATTTTCTTAACTTGACAAGGAGACCCTTTACTTACAAAACTAGTTTCAACATCGCTGTATATGATTTTAGTCACACACTGAAGTCTACAATGACTTTGTTTGGTTGTATTATAGTTCCAGGGGAGATGTCTGATCTAGGACCGTGGCAATTGCAAATCATCCCACTTTGGCGTCGGGGGCCACCCTAAGAATAGTACAATTCTTCAGCAATACAATGCTATGCAAGCATACTCTATCTACAGTGACTGACCTAACTTGACTCAAATACTAACAGCCTGAGCCATTGAAGAACCACAATGGAGTCTTCAGGCAGTATGTCCTAAGCAAGGGGAAGTCGGCAGAGCCCATCTCTTTCCAGCTGCATACTGCATGCCAGGAAATGTTCTATCATCCATACCACTAGCCTCAGTTGATCAACTCTTTCCATAAAAGATGGATGGGCTTCAACGTTCACGCAAAATGCAATGCATGCATCGGCAGGTGGGCCTTGCAGTTTATCGCCTAAGCTGAGTGACTTGAAGAGGAAAGAATATTAATTTTCAAAATAAACATTCCCTCCCTCAGATAGACAACTCAGCAGCCATACGCTTACGAATTTATCTCAGACCTCCAACTTAAGAGGGTTTTTTTAAAACTTGATTATACCGCCTCTGCAAACCTGATCACACAAGTTTTAGTCTATACTGAGCATATCAAAATCCAATAACATCAATTTTTTTCTCAAAATTATTCCATATTTTTTCTTAGCTCCATCTCAGGAAGAAGCAAGGGGGCCAGGCGCCACCACATCCCTCCTGCTCCACCGTCCAAGACTACACAGACAACAGTCCACACACACGTCTAGGTCAAAAGACACTGGCTAAGCAGACACGCAGGGCAAAGCGCACCGGGACAAGTGTGAGCACTGCATGTGCGGTTTTCTAGTTTCGCTCCCTCGCAGTCCTTGCCGCCATGTTGGGGCCAACGCACGTGCGCCTGCGCAGTGAGACCCCGCCCCCGCACGTGACGTCGCAGTCACTCCACTGGCTCCAGTCGCTGAAGACTCCGTCCACTGGGGAGAGGATAAGGCAGCACAGGGGGTCAACATGCAGCAGGACAATAATGCGTCACATAATTATTGACTACAACCTTGCATTACAGCTTAACTCTGTGTCAAATACTAATTGATAAGTACAGCTTTTTTTTTTTATTGCAGTGCGCCGCGATAAGTGCATGGTATTATCATCAGTACTATTACATAGATATTATCTCAAGCACAAAAAACATTTAACGCAGTTTTTCTCCCCCCCCCCCCCCCCCCCCCACCATCACACAATTTTTGTTTATTAAATGATATGCAGTAGTTGTTTTTTTTAACACACACACACACACACACACACACACACACACACACACACACACACACACACACACACACACACACACACACCTCTGAAAAGTTAGACACATGTTATAATGCTATTTGAATTGAAATCTCAATAAAATCTATTCAGAACGCAGTTGCCCTAACGTTACTGTTGTCTGTTAAAGACTTCAACTGGTTTTACATCTGACATCATGCTCGAGTCAAGTTATTTGAGATCAGTATGCATGAAACTGAATCTATAACCTCCTGCATACTACGATTGGTCCAATACATTTCGGAAACAGTTCACAACTAGACTTGCAAATCTGTGAGGACTTATTCTGTGCTAAATTTTTCATTTACCAAAGTCTCGATAGAGTCTATATAATTTTTAAACCATTACACTCTTGATTCCGCTTGTTTCTGACTTTCAAATTCGGTGAAAGGTCTATAGTGCAAATTACTACATGGCTTGAAATATACAAACAGCACCATTCTATAAAGATGCTGTTATCTATTCCGAACAAGCAAGTTTCTATTGCGAATCAACCTTTCAATTTAATCTATTTAAAATGGTGGAACAAAATTCACGCAGGAACACACACACACACACACACACACACACACACACACACACACACACACACACACACACACACACACACACACACACTTGCGCGCATGAGCGCATACCTCTCTCTCTCTCTCTCTCTCTCTCTCTCTCTCTCCTTTCCTCCCTCCCATTCCCATTTTTCACGTTAAAATGTTCTAACTGCACCAATATTAAGCGCCTGCCGCTATGCAAGTTCTGAAGACTTAATTAACCAAACCCAGACGCCAAGGAAACAATGCTGTAGGTAATTCTAGAAACCTGGGCAGTGATGTGCATTGCACGCTTGCGACTGATTGCTCTGGCCCTGGCAGTCGGCGCCGCCATAGCGCGGACCGTCACAATCCCGATGACGCAATTGCAGACCTCCTCCACAAGTGACGTCACAAAGGCCCCACGCACTCCAAGCGCCCACACACTCCATTCACTGAAGAGGAGCATACATGGTGATTAACATCAAGCTCAGAGGGATAGAGAATTTTGTGATGGTGGAATGTATCGCTCAACACTGTGACCAAAAATGCTCCAGAAAAATCTTGAAAGGGGGCACGAAGCATTTTGTTGTTGTTGTTTGATTTGAAAGCAGGATCTGAGAATTTCTTATTATCTTTAAAATTAGCATAAATCGATATCTGAAAGGGAGGGAGGAAATGCTTGAAAGTGACGTGCATCCATGCCTACCTGCAGAAAAAAACAACTGACACTGAAATTGAAATTTCGAGGCTATGTTCAATTTTCACCGAGATCGATCGGATTAGTTAAGCATTTGGACGTAGCTTGGAAGTGTCAAGGATGAGTTTGGAAAAAAAACAACGGTATCAGTGCGTCTGTTAGCTACCTTGTTGTCAGGTTTTCCAGGAATGGGCTTAAAATCCAAGTATCAGACTACTTCATGCACGCAATCCAAGGAATTTGTTGGTGTGTTGTTGCTTTTTTCAAAGTACCAAATCATTTCTATTCTGTTTTTCTTAGAATTTGCAGTTTTCTAAACTATCAAACCATTTTCTTAGATGGATTTCTTGAAAGTTGCTTTATATTTTTTTCAAAACGTCAAAACTCTTTCTTGCCAATATTGCAATCTAGAGCAAACAGGTTTCTTACTGGGTTTGTACCTGAACAAAAAGTATTTTCTTTTCACTACATGGTGACATACCTGAGTTTTCCACTGTTGTATAAGGCTGTGCGGGGTTCGAGATGTCATATTTCGTAATGGCAAAACGTACCTTTCCGCCTTTTCCTTCCGAAAGCTCTCAGAGTTTTCAAGTGAAACGTTATCCCAATCGCTTCAAAATAATTATCTTATTATAACTTTCTGAAACTTATATGTACGTCCACACTTGCGCGACAGTGCGATTATTTTTACTGTTTTCAACAAACAACGCACTACATGCCCAAGCTACGTGCCCCCTTCATGCGCCGGAGTCAGCAAAAGTATAGCTTTCAGTATTGGGCTGGGTACGGTTTCCTCGCTAATAATGCACGCGTTCATGCGCCAGCACTACACGCACGCACGCACGCACGCACGCACGCACACACACACACACACACACACACACACACACACAGAGGTGATATGCCAATCACACCCAGTTTTAAACTACAGGTGATGACGTTTAATTAACAGACATGTTCTCTTCCAATCAGCTTTCAGTGGAAAACACAGACAGCACTGCAAACTGGAAGGCCCACAAGCGTGTTCATACTTTACAGTGACAAACATGGCAATAGACCTCAACAATAAACCAGCCTGAGTATTAAAATGGGTATTTGTGGCACACACATAATGGACACAAACTATTTTAATATTTTCATCATAAAACTCAACAAAATGCGCATAAAACACGGAACAATATCAATACATGAATAACCTGCAAAAAAAGCGCAAAACTCCATAGAAACTCAAATTAAATGTGCTTTCTATTATTGGTTTCGAAAATAGAAATCATCTATTTTCAAGAAATATATGTTAAAAGCTAGCTTGATTATTGTATTATTTTGTGATGTTCTGAGTTTGTTATCAGCGATATTGTCCATTGTGTGTGGTAAGATATATCTATATTGCAAAAGACTGGAAGGCCTATATGCCAATAATAAACATAACAGCAACAAGAACTCCTCGCGAAGCGCTACAAAAACACCCCTTGTAATTTCGCTGTGAGACAGAAGAGTATAGTTCATATCGCAACTGATTTTGCAATGATACGGGGGAAAAGTAATTAACAAGCCTTCAAGGGTACCCCATAAGGTCTACTGGGCTACGGAATAGGTGAAGGTGATGGAAGAACAAGAGATCCCGTGATAACTAAAGTTACACGAATTAAGGGTTTTTCTTTAGCGATAGGTATTAAGATAGAATGTAAAAAGCCTATAATTATTCGGACAGACACATGCCCAATATAGAAAACATTTCAAATACTAGTTATCTTCCTGATCAAAAATTATCCACTCAAATGTAGAGTATATCAAACAAAAGAAAGGTTCTTTTCTGAATGATTAAATAGGTTTTTATGTCCATATATACTTTAAATTGTTTCTTAACTTCAAACACTATTCGTGAATATATATTTCGACTATTCTACGATGTCAAGTTTACTCTTTACACAAACTTATTTCTGTGACAACAACAATATCTTCCTGTTTTAGAAATTTGAAAGAGAAAAAAAAAATTGTATCATATTTCAATCAATTAACGTTAAGGTTGTAATGCACATTTTATTTCATGCTTTCTGATGCAAACAAATCAAACCAACTCTCTATTTATGTTGAAACTAATTTGATGCAGATTTCGTTCAGTCAGCACGCACATTTGGCTGAAGGAAACGTTATGCACACTACCATTACATTTGTTGCGATGCCCAATAGATTTTGCTCTCTAAAATCACAAAAGCTAGCTGGATGACTCTAGCACCCCCCCCCCCCCCCCCCCCTTCCTCCCTTTCATCAAAAGCAATTATTCTTGAGCTTAACTGTGCAGTAGATTTGCAAAACTGACATCAAATTGTGTCTAGAAAACTAAGGTCAAGTTAATGTATACGGTATAGAATAAGACTATGGAAATTGAACAATTGTATGCCGCATGAAAACAAAGCTGTAAACATTTTCAGAAGAATATATCGTTCTAAACAGCAATAATCAACAACCTAATGAACGCTGAAAATATATGTACGCCTAATGAAATGTGTAACACACACACACACACACACACACACACACACACACACACACACACACACACACACACACACACACACACACACACACACACACACACACACACACACCAGGGAGGGGAAGGGAAGACCAAGGGAGGAGAGAAACAGGAAAAGAAGAGAGAAAGAGTAAAAGAAACAAAACAGTATAGTAAAGTGATGTTTACACAACACCACACACCAACAGTTTTCTCAAACAAAAAACAGAACATTACAGACGCTTTATCCACAAAATAAAGGCTAAAAATCCACGAAACTCGACAATACACAATCAAGTCTTTTACTAAACACTGCAACTTTCTTTACTATACCATCTTAACCAAACAGAACAAAATCCGAAACAAAACGTTTTCGTACAAACAAATTGAAATGAAAAATACACTGAAAACATCCAAGAAAAAATAAGCTATAAAATAACTACACACTAACACAATCAATGTGCAGACAAGAACACTCAAAGGTGAAGACAATCCAGACTTTGTTTACGTCAATCAATCAGGAAAGAGCAGCAATCATCAACAAAATTAGTGTAAACAAGTGATCATTATGTGTATGGAAGGTGTTGAAGGATAACCACTTTCAAATCCTCTTTTTTTTTTATTCTGTCTCTCCTAGAACTATCGGCTGCAGATTATCTCAGTGTCAATGACAAAATGTTAGCCTATTGACGGAATCAGATTTAAAGAGACTGATATTAACCTGGTAACTTCATCATCTTTAAAATAAACAAATTCCATCGATGGCATATTTGTTCGTGTAGAAGAACACTAGTGTGACTGGTTTCCAGTCATTATACATATCAACAGTGTGTGTGTGTGTGTGTGTGTGTGTGTGTGTGTGTGTGTGTGTGTGTGTGTGTGTGTGTGTGTGTGTGTGTGCGTTTGTGTGTGTGTGTGTATGTGTGTGTGTGTGTGTTGTGTGTGTGTGTGTGTGTGTGTGTGTGTGTGTGTGTGTGTGTGTGTGTGTGTGTGTGTGTACTTTATATATATATTTCGTTGGTAGATAAAAGAGATAAGTTGAAAAATAGTCGTTTAAACTTTAGTTCAGCTCCGAAGTGTTTTGTTGAGCTCCTTATCTTCCAGAAAGAGAGGACACTTGGTGTTTATAGAAGCACTCAAACTGACTTAAAGCATAAGAAAATAAAAAATGCTCTAAAGGTGGACATGAACATGAATGTATCTTACCTGTGCCGCCAGCATTTTTATATAAAAATGACAGCTGTCTCGTTTTTCGTCGTCATTCTTTTCCAGAGGAGGAACGGAGACAATCTGGTCGTGATGTTATAAGCGGGCAAAACTCTAGTTTCTGTTTTAATTACTTTGTTAGGGTCTTCATCCACTGACTGTCACCTGCTTTGTAACCAGTTGAACAAACAGTGTGACCTTCTTGTCATTTCTTTCTTCCCCTTTTTTGTTTTTTTTTTTAGTAAAAGTCTAGTCTTTAATGACACCCTGCTCTCCCTTTTAAAAATGTGGTGGTTAGATTGACCCCCAAAAATCGTTTTTCCATCATTTATCTATTAATTAAAGCATAAACCTGATTCATGTTTGCTTTTTCTTGTCTTGTTTGTTGTGACGTGCCAGTGCTTCACCTCTAAATAAAAAAACAAACCGCCCACCATGCATCAATCTTAGGCCCCCAGTAGACTAGAACAAGCCTGCGCTGTTGGTGGTGGTGACTGCTGGCTGTTGAGGTCCAAGGTAACAAGACGGTTTCCTTACTAAACCAATACAGAGGATAACAAAACCTTGTTCAGGAGACATCCTGAGTGGGGTGGCTACTGCAGAACCGTCTTCAGGCCCTCCTTACAGAGTTCACATAAACATGAAGGCTCTAAAGACTTTGACCACCAAAAACAAAATTGAGCGTGGACATGGCACAGAGATGTCGAGGGTAAGGCCATCTTGAAAACAGGGCATAGATTATCACAGGTTCAGAAACATCTGTTTAAGGCACACAGAGAATGTGTATGAGAAGAATGATGACGCTGAGGAATTTTGCTCGATGTTATACTACATGACAGAGCTATAGTCTATGCTTTCTTTCCTAATTCACCCTGGCGTGTTGGTCGGAACATCTCTCACATTCGCAATTGTCTAGTTAAAGAATTTTTATTCCAGCCTTTCCACAAATCCCAATGCTAATTCAACTCTCGGTAGAGGCAGATCAGAAACTGATGAATCACAAAAAGCATGTCCCTGTGATGAGGATGGAACCCAAAACCTCCTAGCCTGGACTCTACTGCACTAGCTACTACAACAATGCAGCTGTTCTGGTTAAACTATCACCAATTTTCTGGATTTTTTTCAATCAGAATAGTATCAGTAAGAACTGTAGTGTAACGACGTTCACTCTGACCTCAAGTTACAATAAATAAACATTTACCTATGAGAATTACAACAAACCAGGTTAAATATGCTGCGCAGCAAAATTCTTGTTTATTTCGTTTCGTGCGTAACTCTGGTTCTAAAAAAAACCTGGAATGTGGGGTCAACATTTGTTGATAGTTCTACACTAAAGTTACTGGCATAGTTGAACGCTTTCCATATGTTTTACAATTTTCTTCGTTCCAAAAACAACACAAAAACGGATCTTCCTAACAGCCCCAAGTAGAGTATTATAGCCGTCACCAACGATTCACTGACGATTCCTCGTGGAATGTGTTGTCTTCTACAGGACTTCTGTCAGCAGTTCTTTCGGCAAAATAGATACATTCAAATAGCTCCGAAAGCTCTCTGCTTAACTGTTCACAACAATTTTTTTCAAGTTTTATCTTTTAATAATTTCACCACATTTAAAGTTGATATAAAGAGACTTAAGTCCATGACCATCTTCAATGCCATTCTTCCTGTTCTGATGTAAAGGGGGTCAACTGCATAGGTAACAGTTTGCTCTGCATACTTATTTACCCAGGCTTTACGCACTAGAGCCTAGAGCGTAACTCCATAGTCTTCCGAGACTGACAGATGCCTACCATGTAAAGTAAGTCTTCATATTGCTGTAGTTCTCTTTTGTTGCTAGCATGATGTCTTCTTTCAGCACTTGGTGTGTCACCTTTTTTCTTGTAAAGCAGTAAATGTTTAAAGATACTAAGGCAGTTTTTTAGCGACAAAAAGCATCTGCTTCAGCTATAGAAAAAGTATTAGCATGGAGACTTAACACCGGTAAATAGTAACCGTAACAGAAAAGAATGTTTTCGTTTTATATTTGACCTCCAGTGTATAAAGACATTCTAACACACCACAAAAGTTCGTGAACATCTGTGGAGAGTCCTTAATGGATCATAAACTGAAAACTGAAGATTTTCGTTTACTTTGCAAAATCATGTACGCACGTAGGATTATGTACAAACTGTAAACAGACAAAGCCTAAACTTACCATAACCAGTAAAAACGGTAATTCAGCTTGTTTCTAGAGATAAAACTGACCATGCTGCATATATCAAGAGAAATAATTCATTTAACTTTGCTTTGACTCCAGAGTTTCCATATGTCACAAAGATGCACAAAATTTAAGTTTGGGGTTTTATTCTTTCTGTCAGAGAAACCTTTTTTCTAATTAACAAAATATAGAGCAACGAGCAAAACGCATGAATGATTGCCCACAGCTTCAGTATAAGTATCAGTGTGTCACAATCAATCAATCCATACTGATAAATACTTTACAAACTTTATTTAAAAAATCAACTGAACCGTTCAAACTGTTTCCATCACATAGGAGAAGACACACATACAATTCAAGACTATAATAATTTCAATTTTATGCAAGTAAACATGCTTAAACACTAGCTTTACTTTAAATAAATATAAGTACATTTGACACGAGTGCAAAGAAGAAGAATATTAGAAAACATTCGAAGGAATGCACAAATTTGTACGTACGCTTAAAACGTGTGCAAAGAAGAATGATTTTAGAAAACATTCGAAGATATTCGCGAATTCGTATAGAAACTAATAAATATTCTTTATCTGTCAAAGACAACACGGTAACAGTGATTTTTCTCCAGCATAAGTGAATATTAACATGATCAGTGATTATTAAAAAAAAAAAAAAAAAAAAATTTAGTAATGATTTATGCCAACACATATTCCATTAGTAGCCTATGACTTTTTTTTTCAAAAATGTGATATCAATTAGTGACTTGAAAAACAACATTTAACACAATTCCAATATATGTTGATTTCAAAGGGATATATGAAAACCAAAAAAATCCTTTTGATCGTGACAAAAAAGATTATAGCCATTTCTAGCCATAAATGATTACAAAAAAATACTGTAGTAAAAACCATGGAGAAAATAAAAGCCAGACCTGGACAGTGGTGATTATTACATGACTCATTCTGGTGCCAGGCCCCAGTGCAGTTAGCCCCCTGGTGGAAAGGGCCGTAACAGCTGCGGTCTCTCTGTCGCGTGCCTCCCCCACACGTGACACTGCACGAGTTCCACTCTGACCAGTCCTGCCACATCCCGTCCACTGAAAGACAACCCCAGACATAGACTGCATATATATAAAACATGCATCATGAGAGAACTGAGTTAGGGTGTACCATTATTTTTTAAGAACCTAGATGGCAAGATTTATGCAAAGATAGTGGTTCTTTTTTTTTTTACCTTAACAAAACAAATGCGACTTTTGGAATAAGCCATGTTTAAACCCATAAAGAAAACTCTTGGGATTAAGAAAAACTCCCTCATTTTCTCCTTTTGCACACGCAGTTTTTCAACGGCTGTGAGCGCCCCCAGTTTTCACTAAAGCATTTGAATCAAATCCAACAACCCTATCCCCTAACCTTTGGGGATACATGTGGTTTTAAAGTCGTTTGAAGTTAAAAGCCTCGTTTAAAATGCTAGCCCTGCAAAGTACCCATGTTATGAAGAACAAAGATTTCAGGAGCTATAAAACAATGGAGGATGAACGAACGATATTGATCCAATGCAAAAAAAAAATTGACAACTTTCCTTTATGTATTTGACTTTTTTTTTAACTCCTTGAGGATCATTGAGACACTGTGCTTTGACTGTTTAGGCTGTGTGTCTTGCAGAGTTTGAACTGGCAGAGTTGGAAACATTAGAGAAAGAAATCATTTCTCTTTTGTGTTGTTTTCTCTTCTCAAACACCGTTTGCTATATAACAAGATAAAAGGTCATAGACAGGCCTGACGTACTGGGATGATTATAAGCATAATAAAAACTATATAAAAAACACACTCCAGTGTGTGTTTGTGTGTGTGTGTGTGTGTTGTGTGTGTGTGTGTGTGTGTGTGTGTGTGTGTGTGTGTGTGTGTGTGGTGTTCTTTCATTTAAGTGATTTAGACAACTTGTGTTTGTGTCTGTGTCTGTGTGTGTGTTTCTTTCTTTCATTTAAGTGATTTAGACAACTTGTGTCTGTGTATGTTTGTGTGTGTGTGTGTGTGTGTGTGTGTGTGTGTGTGTGTGTGTGTGTGTGTGTGTGTGTGTATGTTTTGTGTGTGTGTGTGTGTTTGCTTGCTTGCTTGCGTTCGCGCGTGCGTGCGTGCGTGTGTGCGCGCGCGCGCAGCTGCCTAACCTGGACATGGTTGTGCATTGCAGGATTCGCTTTCATTCAGATGCTCAGTGCACATTGCGCCACCGTGGAACGGCCCGTAGCACTCTCGTGTCCTCGACCTTTCACCTCCCCCACAGGTCAAAGAGCACACCGACCACGGGGACCATTCCACTATCACCCCATCCACTGAAAAAGAAAATCTCTCCGTCTTTAAGAGTAAGCTATGATATGACTTTGTCACTTATCACAGCAATAAAAACTGTACCACAGCCCTCGCTCCCATAGCTGTCTGTCTCTATGCCTGTCTGCCTGCCTGCCGGCTTCTGTGCGTGTGTGTGTGTGTGTGTGTGTGTGTGTGTGTGTGTGTGTGTGTGTGTGTGTGTGTGTGGTTGGGTGGGTGGGTGGGTGTGATTCAATGTGCAGCAAAGGGTAGAGAGAGAGAAATAGACAGACTCACAGACAGAGAAAGAGAGGGGAGAGGGAGAGGGAGAGAGAATTTAGAAACAGGGCAGACAGACAGAGAAAAAAGAGGCAGAGAAAAGAGGAGAGGGGAGAAAAGAGGAGAGAGTGTGTGTGTGGGGTGTGGGGTTGTTTTTGTGTGTTTTTGTGTGTGTGTGTGTGGGGGTGTGTGTGTGTTTTGTGTGTGTGGTTTTGGGGTTTTGTGTGTGAGAGAGAAAAAAGGACAGAGAAAGAAGGAGTGGGCCCAACTTGTCATGGGTCAAGATGCCGTCTACTACAACGTTTTTCCATTTTTGATTGATTTATTTTTTGGTAAATTTATCGATTACTTGGGTTTTGACTGATCGACTGAGTGATTATTTGGATAAGGGAAAAAGTGTTTAAAAAGCTTTTGGTAGGGTCCTTTATCATCATCTTTTTTTTTTCCCTTTTAAAAAATAAGCACCTT
>CM060323.1:34413633-34438983 GCA_030674155.1 Stramonita haemastoma | reverse complement strand
AACAATCATGGCACTCCATTTCTTATTACGAATGAACAGAGAACAATAATTGTAACACACCATCTCTCATTGTGAATTAATAGAGAGCAATCCTAGCACTTCCATCTCTCAGTTCACTCATAAAGAGAGATGGAGTACTATGGCTACTCCCAGTTAATTCCCCCGGCATCCTCTCTTCACCTTGAGGGTGTGTGGACAAAGTGGTTTTGCTGTCACAGGCCAGATGACATTTCCAGCCATGATGGCTATGTCCACATTGTAAAATCATGTTGTCATAGCACAAGCCTATTCTGTTTCTCTGCAACAGTGATTTATCATGGTTGGGGTGTTGTGTGTGTGGTTGTGTGGTGTGTGTGTGTGTGTGTGTGTGTGTGTGTGGTGTGTGTGTGTGTGTGTGTTGTGTGTTGTGTGTGTGTGTGTGTGTGTGTGTGTGTGTGTGTGTGTGTGTGTGTGTGTTGTGTGTGTGTGTGTGTGTGTGTGTTGTGTGTGTAGTGTGTGTGTGTGTTGTGTGTTATTTCATCCCCTTGTTGATTTTTCTATTCCTTTTTTCTGCTTTCAAGGGTTTTTTTTGTTGGTTTGGGGTTTATTGTTGTTTTGAGGGTTGTTTTGTAATTGTTGTTGTAGGAGGGGGTAGTTTGTGTGGGTTTTAAATTTTTATTTATTTGTTTTTTGGGGGGAGGGAAAATTCAGTGGTCAGAGCACTGGCTTTCACCCAGCCAAGGTTAAACAGCATCCTGCATGGTTACCAAGTGAATGGGTACACACACCTTGGCTTCAGTACAGTCCCCCCCCCAGTCCACCCAGCTGTAAATGGGTACCTGCCCTCTTTAGGGTTAGGGAAGGTAAAGCAGCAAGGGAGAGGAGATGGGCGCAGTTTTTAATATGCTGGTCCCTAGAGAAGATGAGGTCTCTGATGCCTTGCTCTCCTACTACCACATAGGTTATGGGACACCTTTACCCTTTTTTTTTACCTTACCTTGTTTATATTTTTTCTTTGGGGGGGATGAGTTGGGGGTGACTTTTTCTGGATTATTTCACTGATCTGGCTATGTTACGACTTTCTGTTGAATTCATCAGAGCTATAATAGTATGTGGGGTGTTTTTTTTTCAAATTTTACGTGAACTAACAAAAAGTTCAAGTGATATCTTTCTCTGTGGATATTGTGGACTAACTAAAATGTTTTCAGCGTTATTTGATTTAGCTTATAAACTAGTTAGTATTTGGGCTTGGGGAATAATGCTAATATTTCTAGTCCTCAATTAAAAAAAAATATGTCTATAGAATAGCAACATCTAAGTGATGAATTTGTTTTAATTTCCCTCACACACACACACACACACACACACACACACACACACACACACACACACACACACACACACACACACAAACACTCTCTCTCTCTCTCTCCTCTCTCTCTCTCTCTCTCACACACACACACACACACACACACACACACACACACACACACACACACAACACACACACATACACACACTCTCTCTCTCTATCTCTCTCTCTCTCTCCTCATTTCCCTCTCCCTCCCTCCATCCCCACTTTCTCTCTCCATTGTTTTTGTGAGTTTGTTTGCTTTCTCTTGACCCCTGCTATCAGACGGAGAAAGCCTGGGGCGCCCACAAAATATCCAGTGATCCCCCAGCAAGCAACACCGTGTTTCCATTCATCCTGGGTAAACACACCAAACACAGGGGCTGTTTTCTGGTTGTCTGCTGTGATGGATGAAAATGAATAGACACTGCTACGCTGTTTTGAGCATACAGAAGAGAGGAGGGAGGAGGGAGAGTTAGAGGGAGGGGGAGAGACAGAGTAGGGAGAGAGAGGGGGAGAGAGAGAGAGATGAGAGAGAGAGGGACTGAGAGAGAGAGGGAGAGAGAGAGAGGGGGGAGAGAGAGGGGGGGACTGAGAGTGAGAGGGGAGAGTGAGAGAGGGAGGAGAGAGAGAGTGAGAGAGAGAGGGGGGGACTGAGAGGGGAGAGGAGAGAGAGGGAGCGAGAGAGAAATGGAGATAGAGAGAGATAGAGAGAGAGAGACGGGCAGACAGGCAAACAGACAGACAGACAGATAGACAGACAGACAGACAGACAGACAACAAGATAGAGTCCAAAATGCACTATAGTATTGTCGCTTTTTGCCCTAGTATTATTGACAACAAAGACACACAGACACAGACACAGACACAGACACACACACACACACACACACACACACACACACACACACACACACACACACACACACACACCACACAATTAACCAATATTGCTCTGGTACCATTAATGTGTCTTAACTAGAAGTTCCTCATTGCTTGTGCGCACCTCTCCCCCTCCATATACTCAAGAAAAGAGATAATGCTTTGATCTGCAAGCAGTATAACTATTGTTATGAGTATTAGATTATGATTGGATGGTACTCATAAAGATATGTGACGACACATTATGGTTATTCTATTTTGCTAATGTTGTTTTCTGCCAGTCGAAAAGCATTTTCATGAAATTTGCACATCTTTTCATGGCGAAAAGATGACTTGGCTGTTTTAAACAGTTGTTTTACTGTTTGCAATGTGACTTACAATGTAATGCCTTTTGGTTCCGTTTTCTCATAATTGTTTTGTCCTTGTTGTATTTAATGTGACTCTGTAGGGATTCCCTACGGGGTAGCCCGCTATAGGGTAACCAACCTTGTACTAACTCTTCCCTACGAATCGCCCACATCTGGGTTACAGAAACATACACATGTGCACAGAGCACGTGAACAGGGAAAGAGAGGTTCTCTCCATAACGTAGAGAGATTGTTAAGTTGTTCAGTAAACACACGCATCAAACAACCCCCCCCCCCTCACCCTGCCCATTCTCCTCCTACCTACACATCACTAATAGTGACAAGATATAAAACAACAACAGCCTTCGGTCTGACACAGTTAAAAAAAAAAAAAAAAAAAAAAAAAAACCACACTATAAACCTTTTTCTTCGTTTCTGCGAGTAGACACAAACTCATACTTTTGAAGAAACCCTCTCAACTCCACACGTACCCGGAACAGAACACATCATACCCTCCCCCCTCCTCACTCAACACCCCCCTCCCCCTCCTCTTTGTCAGGTACTCCAAGTTCTGTAATGGAAGTGAAGAAGTTTTGTACATTGGCTGCATGCGGCAAAAGTGGGCAGTGGTTTATTCATAGCGTTGATGCACTGCCATTAACTATATCTCCCTCCTTTCCCACTTCTCCATGATTTGCACTTTCCGGTAATGCAGTCGTCCTTTTCCTGCAGTCTGTTCTTGGTGTTGATTATCAGAAATGGCGCCTGTAGTTATGATGGGGTGGGGGGAGGGGGGGTAGCTAAGTGGTCAGAGCACTCGTTTTCACAAAGTCAAAGTTAAGCAGCGTCAAGCGTGGCTACCAGTTGGATGGGTGTCCGTTTGCGCCCCTTGGCTTCAGTACAGTCCCCCCCCCCCTCCAGTTTACCCAGCTGTCTTTTTGATACCTGCCCTCTTTAGGGTCAGGGAAGGTAAAAAAAAAAAAAAAAGCGAGAAAGAGGAGATGGGCGCCGCCCTCAATTGCTGGCCCCTAGAGAAGCTGAGGTCTCTGATGCCTCGCTCCCGTACGACCGCCTAGGTTATGGGACACCTTTACCTTTAGTTATGATGACATGTTATGGTGTGTCGGTGGTCTAGAGGTAACACGCCTGCCTAGAAAACGAAAAGTCTGGGTCGGAGTATGCGGTGGTTCGAATCCCGTTTGGACCCAAAACTTTTCCCCCATCCATTCAACCATGAGTGGTGGTCTGAGTCCTAGTCCTTCGGATAAGACGATATACCGATGTCCGTGTGTTACACGTCATTATTTAGCGTACCTAAAAGAACCACGGCAACAAGAAGGTTGTCCGTGACAAAATTCTGTAGTAAAAAGCCCTCTGTTACACATTCTACGTTTTATTTACGGAAAAGTGGATAACAATCATAATCAGTAATGGTAAAACTTACAGGTCAAGACGCAGAACTATAGTGATATGTGATAAAAATGTATAACCCGCACACGCACGCGTCAGGCCGCAGTGGGGCCACCAGCCAGGGGAACCCTGCACTGCTGCTGGGTCACTTTGGCGGTGTTCAGTGGTGCCTGTTCCGAGCTAACATACGCAGGATACCACCTACTAATCCCCCTAATGACGACAGTAATACTTCAGTCGTGGAGCCAGAGTAAAAAAAATCTATATGGCTCTTATTAAGGTTCAAACCCGCGACCTTTCTGACTGTAACCCACGGTGCTAACCACAGAGCCATGGCAGCTGGTCCACCTAGAACACAATTTTACCTTAGTCTGATTTGATATTGGAAACTTTTTTTCTTCGACAGTGTAGAGGAACGTAAATCATTGCCTTTTTTATATCTAGTTTCTTTTTCCCATGATCAGTCTTTCTTTGATAGGTTCCAAAACATTAACATGCATAGATGCACACAAATAAAACAGAAATCTGACTGGGGAAAAAAATATAATGTACTCACTATTTCTCTCATGTCAGACCTCTGTGTGTGTGTATTTTGTGTGTGTGTGTGTGTGTGTGTGTGTGTGTGTGTGTGTGTGTGTGTGTGTGTGTGTGTGGTGTGTGTGTGTGTGTGTTCGGTGTTGTGTGGTGTTGTTGTTTCAAAGGAGCCTATCAGGGCGCTCATCTAAAGAAAACTGTTCAAGTCAAGTCAAAAACACCTTAATCATCCCTGAAGGGCAATTACAATACTGACAGGCATATTGATACAAATCATAATCAAACACACGAAATAGCTACATTTCATATTTGTTAGACATTATATGATAACTTCAAATAAAAATGTCACACACACTCACACTCTACGCACGCGCGCTCGCACACACGCATACACACACCAATGTTTAGAGACAATGTTCTTAAAAAAAACATTGACTAGAAAAGACAGATGCTTTCATTTATCTTGTGTGTCTTTGATTTTACGTCTGTACACTTAAAGTAAAATTAGACGAGGGAGGAGGGGTGGAGGGGGGGGGGGCAATAAAGAGATAAAGGTTTTTAAAAGTGTGTTGGTAATTATGTACATAAGAAGACTGATACAAAACTATATAACAAGAATGTTGCAAAACATGGCAAAAGAAATGCAAATAATAACAAAAACAATCGAAAAATAGAGAACTTTAAAATCTAAAACTGTAGGCTGAACAATTGCAAACTACATGTAAAGGCTGCCATGAATAAAGTAAAAGTACATCATTTATCTTGGTTGTGTGCCAATGCCTGGGTTTCTGCTAAGCAGTTTTTCAAATCATTTTGCAGGTGTCTTCAGTGCACCGTTTTCTTTTGTTCTTGTTTCTTTCATACTTTTTGCAGTACGTTTCCCAATAACACCTCCACGACAGCTACAAACGGCAATAACTTTTTTTTATTCTTAGAAACGACCTCAAAGTGCACGATTGACAAATCAGGCAAAAGACACTTTCACCCTTTCCCCATCCCACTCCCATCCTCAACCTCCCCGTAATGGATGTGAACAAGTTTGCGCCTTCTCTCGGCGTGGGTGTGGGCGGTAGTTTATTCCTAGTGTTGATGGCTTCCCATTAACAATATCGCCTTTCGGGCAGAAAGCTTTCCCTCCTTTACAATGTCCGGTCACGTTCTACTCGCCTCCCCTCGCTGTTTTGTTTTCCTCCTTGATATCAACGATGGCGTATACGCTTCTTGTGAGTACAGGCAGCTAGCTCAATGGCACACGGTCCAGGGAGGTCAGTTAGGTTCGTGGCAGGCAGAAGATAGGCTTGAAAAATGCTTGCCCAGTCTTTCTTTGGTCTGTTTTTTTGTAAAGTCATCAGTGTTTTTTGTACCAGAAAAGTGTATGTTTTGTCTGAAAAAGTATAGCAATGTAAGAATGATTTCTCTGGGAGGGAGGTGGGGAGGAGGAATACAAAGTTAAGTTTCCCTTTCTAACATTTTGTTCTTTCCATAATGTTTCTAGTTTGTTTTTATTTAAGGCTAAGCTCATCAGAGAGTCTGTTGATACGCGAAATGTCGTGTGTGGTGTGTGTGTGTGTGTGTGTGTGTAAGTGTATGAGTGTGTGTGTAAGTGTGCGCGCGCGCATGCGCGCGTATGCGAACATCTGCACACGCTGCTCACACATTGTTGTGTGCACGCATACTACTGATTGCATTTGTACGAACGTGCTCACACCTTCCGTGCATGTGTTTGGAAGCCCACAACCGAGTTTTCAGGAGGCAAACAGGACCCCACTGTGATGATAATCAACGCCAAACACTGATATCAGGACTTCTTGGACCTGCGCTCTATCAAGGCATAGCCACACGCTCTGTGAAAAAGGGGCCTTTTTCTTGAAAAAAAAATCGAGGCTATAGTTGTCCTAACTAAAGCAAACGATAGTCATTCATTTGTTTTACACACACACAGACACACGCGTGCGCGCGCGCGCCGCACCACACCCACCCACACACACACACACACACACAAACATTCAGTATGTGGACGAGCCGTAGGCCAAACATATCTATATCGAAGACTAGTTGGGGCATTTCCTGTAATAAACGTGTTCTTTCTTAATTTTTTTTTATATAAATGGCTGGTAACCCTCCATGAACTTCTCCGCGATAAAGTATTCGCATTTATAAACACGGTGTAAGGTGTCAAGTATTCAAGCCAAACAAATGCACATACAAATGCAATGCGAATCCAGATCGTGAATAATGTATAAAGCAAGTATTGATTTGAAAAGAAAAATACATGCTTTGCTAAAGCAGTTCTCCCAATGATTGTTGAGGGAGGGAGATGGAGAGGTGGACTTGTCTTGCAGCCAAAGGCGGAGCGACGACATTGCAAAATGGGCAGTGGCATTGAATAGAAACCCAACCTTTGGCACACATACATGCACCTATCAAAAATGGCAGAATGTAGCAAAACTGTCTTCAGTGCAGCGCCCCTATGACTCTTCGGGAAAGGGAAGGATATGAAGAAATTAGAATCTGAAGAATAGATTTTTAACATCAACGGCCAATTTCTGATTTTTTTCACTTATTCTTTTCTATGGAGGATAATGGAATAAGCACTCATATGCTTTTTTTATATCCAGTCCCCGTATGTATGTGGTTTTGTAAATTTTGTCATCTATTCCCACCTGCACACAATGGCCTACTCTTTCGAAAAGCGCAACATGATTTAACGTGTGCGCAAGATGGTCTGCGTGCGTTCGTACATCGGGTCTCGGTTTTTAGTCTCATCGGAAGGACTTTTAGGGGAGAGTGGAGTCTGCACTGATGTTAACTCTAGGGCAAAAATCCCCTCGAACGGGATTTGAACCCAGATCGTCAGATCGCAATCTCAATGTTCTAACCACCAGGCTACCCCGTCCCCCCGCCCCTTCCAATGCCATGCCATGTTCAGATGTGTCCTGTATCTTTTAAATGAATTTGAAATATTTAGTTTGTACACCTTCACGCGGTCTCCAGGTGAAATCAGAGGAAAGCCGAATATATTTCTCTCTCTCTCTCTCTCTCTCTCTCTCTCCCCTCTGTCCACACACACACACACACACACACACACACACACACACACACACACACAACACACAACACACAACAACATCAATACAACATCAGCAACAACCAAACAAGCATCTTTTTCTGCTTTGCTTTGCTTCTATTTCAACACACTGCAAACAACATCAAGTAACTAGATGATGATGAAAAAAAACCTTCAAAGTATATAAATAGTGAATACATAAAGAGATATAAAAATAATTAAATAGATAGATAAATAAAGAGATAAATGAATAAATAAATAAATAATAAATAAATGAATAAATAAATAAATAAACAAATACAACAGAACATGAAATTCACAATCCATGGTTTTTTCACATTTCTAACGACATGGAATCCAAATTCTTGCCTTTTCGCGAAATCATTGGCCTGGCAAGAAAAGAATTTCACGCCATAACCTATCAACTTCCAACTGTCTTAACTCCTGAACACGAAAACCCCTATTTAAATGAACAGAAACCAAAAAAAAATTTCAGCTACTTTTTAAAGAGAAGTAGCGTGTACAATGACAAGGAAAAACGTGACAACTTAGCCTTAAGTTACAGACTCCCTATACTTAAACTTCTCTGTGTGTGTGTGTGTGTGTGTGTGTGTGTGTGTGTGTGTGTGTGTGTGTGTGTGTGAGAGAGAGAGAGACAGACAGACAGACAGACAGACAGACAGACAGAGACAGAGACAGACAGACAGACTGGCAGAGACTGACAGAGACGGAGACAAAGAGAGAGGTTTTGAAAGAATAAAGAGACAGAGTGACACAGACAGGAAGATAAAGATGGGCAGGGTGTGTGTGTGTGTGTGTGTGTGTGTGTGTGTGTGTGTGTGTGTGTGTGTGTGTGTGTGTGTGTGCATGAGTGCGCGTATGTGTGTGTGCGTGTGTTTGTGTGTGTGTGTGTGTGTGTTGCGTGCGTGCGTGCGTGCGCGTGTATGTGTATGAGGGAAAGGAAGTTGAGAGAGAGAGAGAGAGAGAGAGAGAGAGAGAGAGGAGAGAGAGAGAGAGAGAGAGAGAGAGAGAGAGAGAGAGAGAGAGAGAGAGAGAGAGAGAGAGAGAGAGAGAAGGGGGGGGTCGAAAATTATTTCCTTGCGGTCTTTATGACAAGCGAGATTAATAGACTATCTTTTAGTCTATACTTTTGCCATCATCTCCTCGTGTTAGCGATTCTATGTCAAATTCTCTGTCAAATTGCAGGAGAATTGAACTTAAATCCTCTAATGATGTCTGTGGCTATTATCTAAGGACAAAGAACCTTTATTGTCTCTAATTATATCTGCTCATTTGAAGACAACTCGTGTTGATCCCAATCAGTTTTCTTTAGAACAACTTCTTTTCACAGGCACCTATATAAAACCTAGGTTATAGTGTTTGTTGAATATTTTAATATTTCATAAAATAAGACGTCTATATAAAAAAAAATCCAAACTGATCATAAAGCGAGTTTAAGTGCTACACACGATACGAACAAGACATTTTTCAAAGAATAAGAAATAATTGTAAAGACTGGATAAAGATTTTGTTTTAAATGCTACATAACACAAGAAGAAATTTCACGGAGAAAAGGAATGATTTGTAGATCGGATAGCGATATCACTTTTAAACACTACATCAAAAGAGCAAAGTGTTAAAAAGAAAATGAATTTTTCACAGATCGGATGAAAATTCTTGTGCTACACGAAAAGTCGAACTATTACCCAAAAAAAGGAGGAAATCGAGGTCTGAGACAGATTTTAAGTGTTATACAAACAGACGAAGTGTTACAAAAAAGGAAATTTTTTTAGAACGATTTTTGAATAAAATACTATACAAAAAATTGAAATACTACAAAGGATTATGAAAATTTGAAGATTAGTTATGTTACACAAAGCGAAAAAAAACTGCAGAAAAAAAACTTAAAAGTTTAAAATGCTCATTATAGAGAGAGAGTGACAATTGGAATGTTGAAATCTGCAGAAAAGCAGTCGAAAAGTTAGGATAAAACGATTCTAACACCAATAATGAGAGGGGGGGGGGTGATGGAAGAGACGAGTCTGGAACACAATGAGTTTTGAATGATCCTTATTAAAGAAATTATGAAATCACAAAGAAGGAATGCAATTATATGGTGCAGAAACCAATCTGAAAGAATCCCAGCTTTCCACTCTGACTGAAAATTCAACTTCTGAATAGGAGAATCAATCCCAAAACTTGCATCGAAGCGAAGAAAAAGAAAACAATCCTTACAAAATCAACAGATCCCCCCCCCCCCCTTTTTTTTTCTTTCTGACGAAAAGCTAAGAAAAAAAAGCGAAACAGAAATGAAGCAGCCATTCGACTGAAAGGAAAAGAACACTCAATTACGGAATCATTTTCTGTCCCAGAAACAAAATTCAGACCTTGGGTATTGAAGTGTTACAAAGATTGTTTAGAGCTATGTCAGTTAACATCAAGAATCAGGAGGAAAAACAATATTCCTGTGAAGAAGAGAGAAAAGGTTTTGAAAAGTGAAAGAAGAGCAAACCGTCTGAGCAGAGATACTAAGGATACATATATTATAGGGTGGGTGGGGCGGTGAAGTAAAATCTACAATAGAGGATGAAGAATAAGATTATACAGACATAAACTAGGGTGCGCTCATCCATAGAGAAACCTTGATGGTGATTCAACTGCGTATACCTAACGACAGACAAACAGAGAGAGAGAGAGAGAAGAGAGAGAGAGAGAGAGAGAGAGAGAGAGAAGAGAGGGAGGGAGAGAGAGAGAGAGAGAGAGAGAGAGAAGGGGGGGGGACACAGACAGACAGACAGACACAGAGACAGGAAGAGACAGACAGAGACACAGAGACAGAGACAGGGTGAGACAGACAGACATAGATAGACAGACAGACAGACAGACAGAGAAAGGTGTCAGGGAAAATCGTGAATGTGTTTTCGTGTCGTGAAGTCTGGGAACATCCATTTCACCACTACTACCAAACCATACCCTAAAAACTGACCCACTCTACCTACAAAACAAAACAAAAACCAATAAACAAAGTTTCGTTAATCAATCAAGTCCAAACGACGCTGCTGGTTTCAGAAGCCGGGGGAGAGAAGAAGGAAGGAAGGAAGAAGAGGACGCAGAAGGAGCTAGGCAGGCAGGTCTAGCCAGCCTAGCCCCAACAGTAGAGTTGGCCGATGGTATGGTACCCTTCTTCGTACTCCAAACCTATACAGCATCAGATTAAACACGCACGCACAATCAGCCATCGTCTCTTTGCCCTCCACACCTAACCTCTGTCTATAGCTCTCTTCAGCAGTCTTACGTTTGCCTAAGCAGAAACTGATCCTAAACAACCCATGTCTATGTCAAAAGGTTGGTTGGTTGGTCGTCTTGAGTGTTGTTTTTTTCTTTCACTAAGTCGTTCAGTTCTGATACGGTACTGGTCAATATGCTTTTTGCTTGAATAAGTTAAAACTTAGCAGTAAATGCGCACATGAATTTTTTTTTAAAAATACACCAACCAATTTGCCAAAAGCGTTCTCTACGCCTCCCTTACCAAAAAAAACCAGTCAATCTTCAAAAAAAAAAAAAAGCTCTAATCTACGCGCGCGCCGCATAGCTTACGCTCTCTGATAAAACAACACCCCCCCCCCCCCCCTAAAAAAAAAAGCCAATGCAAGTTTAAGCAAGAGCAGCCAAACTGAAAAGCTGGCAGCATGTCATAAAGATAGCCACGAGTGCAAAAGAGGGACAGGGTGGGAGATGGAACAAGGTGCGAAAGAATCCGTGCACAGATACACAGAGTCCAAACTACAGACGCCAGTCACTTAATGAATTAACCCAAGTCCTTGCCAGGAGCTCAGTTCATAGGCATTGTGACCATTGCCTGAGCACTGTCCTGCGCAGTGCCATAGCACCTAAGCACGCCGATTGTGTGGTACCCGAACTCCTTCTCTGGGTGCCCTGCGCAGCGCAACAAAGAGAGAAGACAACACACCCTTTTTAAAAGATTGCAATCGCAAAAAAGAAAACTGGATACACAACTCAAAAAAAAAAACAAAGAAGATCGTACCTTCTTTTTCTTCAATTTTTTTTTTTACTTACCTTTGTCCTGAAAATCAACAACATGAACACAAGACTGACCAACAAGGTACCTACAAGCAGCCTAGAATTAACTACTTTCTCTCTCGCAAAACCCCCTGACCCCGAAAAGTGGGAGGCTGCGAGTTCCTGTGATCATGTGACGGGCTTCAGAGCACTCGCCATCTCGCCGGACAATTGTTTGATTGGTTGGTGACTTGTGATAGAAGATCACGTGAGTGCAAGGGAGATGGCGAGTGGTCTGAAAAGTCACATGATCACTGTGTGGTTGCTGCGGTGGAGGAATTTTGGGAGGCTGCTCCAAAGCATCGGAGGGGTCCCACCGTTTGATAGCCATCTTCCTTCTGACCACCTACAAGTAAGTACAAGAGCGGCGTTAATTCACAAAAGGAGCAGTAGTAGTAGGTATAAGTCAATGCAAACTTCTCATCACTCCTCTTCACATTCAAATTGCTCATCATTCATTTACTTTTCATTCTTCAAGTTACACTTGCTGACATGGAGAGTACATCCAGTTGTTGTTGTTGTTGTTTTTACTGAATCGTGGACATCAATCATCAAAACAGCTTTTTTACGTTTTAGTAATTGTGAAAAAAAACAAGACATGATTACTGAAATGCTTTCAACAAATTAAACGTTTACCACTGAAAACCTGAAATAACAAGCATGAAGAAAAATTAAATAATAGCAAATATTGACAACTGATGCAGCACCTGGCAACACTCAGCAAAAACAGATTCGAAGGGAAATCGGGGAATAGAGGCAAACATGTTGGTGCTGGCAAACTGGGATTTGGTCCTAGCTAGAGACATATGTGTATGTCACAAGTTTTTGTTGCTTCCTGCCTGGATGTGTGTTAGTGTTTTCTGTGGACTCAGAACGTTTCAGAGGATCTATAACGCTTCAAGGGGACTGGTAATGTTCCAGTGGATTCATAACGATCTTGTGGATCCTTAATGTTCCAGATGATCTGCAACGTTCCAGTGGATCCTTAAAGTTTCAGTGTAGGCATCTAAGATAATTTCGACAGAGCTACTCGAATTTCTTGACCAGCAGTTTAGGTAATTGAATTCTCAGCCTTAACTTGGAAAAGGAAAAAAGCAAAAAATACGGCAGACTCCTGGATTGTTATATCAAACCAGTCTGGATATGTATGCCCACAACACATCATCCTTTTTCATTAATCACCATAGGACGAACTGCAAAGTCTCATAGAGAGCAGCCTTTCCATGCCCATTTCTGTGACAACCTCAACACTGTCCTGATTTCCAGACCTTTGGAGACTGACTTCCCCACTAAAGTCTTGATATTTGACAGAATGCTTGAGCTTAATATGAGTCCACAACTGTTGTCACCATCGAGCATACCAACTGGTATGCTTATGCAGGATCTGAACATTCAGTTATAAGTATCTGTTTTGTTTCAGTTTTTAATACTCTTCCTAAGATCTCATCACCTGCCGAACATTCTATAGACAGTATCCCGTCTTTGCTGAGACATACACCAGCAGATACTTGACCAGATATAGAAGCTATTGCTAATTCTCAGCCACACACTGGGTATCTATGTGTTTCAACAATCCATATGTCATATGATAGAATCTTTTGACGTGTATTTTGGTCTTTTGCATACGCGAAGTGAGCTATGGCACTAGTAGGTCTGATACGCGAAGTGGTAAACATCTCCACTAGATGCAACCCAATCCTATCCTGTTGTTTATAGAGCCGCCGACCACACAGGCCATATCAGGGCTGTCACCTTGCCACATTTAAAACTCGGCTCCACCAGGTGCCATTAAGATTTAAATATACGTCTTGAGAACCTTAGACCATCTGGCCTTAATCCTGCACCTTTATCTACTCGGGTATCACTCCAACATTGGAGGAACATGCACCACTAAACATGACTTTAACAAAAACCTGAGATAGTTCAGGACCCCCTGTGGTCAGCATCTATGGCTAGGTGTCTAAGTTACAGTTTCTTAAGGACTTCTAGTTATTGATCTGCAACAGAACGGTGCCTTCAGCTGCGTAGGGATAGATCAGGATAAGTTCCTGCAATAAACGACACTAAGAGGTAACGGACTTTACTACACCTAACACCAATATACCAGTGCGGCTATGTGGCATTTATGTGTTGTAATGACGCCAAACTTTCCAAGGAAAGTGTGACTAGATTAATCATTAGAAGCATAAAGAACACACGCTTACAATAGGAGCAATTGAAGTACCAAATATTAGCACGATAATTCAGCTGCAATTGAAACACATGGATTAGACAGAATGCATCAACATCAAAGTAATAACGAACAATATACCAACTGTAAATATATAGCCTGGAATATGGCACAGTTATCAAAGGAATAAGAGATAGAAGACATTTTAAAATTGTCAAAATATGAACACACACGCACGCACGCGCACACACGCACGCGCACACACGCACAGCACCACACACCACACGCACGCACAGCACACACACACACGCACACACACACACACACACACACACACACACACACACACACACACACACACACACACAAGGTATGGGGACAGACGGGATAGCTTAGTGTTCAGAACATTGCGCTCGCAATTTGACGACCCAGGTTCTATTCCTGTTCTAGGGGATTTTTCCCCTGGAGTTAACATCAGTGATGACTCCACTCTCCCAAAATTCATTCGATGAGACTATAAACCGAGGCCCTGAGTACCAACGCACGCAGAACATCTTGTGCACACGTTAAATCATGTTCCGCATTTCGTAAGAGTAGGCCATTGTGTACCGGTGGGAACAGATGACGAGATTTAGAAAACTGCATACGGACGGGGACTGGATGTAAAAATTACACACACATGCACGCACGCACGCACGCGCGCGCGCGCGCACACACACACACACACACACACACACACACACACACACACACACACACACACACACACACACACACACACATTCTGTCCGATTAAGACTGTAAACACTTCAGAGGAAAGTAAACTGTGCGAGTTATCAAGGAGGAATAACTCTTTTTTTCACTTTCTCTGTACTTTTCAATTCAAAGATCTTTGTCCAAGTTTGTATCGTTCATGGTATCGGCAGCTGAGCTACTTTGTTTTCACAAAGGGACAGGTTTTTAACACATATTTGCTGTGTTTCTACTCGGGATTTTATCTCATAGCCTTTTTCCCGTCCCTAAATTGCAGAGAACTTATGTTGTTGTTGTTGTGCGTTCTTCAGCTTAACTCTCTGGGGGTCACCTAGAATGTGCACTCTCACTTATACCACCTGGGAATCACTGTGAGACCGAAATCGCACACTGATTGAGGAGTTTGTGTGAATGACTGTTTTCAAGTACCTTGCCATATAGGCAGCCATACTCCGACTTCACAGGAGGGGACTTCTGTTAACTCCATGGAGAAAGTCTCCTCAAAACGGAAAGACTCGAACCCAGGCCCCCCAAAAATCATCAGATCAAGAGTTCGACGTTCTGACCACTACACAATTCGTTTCTTGCCATCGAACACAGTTTGAAAGTATAACAGCGGCTACAAGAGAGACGGGTTGTTTGTAAATGTGAACTGCTTTTCAAAACCTTTATAGTCTACAAACAGAATTCCAAATTGCTCTAAATTGAAGCTATATTGATTTCTTTTGTTACAGTCAGAACTCGTACAAACACTTCTCTAAATAATACATTTTAATGCTTCTATAAATACGATGTCTTAATGCATCTTTGTTTGTGCACCGTCTGTAAGCTCTGGGGTTTTTTTTGTTTCCTCTTTACATCTGTTTACTTAAACCATGGCTTTTCCTCTGAATGCCTCAAAACCAAACACAAAAATGATCAAGGCTATACCTGTGTCTCCCGCCACGAAGGCCTTGACAGGCAGATCTTCCTTGAAGGTAAGATCGCCCTCGTCAGACCTCCACGTGTTGTCGTTGGCATCGCAGTTGCAGAGGTCATCGGACCTGGTACAGTTACCTATCATGCCGCAGGCGCAGGCTTTGCTGCCGGGCTGAGCACCGCCGAAGTAGTCCGCCAGTCCTTCCGTACGGTTCAGCCAGCCTGTGGTCACCTGAGGGGGACAGTACAGTCCAGTGAGGTTAGTGTGGTAGATTTTAGCATCATTGTTTTTTTGTATTATTGTTTTTTCCTTTTTTTATATATTTTTCTTTTGCATTTTTTTCATTCTTTGCATTGTATATACAACAAAATGACACGAAAGAATTTCGGAAGAGATGCTGCATAAAGAACAATTATGCCATCGATAATGATTGATTATCTGGCTTACTATCAATTATATCACAAAGGATAACAGACGCTATAGCTCAGTGGTTAATTATTGTTTTTCCTATTCAGTTTTTATATAGGTTTGTAGCCCACCTGAACTTCTCTATTTGTGAGATAATAAAATGTTCAAATTGAATTATGTCCATTTGTTTTGTGAAGCCAGTGTGAGTCGGTGGTCTAGAGGTAACGTGCCTGTCTAGTTAGCAAAAAGTTCGGTTCGGAAGTGTGTGGTGGTTAAAACCCCGTTTGGGCCCGAAACTTTTTACTCCCATCCATTAGATCATGAGTGGTGGTCTGGGTGTTAGTTTTTTGGATGAGACAGTAAACTTAGGTCCCGTGTGTTACACATATTTAAAAGGTAGGTAAGGTAAAGGTGTCCCATAACCTGTGGTCGTAGGGGAGCGAGGCGTCAGAGACCGCAGCTTCTCTAGGGGCCAGTATGTTGAGGGTGGCACCCATCTTCTCTCCCTTGCTGCTTTACCTTCCCTGACCCTAAAGAGGGCAGGTACCCATTTACAGCTGGGTGAACTGGGGAGCTGTACTGAAGCCAAGGCGCACGCAAACGGTCACCCATCCAACTGGTAACCACACTCGACGCTCCTTATTAACTTGGCTGGGGGAAAGCGAGCGCTCTGACCACTGAGCTATCCCGTCCCCTTTACACACATTTAGCGCATGTAAAAGAACCCACGGCAACGAGAAAGTTGTCCTTGGCAAAATTCTGTAGAAAAAAGCCACTCTGATACGGAAACAAATGCAGCTGCAGACGGGAAAAGAAAAAAAAATAATGGGTGGCGCTGCTCATGTGGGGATGTGCTCTCCCTGAGGGAAGCGGCCCGAATTCTATGCAGAGAAATCTGCCGTGGCTTCAAGTGGTATACAACACAAACACAATTCAATACATTTACACGTAAATGAAGAAACCAACACCAACAAACGTACACATACATAGCTCCTGACGAGCACACCTACCTTGTTGTTGTCGTTGGGGTTGTGGATCAAAGCCGCCTTGCATTCCCAGCGGATGAACTGCTTGCAGTTCGCTGATTGGTCGACGATGGCCACCACGTGATCAAAAGAGATGTTGTAGGTGATTGGCTGCTGGTACTCTCGCGCACCTTCCCAGCCCTGCACTCGTTTCCTCAGCTCGCTGTCGTGTCCTGTGGGCCAGAGTGTCAATGCCTTGTGTCATAATAGGGAATGGGATAGCTCAGTGGTCAGAGCACTCGCTTTCCCCAAGCTAAGGTTAAACAACATCGAGTGTGCATACCAGTTGGATGGGAGACCGTCTGCGTGCCTTGGCTTCAGTACAGTCCCCCAGTTCACCCAGCTGTAAATGGGTACCTGCCCTCTTTAGGGTCAGGGAAGGTAAAGCAGCGAGGGAGAGATGGGCGCCCCCCTCAATATGCTGGCCCCTAGAGAAGCTGAGGTTTCTGATGCCTGGTTCTCCTACGACCACATAGGTTATTGAAAACCTTTACCTTTTTTGTGTCACGATTGTGAGTTCCCTGAAGGGTCGACACACTTTGTCAAAGCCGTGACATATTGCGATGTTGTCACATAGTGTGGCAGAACGGGCGATTTTGATTTTTGTGTTTGTGTAGATTTCCTTCGTTACTTGATCTTTTTACGTGACTTAAAGATTGTGTGACTTAAAGTGGTATACAAACAGCCTCTTCTTTTCTTTGACTTGTTTCATGTCATGTTGTTTATAGCCCTACCCGCCACGAAAGCCATATCATGGCTGTCACCTATTCAATTTTAGCGACTCCAATAAAAAAAAAACGCTTCAAGTTAAACATCAACACCATCCAAACAAGCAGTCAGCCTTCAAACATCCCACACAGTTATTTGAAAAAGCACTGAATGACAAAAGATCTTAATCATTTCATTCACTTAAGGCCAATAAAACCAGGATGCCTGCCATTCCACTTAAGTTTCATCCCCAGAATATAAAGCGCACAAAAAACCATAATGAACACTTCAAAGTTCAAAAAGTACATATAAAATAAATGCCACATGGGCAAATAACACAGCAGTATGGACATCCTGTGTTTATCTCAGTGTTTACAAAATCACTACCTGGTCTCCAGAACCAAATAATATAGGCAAAATGGCAAGTAATAAAAAAACAACCACCAGAACATTTGAAAAAATGCTTGAAAAAAGTCAGGCGAAAGGACTGGGAAGGCAAAAAGATATACAATGGTAATGGAAAAGGACAAATAAAGAGAGTGACAGAAATGAGGAAACTTTCATCACAGAATTTTCAGGTGGGGATCCTACCTACACAGCAAAATTCCTCGGGATCCCCACGGGGTTATTTTCTTTAGTTAACCACAACTAGAAGGAGTAACTAATAAGATAAGAGTGAGCGAAGCTGAGTAAACAACTGTTAGGGTACGTTTTGGCTTTGTTATGTCATTCCTAACCAGATCACAGCTTTGTGCTGGAAAAATGAAACAGAAAGAGACTAAGGAAAGGTATAAGAAAGTGATAATCGTGGTGACAATGTTAAAGTCTCTTTTCAAAACCAGTTTACGAATATCAAACACCAAGTCAAGATAAGAATACAGTTATCCTACTGGTAGTTAAAAATAATCGCATACGTAAAACCTCACTTTTGGTGAACTTCGGAGCTCTCATTGAGGAGCGAGAAGAGGAAAAGATAAAGAAAAAACAAGAAACAAAAATAAAAACCAAGAAGGCTTGGCTTTGGCTCAGGTAAGATTTCTATTATTGTTCGATAACAGTTGTGTGTGTTTAAAAAACTGGAAGTAACACTATGACAGAAGCTGGTGTGAATTACCGATGACGGTGACGGCCTCTCCCGGTTCGCTGTCAAAGTCACAGGTGACGTTCACAGGCTCCAGGTTGCCCGATTCTCCGTCAGGGTCAATGTCAGCATCCGTGGTCACCGTCAGGCCGCGCTTCTGCCATTCCGTGCACGTGCGAGCTGTAACACCAAGCCTTAGGTCAACATACAGGGGGTTTTATTACAGGAAAAGTTGCATAAACAGCCACTCTTTATTAGTTTTGATGGTTTCTGTCAGGAGTAGCAATCACACCCACCTTTGTGGTGAACTAACCATTCTGGAGAAGCAAAAGAGGGAGGAATGGTGATGCTGACGGTTTGTTTTTCTTTTTCGTTATAGCCGAGCTGACCGCCAAAACCATATTATCCTTTAAGTCCGCGAAATCTGATGTCAGCTATACTGATTGTAGTAAACACAAAACTTCATAAATGAACAAAAAAATCCCATTTCATAAGAGATCAATCACTACAGCCAAACCATCAGAGGTCGCCATAGGGCTTCTAAAGTGACAAGGTCGGCCTTACCATCTTATTAGACACAGTCCATTAGTCTGATTACGAGGTCTGGTGCTTGATCTAAGGGTCAAGGGTTCAAATCTTAATCGCAGCCGCCATTTGGAAGAGACCTTCTTTTTGACTCACACCTTAGGGTGAGACTATGCGGGGCATATTATGGCAATCCACACACGAAAGAAAGAAAAACAAAAGATAAACATAAACCAGAGGGGGACTGAAATTCAGAAACAGATCGACAGACAGACAGACAGACAGACAGACAGACAGCCAGACAGACAGACAAAACAGACAGGCAGACAGAGCACAGACGGACCGTAAGGTTTGCAGTCAAAGGTGTGGCAGTCTACCACTTGCTCAGCGTCACCCTCACACGGGGCCGTCAGATCCCCATATGACGTCATATCACAATCACGTGACCGATCGCGCTTCCCGCCTCCGCACGTGACCGTGCATTCACTCCACGTAGTCCATTCAAACCAGTTCCCGGGAACTGTGTGGGGCAAAGATTTTCAACACAATACAGTTGATGACGATGAAAACTAACAGCCATACCCTTTCTCAGTAAAGTCTAGAACTATTTTGTAATTGCTCATGTAAAATTCTACCTTCAAAAAAATAATAACCTAGTCAAAAGATTTCTATCAGAGCGCAAACTGAAGTTTGTGCCATGTTATTCACTTTTTTTGAAAACATTTTCATTAACAACAAAAGCTTATTGATTTTCCTCAAAGTTCGAAGAAATCTTGCTACCACTATTATTTTAACAGTAGCACAAAATAGCTTACCAATGTGTTTGTTTCAAGAGCAAATTAATTCTGTACACCTTTCAATCGAGGAAATAGATTATCAACATAAAAACCTAATCAGGGCAATTCTATACGCGTTATCAAACACTTTATACTATTATCATAAACATACGTAAAACTAATGGTACAAAATCTGTCAATGTCTAAGTTTATCTGTACTTCACTGTTTTACACACTGTGACAAAAAACTACCGTCGACATAAATGAAATAAGAAGTTGTCGAAGGTTAGAAACGAGAAATTATGTTAAACAATTGTTAACATGAAACCAAGGCATCAACCAATGTTGTGATATTCGTAAAACAATTATGAGAAAAATGTCGAAATCTGCGTACACTGTATAACCCAGCTAGCTTCTCTCTCTCTCTCTCTCTCTCTCTCTCTCTCTCTCTCCTCTCTCTCTCTCTCTCTCTCTCTCTCTCCTCTCTCTCTCTCTCTCTCTCTCTCTATTATTATATATTATATATATATATATATATATATATATATAGTATATTATATATGTTAGTTGTCGTAGTTGTTGGATGCTTGATTTGTGTTGTTTTCCATTTTTATTCAACGACTACAATGATTTTGTTAACAAATTTCCTAACCTATCTCCAAATTTACTTATCATCTTAACTTATCCACTGGCGTAAATAGACAAGAAATATACCAACCCACTACAGTATAAAATAAAGGCACTACAATGGGGGAACCACATAAAGTATGACCTGTGAAATCAATGATGAACATATATGTTTAATACAAATACGACGTTGATAAAAATGTAATAAGAAAGGTTTTATATTTTTAAAAAAATTAAGCAGCCAATCAGGTACAGCGAAACACATTTGTTGCGTATTTTGCCGTTGAAAGAAAAAAGTTTCAATCTATAAGCACTAACTGAGCGAATGCATCATAAACTAATGTTTTTAGTAATAATATAAAAACTAATTATTATAAAAAAAATAATAATAATACTTGCATGAATGTGCACCATGGCTTAGAAAGCCCAAAGCATAGAAAAGTATGTGAATAATCAATGACAGTAATGTAGCTGAATCATCCTGTCGATATTTCTTTTTCACACTTTATACAACAATCAAAATGTTGATGATAAAAATATGACTGATCTATTAAAGTAAAAAAGAAGAAAAAGAATAGTAATGTAAAAAAAAAAAAAATTAAAAACCTACCTAGCCAACCTACAAACAAACACCAACGACAAAAACAATTTAACAAAGATATATTTACAACTAACTACTATTTCTGACTAACAGGCTAGCTGACTGCATATAAGCTCAATTATCTGATCCTTTCATTTGTGTCATGATGTTTATTGCCCGATCAACCACGAAGGCAAATCAGGGCTGTCACCTTGTTAAATCCCAGAGACTCGCATTAACATTTCCTTCAAGTCAAAAACCAACACATACCAGCCCCCTCAAATGTCCATCATAATCAAAAACAAAAAACACAATGGGATGACAAAAACACTGTATTCATTTCATTCCTAAAGGCAAATCACACCAGGCCATGCGAAAAGAATTAGCCATTTTGCATGGCCCAGGCCAAAAGCTGTGTCATTATGATGTCAGCTAATTGCCATGGCCTACATTGAAATGTTTGTATGTAAAATGATGTGTCGAGATTGCCCCACCCATAACAAGCTCTTAGCATAACAACCATGCACTCTGCTTTAGAGGACAAAAAATCCTCTGAAATCGGAGTATGGCTGCCTATATGGCGAGGTACTTGAAAACAGTCATACACACAAACTTCTCATTCAGTGTGCAATTTCAATCTCACAGTGATTCCCAGGTGGGATGAGTATTCAGAGTGCACATTTTGGGTGATCCCCAGAATGTTAAGTTGGGGAACACAACATCCACAACAACAACAACATTATTCCTAAAGGCAAATAAAACCAGACTATGCTAAAGGAATAAGCCATTATGTATAAATTAATGCTCTCCAAGCTTCAAAAAAGTGCTTAACGTGTACTTGAAAGGTTGTCTTTTAACTACACATAAACACCACAGGGACAAGTAGCACACTGCAGACTAGACATCCTGTACCCATCCCAGTGTTTACGATGCCATTTCATGATCATCAGAACATAACAATGCAGGCAAAAAGTCATAGAATAATGTTGATAGAAAAACCTTGTCAGATTTTCATCAACAAAAAAAAGGAAAAAAAGAATTAGCAAGAACAACAGACAGCAAAATTAGAAAGATCAGGAAATCACCTAAGCAAAGAGAGTGATAGAAAAGGAGAAAATTCCAATACAATTTCCAGAGGGTAAGGATGCTATCTATACTATAAAAAAAATTATCAGTACATCCATGAGGGAAATATGATCTCCCTTATGATCAAGGCTGATAGTTATTAGCTGAATAAATATGTAGCCAATAGCGTACCTGTTGATATTTAGAGAGCTCTGACTAATACACAATTATTGTCAGGGGAACATTGATGTCAGCAAAATTGAATATGTGTTTTCATAGTTCTTAAAATCGCTTTTTCAAATAATAAACACAAAACTTAATTTCAATGGTGACCTTTTGTGGCTAATGAGTTACAACAGTTGTTTGATTTCATTTGAATCTCTCTCTCTCTCTCTCCTCTCTCTCTCTCTCTCTCTCTCCTCTCTCTCTCTCTCTCTCTCTCTCTCTCTCTCTCTCTCTCTCTCTCTCCCACACACACACACACACACAAACACCACACCACACCACACCACACACACAATTCGACTAATGATTTTTGTCTACAAAGGATGCTTGATAGTAAGTAGTTGTTTGTTTGCTTGCTTACTTTCGTTAGTTTCATACACTTGTGTGCTGTTTCTATTTGCTTCTTTCTGTCACAGACGACAATTTGAAACTGAACAAAGTCAATCCACTCTTTACAAAGACAAACAATGTCACCCACGTTTATCATCAACAATAACCAACATTGTAACCCACTATCACTTATAACAAACACTGTAACCTGCAACAATGTAAAACCCCTTTCATCAACAACAAGCAAATAACCAAGCCTTCACCAATAAAAACCTTGACCCTGTCCTACTGTAATTATAAGAGTTAGTATCATACATAACAATCCAAAGATATCTGTCAAATACTCATTACAAACAAAACAGCATGACTATCATCATCAGCATGCATAGGAATAGAGAGAGATTAAAAATGTGAGGATTAATATTTAAGCTGAGGTGTGCGAAAAAGAAACATACTAGCTACTATTCATTTTCAGTGTGACTGATATCATAGTAAAGAGTATGGACACCAAAATAAGCATGAGCAGAATATAAAACCCAAAGCATTTGTAGCGAACAAAAGTTTTCTGCAAAAGTATTCTGAAAAGTTTTTTCGTTCCAAAAGTTCAGATGTACAAAACAGCTAGGTTGGTTTTCTTTTTGGAAGAGATTTTTTCCACAGAAGCGAAACATAAAAACAGAAAATTGTCGAAAGTAATGGACGGAGTGGCTTGTAATACTAGGAACCCAAATCAGATCTTGTTTGGGTTTGTTTTTGTTTTTGTTTTTTGTGTTGGTTTTTGTCCTTTTTTTTTTGGGGGGGGGGGTTGGGGGTGCTAGATATTTCAGCTGTAAAACATTACATTGTTGTTGTTGTGGTGGTGGTGGTGGTGGTGGTGGTGGTGGTGGGTGGTGGTGGTGGTGGTGGTGGTGGTGTGTGTGTGTTTATGTGACATTTGTTTAGATAATACTGAAGAGTATTTATGGGGCCAATTTCTGGAGCCAGAAAAGTCACTTTCACTCGGTTTTTTTCTCTGTTCTTCCATGTACCTTTTTTTATAATCTATTTTTCTAAGCTCGAAAGATCGTCACAACTCCTGTTTTAAAGATGCATCTTGTAACACTTTCACTGTTGATTTTTATTTTTCACTTTCTGTTCTTGTTGTTGTTGTTGTGCGTTCTCCAGCTGAATACTCTGGGGGTCACCCAGAATGTGCACCATGACTCACTCATCCCACCAGGGAATTACTGTGAGAATGAAATTGCACACTGAATGAGAAGTTTGCGTGGATGACTGTTTTCAAGTACCTCGCCATATTACTGTGAGATTGAAGTTGGGAGTATGGCCGCCTATGTGGTGAGGTACTTAAAACCAGTTGTACACGCAAACTTCTCATTTGGTGAGCAAATGAGAAGTTTGCACGCATGGCTGTTTCGAAGTACCTCGTCATATAGACAGCCATACTCCAACTTCAGAGGACTTCACTTTGTGTGACAGCCCACCTTACTCCCTAATCACTCCCATATTGATCATAACAAGTGTGAGACACAGTCAAGCCCAGATTCAATTTACAGTACCCTCATAGCCAACAATACTGCAGCACTGCATCACTTTGGCAGAGTTCTTTTTAAGTACCTTCTGATGCAACAGACGCAGATCGTAAGTGTCACACCATCTCAGGACAACACTGAAATTCTAGTCGTGGTTTTACACTGAAGGCAACTATTCCTGTGTCCTCTCTCAAACACCCATGAATCTCTGTACGGTTAAAGAGAAAAAATTTCTGCGCCAGCCATATTGAAGCTGTTGACATGAACTCAAGACAGACATGACAATGCATGTCAAGTTAGCTTCTCTTGGAAACTTTGACATAAAGACTTTACATGGGTAAAAGTTTAACTACAGTTGAACCTAACTGTTCAATGGAAGCAGGGTATGTGTGGGTCTCATGGTGCGATGTATTTTTCAGTTGCACGATGTTTGCTGAGAAAAAAGACGAAATCTATGATGCCTTTAGAGATTAGTGCAGTTTTAGGGTCATCAGACTCCAGTTTCTCCATCAAAAGCTATTACACACTGACATTAATTTCCTCATTTTTGTTCTCCTATTACTAGCTCTCTTGCACATAAAATAGAACTATGATTACACTATTTACAATAGCAACAGAGTACCTGACCTTCTCATGCTGAAATCCAAACTGCCTTGTCTAAAGTCCTTTAAAATCAAAAAGTTATCATAAGTTAAACAAATATATCTCCCTCTGAATTTCACTGCTTGTTTTCTTGCTGGTGTTTCTTGTGAAACTGCAACATGATCATGTTCTTTTAGGATACTGGGACTTCTATGGGAAATCTAAACATCTGAACAATATTTAAAAGCAACAATGTGCACATTAAAGCACAGCGTATAAAAGATTCATGCTGGTTTGAATATAAAAAAGTGACAATAAAATTAGCTGTAAATTCAAGCAGGCCTTTAGTTACAAATTTCTTAACAATCTTCAGATTATTATCTCATACTTAAATGAC
>CM060323.1:34401133-34408633 GCA_030674155.1 Stramonita haemastoma | reverse complement strand
TTTAAAAGAAAATGCTGAAAGAAAGTTCAACAAATATTTGGCTTCTGTCAATATAGACTACTGTATAAAGCAATATCATTGGCGTGACAAGCCATGCCATGGAGCAAAATTGAACTGCAAGTTAATAGCCATCTTAAAAGCAATGTTAGTATGTAAAGCACAGAAATAAAGCTCTCTATCTATCGCCATTTCATGATACAAGACACGTCAATGAATAATCTAAAAAGAACCCTCTCTCTCTCTCTCTCTCTCTCTCTCTCTCTTCTCTCTCTCTCTCCCCTCTCAACCTCCATCCTCTCATCCACACACACACACACAACACACACACACACCACACACGCACACACACACACACACACACACACACACACACATACACACACACACACACACATACGCACGCACACACATTTCAAAGATAAAGAAAATTCAAGATTCTCAAATCTGTTGGTAACTCTCTAAAAAAAATTCTTGAAGTATCAAATTAGGATATCCAAGTAAACTAAACTGATTGCACATTTGAGCAAGAGTAAGAGTGACAGTTTTGGATACTGAACATCGTGGAACAACTTAGCAGACAAATTGTTCTTTATCTAGTAAGCAAATACAAAAACAAAAACTAGTGTATGTTTGTTATGTTATCAAGAAAACCAACAAGAGAGAGAGAGAGAGAGAGTAGAGAGAGAGAGAGAGAGAGAGAGAGAGAGAGAGAGAGAGAGAGAGAGAGAGAGAGAGAGAAGAGGGGAGATAGAGAGAGAGAGAGAGAGAGAGAGAGAGAAGAGAGAGAGAGAGAGAGAGAGAGAGAGAGAGAGGAGAGAGAGAGAGAGAGAGAGAGAGAGAGAGAATCGGTGTTAAAGCTTGACTATCAGAAACATATCTGAAATTATTCTATCATCTTCACCAATTACTGTATACAGAGCCTTCTTACAAAGCAATATCTAATTCAATTACGTTTTTTCTTTATCGATAAATCCACTCACAATGACATTAACAAAATATTTACACGTACATGCGAAACCAGAACACAAAGAGTATACCATGGTATAAGCTACATTCCTCGAAAATAGACAGCACATAGGCAAATCTCTGTAAAACAAATGAACAAATAAACAAATAAAACATCCAAAGCAAAAGCTAAACACAACAGTGACATCGTTATTGTTACCATTTAGCAGGGAACACAAGGAAAGGAACGGACTAAACAGACAAGGGTTAGTGGTTAATGGCTTCAACGACAAATGTCCAATGCGCGGACATACATACAGGTTAGTGGCGGTTATACAATAAGGCAAGTTTGTCAAGGTGGTTGTTAGATCACATGCTAGGAAAAAACGTTAGTACACAGAGCTAGTACATGTATCAGAAAGAACAAGGTTTTGAGCATGTAAGACACGGTGATCGGTTATATATCTGCTGACACTAAAAAACATGGGTCAAAATAAGGGAGAGAGAGTCATTCCCGTGTGGAGCAGGTCGTACCGGGGCAGTGGTGAGTGTTACATGCTTGATTTTGACTGGACGCTCCTTTACACGGCTGCCCGCCATATTTGGGCGGGACGCAAGAGCGGTTCCGGCGTTGAGTTCCGCTTCCGCAGGACACGGAGCATGCGCCCCACGCCGACCAAGCCTGGTAGTAGCCATTCACTGCAAAGACAGACATTTTGTGTTTTCGGGGGCTTCTTTTCCTGCGATGGAACCAAACCCTGTATGAAACCCCTTGGCAGTCAGACTACACGTTGTGGCCACGTGTGGAGGAGAATACTCACCGTGGTGTTGAACCTCCCGGCAAAATTTGTCATATCTGGATGACCTGCAAAGGCTCCTTAGATAGATGACCAAGCTTACAGAGTTAATGCCAAAAAAGACAGAAAAATGCAGAGAAGATCGTTTGTCATGGCAGAAAAAAATAAACATACCTGAAAATATCAATTAAAATATGGCGAGAACTGATCGACTACCTCTGTAGGGCTAGTCATACTGTGTAATGTCGCAAACTTGCTATTTTTTGCTTATATGAATATTATGATCGACCACAGGGTTGTTTTAAAACTTTTCTCCAATGGTCTTAACTCTTAGCAATTATTGAGCGCTAGGTGACTGTGTGCAGTTAAGTATTTATAGCCCACGACTGCTGCATGAGAGGCAGTGTTATAGTTCTACTGAAAGTATTCGTTGGCGATAGAACTACGAACTGACAAGCTATTCATAGAGTCAGGGATTGGACAGAACGCAGGCAAGAGGTTTATCGTATTTCTGACAACTGAGACAGTTTAGTGACAGTTGCCACTCTGGATTTAATGGCTTTATCTGCACATGTGCTGCAAAAACGACTAGAAGTCAATAATAAAATGTAAAATGCGAACATCATGACGGCCAAGACTTAAGCACAAAATCAAAATTTTACAGATGATATTCGGAAGTATTAGTTGTCATTTGTTATAATTGTCAACCATTTAAGGACAGGGTATGAATGACCAGGGCATTAAAGGCCGCGCCAGGACCGTCAAGCAATGAACCCACCGTCACTGACTATCTTAACCAAACAGCAGCAGCATCAACAATAAAGCCAGATGTTCAAAATACTGTCGACATCATTTCCAAACTAGAGCACTTATCATTCCAATGCATTTTAAAAACTGTATTCACAATGCCTTCAGTGTTTTTTTCCGCAGATTGAGAAGTTTGTGGTTGGCTTGCATAAACATCAGTACCTGCTACTGTTTCTTCAGGATTTGTTTCTTCAATGGTTCTTTTCAGTCTTTCAGCTTTTGCGTACGGTTAAAAATGAATTATGTACTACTCCTTGCGCGCTTCTAAATCGTAGATCTTTTGTCAACTACCACACCACACACAAAGTGGAATACGTCTGCCAGGCACTGTAAACGCGCAAAAAAAAATCATTAACTTGTATGTGACGATTTCATGATGCCTAAACCTATAGTTAAATAGTTTTCCGTGTTAAGCAGAAAGAATGACGAATGGCATAATGGAAAAAGGAGGGAGAAAACAGTTATATGAAGGTATTTCAGAGCTAGAAAAACAAAAGGAAGGGTCAAAGAATTTGCCCCAAAGTATTGTGATACACTAGAAAAAAGTACAAATACTGTACAGTGTTGCAAACGAAAAAATGACTAAACGTATATCATTACCATTCTTGAATATCAGTAAAGATGGGGAAAAAAAAAACAAGGGAGATTATTATCAAACGTAATGCTATATTTCTTTAACTGTTGCTGGAAACATGAAAATTCAAGAAAAAAACTCCAATCCAATCCAATCTTTGTTTAATATCCCCGCGCCACACAGGCCATATCGGGGCTGTCACCTGTAAAATTTTAAATCTCAAAAAAACTGCACCTATTATACAGATGAAAATAGGGTATAAAACCAACTCAACTGTCCTTCCTATATCTATGCCCTGGCCAACCATAAGGGTTAACCAAGGATGGTCACTGCGTTGTGCAAGACCAACTAAATTTAAAAATCTGGTATTTTAGAGAACAGAAATGAGAGGACACGCAGGCGTAAATGCTATCATTTTTTAAAGGTGGCATAGGCTCGAGTTATGAAAATATGGCCAAAAATAAATGCTATCACAGATTTTTTTTTAAAGGGGACACGAGAGGTTACGAGGGAAATTAATTTTAAATAATGTATGAATTTGTTATCACTTCTAGAACAAACTGAAGTGATTCTACCGAGAAAACTGTTGAAAGCCAAATCATGGCAGGCCTCAGGTATCACAACGTAGGTGCAATGTGTGATATCATTGGTGAGGTCGACCTTCGACTTCCACGCTCAGAAAACCGTTCGGCGCTCAAAAAAATTCACGCGATATGCTTTTTGGATTCTTTTCAGATATACACCGCCACATTGACAATAACAATTATGTCGTGGGGGGAGAGTTGCAAACCTACTTGCTGGCTTCCTCAAGCTTCAGTTGAACCAATCTGTACACATGAGACTAATGTGTTTGTTACAATTGAGTGTAAACTTTTCAAGGACGTTTGACATTTCAAGATTACCAACGCAGTTTCTCATTTCAAGATAATCCAGTACTTTCCCCATGTATAGAAATCACCAGGATTATTTCCACTGGGATTAAAAAACCCTTTTCTTTACATTGTAGGTCGAAAACCAAGAAATTGTCACTGTATTATGCTATGTTCTGCTGGTGGTATCGTGTTTTCAAAAGAAATTCGTGTTATATCTTCCAGTTGCATTACAAAATCAAAATATAACAATGTCTTTACAGCCCCTTAAGTTAAAATGTTACAAAAGTAATTGTACTCGAAAAACTCATAATCAGACCCTGTCAGGCATGGGTTTTGTATTGAGCCATCTACTAAACAGTTGACCCAAGTGGTTTGCTTCGTGTCCCCTTTAAAGTCTTTAACGAAAAGCGAGGTTATAAAAAACCGAAACCTCAAACACCAGTACAGTAATAACAGGTACATGGTTAAGAATTAAACTGGATCAAATGCATGATTGGGCCAGGCCAAAAGCTGTGTCAGTTATTGATGTCAGCTCATTGCCAAGTCCTACACTAAAATGTGTGTTAAGTTGTTTTAAAAAATGATGTTTTGATATTGCCGTCAGCCATGACAAGCTCTGAGCAGGACAACCTGCACTTTCCTTTAAAGGAGAAAACATCCTCTGAGTTGGAGTATGGCTGCCTATATTGCGAGGTACTTGATAACAGTCATACACGCAAACTTCTCATTTAGTGTGCAGTTTCAATCTCACAGTGATTCCCAGGTAGGATGAGTGAGTCAAGAGCGCACATTCTGGGTGACCCCCTAGGGTGTTAAGTTGGGGAACGCACAACAACAGCAACAACAACAAAATGCACGATTACTAGCACATACACAAGAGTAACGACACTGTACACAATTGCTTTTTCTCAGACTAAAAAGAAAACCCAACTATCAATCAACCCCGGGGAAGGCCCCATCACAACGCACCTGGGCAGAAATGCACGTTGCAGTCTCTCCTCTCATTGCGCTCGCCGGGGCAGTCGAGGCCGCCATGAAAGGGGCCCACACAGGTTCTATTGCGCCACTGTCTACCGCCCCCGCAAGACAAGCTGCAATCGCTCCACACTGACCAACTGGCGAACACTCCATTCACTGGAAGGAGGGACACGCACTGTAGTGCAATAGCAAGTCTTCCTCCATATCTACTTTACTTTGTGATACTTAACTTGACTTATGCCTCTGAATTCCCTGGGGAAACTTTTTGATACAAGAAAGAAAAATACCAAATACCACAACAAAATATAGTGGAAATATTACTATTGTCTTCTGAATAGGTTAGGAATCTCAAGACTCAAGACTCAAGACTACTTTAGTGTCTCAACTTGAAAAATTATAAGTGGCATTTTAAAATTACAACTACAATTACACCGCATGCATGGTTAAACAATACAGATTATCTGTTTAGTTGATACATTTCTAGGTTCTTTCTTGTCCATCTACTTAACAATGGTTTGATAGTCCATTCACTTTCCAGTTCATGTACATAACAATGGTTTGGTAATCCATTCTTCTTTCGATAATCCATTCTTCTTTCGTGTCTATGTTCTTAACAATGGTTTGGTAATCTATTCTTCTTTCCATAATCCATTCTTCTTTCGATAAATCATTCTTCTTTCGATAAACCATTCTTCTTTCGTGTCTATGTTCTTAACAACGATTTGGTAATCCATTCTTCTTTCGATAAACCATTCTTCTTTCGTGTCTATGTTCTTAACAACGATTTGGTAATCCATTCTTCTTTCGATAAACCATTCTTCTTTCGTGTCTATGTTCTTAACAATGGTTTGGTAATCCATTCTTCTTTGATAATCCATTCTTCTTTCGTGTCTATGTTCTTAACAATGGTTTGGTAATCCATTCTTCTTTCGTGTCTATGTTCTTAACAATGGTTTGGTAATCTATTTTTCTTTCGATAATCCATTCTTCTTTCGATAAATCATTCTTCTTTCGATAAACCATTCTTCTTTCGTGTCTATGTTCTTAACAATGGTTTGGTAATCCATTCTTCTTTCGATAATCCATTCTTCTTTCGTGTCTATGTTCTTAACAATGGTTTGGTAATCTATTCTTCTTTCGTGTCTATGTTCTTAACAATGGTTTGGTAATCCATTCTTCTCTTCATGTCTATGTACTTAACAATGGTTTGATAATCCATTCTTCTCTCTATAAACCATTCTTCTTTCGTGTCTATGTACTTAACAATAGTTTGATAATCCAGAATAGAAATATTCATGAAAATCTGAAAGTAATTTAGGTTTGGTTTCAACCTATGTCTGCATGCAAATAAGTACCATCTGTGGGTGTGTTTTTTTTCAAATTATCTCAGTCGTCAAATGTGAAAACACTTCAACAGGTTATTTCGAAATTTATATAGTTTGTGATTTTCTGCATACTCTTCATACAATTCCAAGCGTTAAGCTTTAGTTATTGAAGGCTAAGATGTTCATTAGGACAAATTCTTGAGGAAGACTTGCGGAAATAATAGACAGAAAACTTACATCATACTTTCTAAAAGACGTACATTTATTTTGAAAAAAATGGTATAAGCAATCTATATTACATTTCAGACAAATGTCCACATGGCTGATATATTTTGGCTAAAAAGTTTCTGAAAAAGATTGATTTTTCTTTCAGTTAAACGCAAACATTACTAATGTCAGTTTATATTAACTCGAAATTGCCCTAATTGTCACTGTCTTAACTTCTAGAGAAAAAAAATCACTCAAAACACAGTTTGATATTACAAAAAAAAGTGCCGCTTGTACTTATCATAAGAAAGGTGGTGGGGTTAACTACGTAAGATGAAAGGTGTTATTGGGCAGAAAACGCTGGGTTTGTGTAGAAACCGACTCCATGCATGAAAAATCTATTACATGCAAAAAATATCTAGAAAACGCTGACTGATGCAATCATGCAAATTTTTAGTTCACACCAATCAAATATGCAAAGGATGCATAAAAAATGGGAAAAAATTGTTGTCCCATGATTCTGAGTGCAGGAGATCAAGTAGCAACAAACTACATGCATTTCAGATTTTGCCCTCTAGCAGGTCAAACACTGCTTACTGAGCAGTCTCTCTATTCAAAGGTAGGCCGAAATGTACACGATGGCAGACTCCGATGAAAATACTTTTTTCACAAAAAAAACAAGATAAAAAAATATCATCTCCTCTTTTCGTAGGTATGATCTGGAAGGAAACTGCGTGGAAGACCAATGTAATAAAATATGTCATTCTACAATTGACATTTTGGCAAAAACCAAGGCACAAGCAATGGGTTCTTTAGAAAGAGAGCAACAGCATTGAACGAAGCCTTTCCTGAAAAGAGGTCCATTTTAGTGTTCTGGAGCAGGCTTGTTGCTTGACAAAAACAATTAAAAAAGAAGAAAACTGCTGATGTATATGACAACAACAAAAAACATGTGGTCCATTTTCATCTCGGTAGGGGGAGAGAAGAGGTGAGAG
>CM060323.1:34293633-34396133 GCA_030674155.1 Stramonita haemastoma | reverse complement strand
TGTGTGCAGGCGCGTGCACGTACAAGTGTAGGTACACAAAATATTCTTTCATTTTTTTGTTTTCGGACAACAGAAAATTAACTTAATCGTTTCTAGACTCTAATCAACACACATACAACACACACACACGCGCGCGCGCGCACGTGCACATGCACGTACGTAAGGACACACGGGCAGTACAGGCAAAAAAGTAACACATTAACATATATTTCATTATTCCACAAGTGACTCTCTTGTAATTATCTCCCTTAATAATTTTCCACTGAATGTACCTTTAACATTTTTTTAAAAGGCATTTCCTTCATGATTTATTTATCTCAGCACACCCGAAATTGGAATGTGGCTACCTTACTGGTGGGGGAAAAACGGTCGCATACGCAAAAATCTCACCATTGAATCTCAGTACTCTAGCTGAGGAACGAAAATTTAAAAAATAAATAAATTAAAAAAACCAGCATGAAGCTACTCCAAAAAGAACAGGATTCACTTTTCGGTGTATATATTCACAATTTGGAAAGAGCAACTACATGAAATATCGGGAAAATGTTGTCAATATAATGTTCTAGATATGCAACTGCAATGGCAACAATGAGAAACAAAGAACCATGAGGTAAATGAGATCTGATCGATATGAAACTACTATCTGCTCGTTAACACGATTTTTTTTCAATGGGAGATAGTTCTTGTTTTCTTCACACATTAGTTACCTCCCATGGTTGATTTCTCGCCTTTTAGTGGTGTACGCATTTGCATTCATATTTTTTTGCAATGGACATACACGCAAGGCATCATTCATGTCACTAACCCTGCCAAATCAGACATCTCCAGAATAAGTTTTCTTGAGGAAAAAAAGCTGTAACGATAAAGTTTGCTGCAGAAAGCGACTGACCCGAGATGACAACAGAGACTCTATTTATTTATTTGTCTTTTATTCTTTTATATCGAGGATAATGGAATTAGCACCCATGTGCTTTTTTTTCATCCAGTTCCTGTGTGTATGCAGTTTTTAATAAATAATGTCATCTGCTCCCGCCGGTACACAATGGCCTACTCTTACGAAAAGCGGAACAGGGCGGATTCAACGTGTGCGCAAGATGTTCTGCGTGCGTTCGCACACGGGGCCTCGGTTTAGTCTCATCCGAAAGCCTTTTGGGGAGAGTGGAGTCAGCACTGATGTTAACTCGTTGGGGAAAAATCCCCTCGAACGGGAATCGAACTCGGGCCGTCAAATTGCGAGCGCAATGTTCTGACCACTAGGCTATCCTGACCACTTTCGCTTCACAAGTAAGTCTCATAACAACTAAATGACGGGAAAATGCATCAGTCACTGCTAAATAAACATTTGTTTCACACGAAGCCTGTAGCAGCAAGCCAAGCAGCCACAAGCCAGGAACAAAGGAACAGAAAATGAAACAAAATTCAACTAAAGTCATTCTGTATCAGCAACCAAAGACACAAAGCGACTCGCGCAGTGAAAGCAGCAAAAGTGATGAAATGCATATGAAATAGTATATATATATATAGGTGTCATTTCTATTGAAGAAAATTGATAAAGTGGTCCAGTATAGTATAAAGGCATCATCTACAAGTCTTTTTTCTGGGGGTGTTTTTAAAAAAAATAATAAGCATAATACCAATATAAAGTAATGTGTAAAGTGAAGATTCAGATTCTTTCACCTTATTTCCTCTTTAGTGAACACGGGCTTTCAATTCTTACCATCATTCTCAATCTTAATACATATACGTACAATTAATCAAGCAATTGGTTTAGGGGACATTTTGTACGTGTTTAACTGGGTTTTTCTTTTATTATTCGAGTCTAAATACGGCCCTTTTCCATCTTCCATGTAGGACAGTGCCTACATTTTTTAAAAGTAAATAACTTGTCGTAAAGTTTCACCGAGAAGGGTGGAGCTGTTTTTTTCCCCTTCACCCCATAAGGAATCATTGAGTCAACGATCTTTTTCATGCAGTTAGGTCTTGGGAACGTTGAACCAGGTCAGCCCATCCCTCTCCGGATTACACATTGCATGCTGGGTATGTTCCTATTTATCCCGTCAATGTGCATGGGCTCTTTTTTCCTATACGTGTGGCTAGCATCTACAAAAGATTGCCATGGACAACTCTTAATGGCGTACGTTCTTTAGCATATGCTAAATGCAGATTGCATGCAAGATCTTATATTACAGTCTGATTCGAAAGACAAGCACCTAGACTACTTTTCATTGTTTAGCGGATCGGAGAAAAACCCAGCTTCAGAAGCATTCGAACCTGGTACATAGACCGCTAGCGTAGGAGACGAGCGCGTCAACGCCAGACCACACAACCCATCCTATAGGCCAACCCTCCTTCTCTTCCCTGTGTGCAAAGCTGCTAGGCGGGAAGCCAGATAACTACTTCACATACTGTTAGTGCGCGAATGGTTTACGCTAATACCATTCTTTAAAGCGAATAAAATAGAATAGAAAAGAAAAAGTTGGGGGCGATCATTCGCATTTTGTGTTTGCTTTGTATCATTTCCGTTGCCCAACGATCACGCAGGGAGAGCAATGACGGCAAGGTTTTCCGCTTACATTCTATAACGATGCAGTGTCGGGCATTTTCTTAACTTGACAAGGAGACCCTTTACTTACAAAACTAGTTTCAACACCGCTGTATATGATTTTAGTCACACACTGAAGTCTACAATGACTTTGTTTTGGTTGTATTATAGTTCCAGGGGAGATGTCTGATCTAGGGACCGTGGCAATTGCAAATCATTCCACTTTGGCGTCGGGGGCCACCCTAAGAATAGTACAATTCTTCAGCAATACAATGCTATGCAAGCATACTCTATCTACAGTGACTGACCTAACTTGACTCAAATACTAACAGCCTGAGCCATTGAAGAACCACAATGGAGTCTTCAGGCAGTATGTCCTAAGCAAGGGGAAGTCGGCAGAGCCCATCTCTGTCCAGGCTGCATACTGCATGCCGGGTATGTTCTATCATCCATACCACTAGCCTCAGTTGATCAACTCTTTCCATAAAAGATGGATGGGCTTCAACGTTCACGCAAAATGCAATGCATGCATCGGCAGGTGGGCCTTGCAGTTTATCGCCTAAGCTGAGTGACTTGAAGAGGAAAGAATATTAATTTTCAAAATAAACATTCCCTCCCTCAGATAGACAACTCAGCAGCCATACGCTTACGAATTTATCTCAGACCTCCAACTTAAGAGGTTTTTTTAAAAACTTGATTATACCGCCTCTGCAAACCTGATCACACAAGTTTTAGTCTATACTGAGCATATCAAAATCCAATAACATCAATTTTTTTCCTCAAAATTATTCCATATTTTTTCTTAGCTCCATCTCAGGAAGAAGCAAGGGGGCCAGGCGCCACCACATCCCTCCTGCTCCACCGTCCAAGACTACACAGACAACAGTCCACACACACGTCTAGGTCAAAAGACACTGGCTAAGCAGACACGCAGGGCAAAGCGCACCGGGACAAGTGTGAGCACTGCATGTGCGGTTTTCTAGTTTCGCTCCCTCGCAGTCCTTGCCGCCATGTTGGGGGCCAACGCACGTGCGCCTGCGCAGTGAGACCCCGCCCCCGCACGTGACGTCGCAGTCACTCCACTGGCTCCAGTCGCTGAAGACTCCGTCCACTGGGGAGAGGATAAGGCAGCACAGGGGGGTCAACATGCAGCAGGACAATAATGCGTCACATATTGACTACAACCTTGCATTACAGCTTAACTCTGTGTCAAATACTAATTGATAAGTACAGCTTGGTTTATTTTTTATTGCAGTGCGCCGCGATAAGTGCATGGTATTATCATCAGTACTATTACATAGATATTATCTCAAGCACAAAAAACATTTAACGCAGTTTTTCTCCCCCCCCCCCCCCCCCCCATCACACAAATTTTTTTTTATTAAATGATATGCAGTACGTTTTTTTTTCACACAACACACACACACACACACACACACACACACACACACACACACACACACACACACCTCTGAAAAGTTAGACACATGTATAATGCTATTTGAATTGAAATCTCAATAAAATCTATTCAGAACGCAGTTGCTCTAACGTTACTGTTGTCCGTTAAAGACTTCAACTGGTTTTACATCTGACATCATGCTCGAGTCAAGTTATTTGAGATCAGTATGCATGAAACTGAATCTATAACCTCCTGCATACTACGATTGGTCCAATACATTTCGGAAACAGTTCACAACTAGAACTGCAAATCTGTGAGGACTTATTCTGTGCTAAATTTTTCATTTACCAAAGTCTCGATAGAGTCTATATAATTTTTAAACCATTACACTCTTGATTCCGCTTGTTTCTGACTTTCAAATTCGGTGAAAGGTCTATAGTGCAAATTACTACATGGCTTGAAATATACAAACAGCACCATTCTATAAAGATGCTGTTATCTATTCCGAATAAGCAAGTTTCTATTGCGAATCAACCTTTCAATTTAATCTATTTAAAATGGTGGAACAAAATTCACGCAGGAACACACACACACACACACACACACACACTTGCGCGCATGAGCGCATACCTCTCTCTCTCTCTCTCTCTCTCTCTCTCCTCTCTCTCTCTCTCTCTCTCTCTCTCTCTCTCTCCTTTCCTCCCTCCCATTCCCATTTTTCACGTCAAAATTTTCTAACTGCACCAATATTAAGCGCCTGCCGCTATGCAAGTTCTGAAGACTTAATTAACCAAACCCAGACGCCAAGGAAACAATGCTGTAGGTAATTCTAGAAACCTGGGCAGTGATGTGCATTGCACGCTTGCGATTGATTGCTCTGGCCCTGGCAGTCGGCGCCGCCATAGCGCGGACCGTCACAATCCCGATGACGCAATTGCAGACCTCCTCCACAAGTGACGTCACAAAGGCCCCACGCACTCCAAGCGCCCCACACTCCATTCACTGAAGAGGAGCATACATGGTGATTAACATCAAGCTCAGAGGGATAGATAAGTTGTGATGGTGCAATGTATCGCTCAACACTGTGATCAAAAATGCTCCAGAAAAATCTTGAAAGGGGGCACGAAGCTTTCAGGGTATTAGATAAACTGAGAAATGGGATTTTTGTTGTTGTTGTTTGATTTGAAAGCAGGATCTGGGAATTTCTTATTATCTTTAAAATTAGCATAAATCGATATCTGAAAGGGAGGGAGGAAATGCTTGAAAGTGACGTGCATCCATGCCTACCTGCAGAAGAAAAAAAAACTGACACTGAAATTGAAATTTCTCGGCTATGTTCAATTTTCACCGAGATCGATCGGATTAGTTAAGCATTTGGACGTAGCTTGGAAGTGTCAAGGATGAGTTTGAAAAAAACAAAACGGTATCAGTGCGTCTGTTAGCTACCTTGTTGTCAGGTTTTCCAGGAATGGGCTTAAAATCCAAGTATCAGACTACTTCATGCACGCAATCCAAGGAATTTGTTGGTGTGTTGTTGTTTTTTTTCAAAGTACCAAATCATTTCTATTCTGTTTTTCTTAGAATTTGCAGTTTTCTAAACTATCAAACCATTTTCTTAGATGGATTTCTTGAAAGTTGCTTTATATTTTTTTCAAAACGTCAAACTCTTTCTTGCCAATATTGCAATCTAGAGCAAACAGGTTTCTTACTGGGTTTGTACCTGAACAAAAAGTATTTTCTTTTCACTGCATGGTGACATACCTGAGTTTTCCACTGTTGTATAAGGCTGTGCGGGGTTCGAGATGTCATATTTCGTAATGGCAAAACGTACCTTTCCGCCTTTTCCTTCCGAAAGCTCTCAGAGTTTTCAAGTGAAACGTTATCCTAATCGCTTCAAAATAATTATCTTATTACAACTTTCTGAAACTTATATGTACGTCCACACTTGCGCGACAGTGCGATTATTTTTACTGTTTTCAACAAACAACGCACTACATGCCCAAGCTACGTGCCCCCTTCATGCGCCAGAGTCAGCAAAAGTATAGCTTTCAGTATTGGGCTGGGTACGGTTTCCTCGCTAATAATGCACGCGTTCATGCGCCAGCACTACACGCACGCACGCACGCACGCACACACACACACACACACACACACACACAGAGGTGATATGCCAATCACACCCAGTTTTAAACTACAGGTGATGACGTTTAATTAACAGACATGTTCTCTTCCAATCAGCTTTCAGTGGAAAACACAGACAGCACTGCAAACTGGAAGGCCCACAAGCGTGTTCATACTTCACAGTGACAAACATGGCAATAGACCTCAACAATAAACCAGCCTGAGTATTAAAACGGGTATTTGTGGCACACACATAATGGACACAAACTATTTTAATATTTTCATCATAAAACTCAACAAAATGCGCATAAAACACGGAACAATATCAATACATGAATAAGCTGCAAAAAAGCGCAAAACTCCATAGAAACTCAAATTAAACGTGCTTTCTATTATCGGTTTCCAAAATAGAAATCATCTATTTTCAAGAAATAATTGTTAAAAGTTAGCTTGATTATTGTACCATTTTGTGATGTGCTGTGTTTGTTATAAATGATGATGTCCATTGTGTGTGGTAAGATATATCTATATTGCAAAAGACTGGAAGGCTTATATGCTAATAATAAACATAACAGCAACAAGAACTCCTCGCAGAGCGCTACAAAAACACCCCTAGTGATTTTCGCTGTGAGACAGAAGAGTATAGTTGATATCGCAACTGATTTTGCAATGATAAGGGGGGGAAAGTAATGAACAAGCTGGGGGTGTGGACACTGATTTCAAATTCTGTAAATATTTGTTTACTTCTCTGCTACTTGGACTGTATAAAGGTAAGAGGTAAAAATAACCCATTACCTATGTGGTCTTAGGGAAGCGAGGTATCAGAGACCTCAGCTTCTCCAGGGCCCAGCATGTTGAGGGCGATGCCCATCTCCTTTCCCTCGCTGCTTTACCTTCCCTGACCCTAAAGAGGGCAAGTACCCATTTACAGCTGGGTAAACTAGGGGACTATACTGAAGTCATGGCGCGCAAATGGTCACCCATCCAACTAGTAACCATGATCGATGCTGCTTAACCTTCGCTTGGGGAAAGCGAGTGTTCTGACCACTGAGCTAAGATTTTTTTTAAATTGGACAAGTGTCATGTGTGGGATTCTGTGGGTATGTGTGGGTTGCTTTTGTTTGTTTTTGTTTGTTTTGTATCGTATTCCTTTGCAAAACTTTCTTGCGCCAAACCACATCCCTCCCTCATCCTTCCCACCCTTTAATAGCTTGTATTTAGGTGTGATCTAATATATATGTTAAAATGAAACCCGCTTGCAGTTTAAGAATGACTTTCCTGTTTCTTTTGGAAGACGTAGTTTTCTCGATTTTAAAACAGCTGGAAAAAGTGGCATTTTCCTCTGGATAAGCAAAGTCAATATCTGGCTTTGACAATAATAATAATAATGAAAAAAGCTTCTCCTCTCCAGAGGTTCTCTTGTTACAGTGAGGTTGGTTTGGGTTTTTTCCCCCGAGAACAAAAAAAAACAGAACAACTTTCTCGTGCCAAAAATTCTGATAGTCTGTCAATAACTAATGCACAAGTCCACCATCAGAAAGTTCAGGACAGTCTATGTTTTCCCTACACGAACTTCATAAGCGACAGTGAGTACCCACCGCTGTACATTTATCAGATTGTCTATCTAGCAAACATAAAGCGCCGTTAGATGTCTAGTTTTGTTGTCTGAATGAGTGTTCAGCCCCGACAGAATTCAAAAACTATCAATACGCATTTGCTGGTAGCTAACTAAAGTGGAGGAAGCTGGTTGCAAAATCTTCAAGGGTACCCCCTAAGGTCTACTGGGCTACGGAATAGGTGAAGGTGATGGAAGAACTAGAGATCCCGTGATAATTAAAGTTACATGAATTAAGGGTTTATCTTTAGTGATAGGAATTAAGATAGAATGAAAAAAGCCTATATTTGGACAGACACAAGCTCAATGTAGAAAACATTTCAAATACTAGTTATCTCCCTGATAAAAAAAATCATCCACTCAAATGTAGAGTATATGAAACAAAAGAGAGGCTCTTTTCTGAATGATTAAGTAGGTTTTTATGTCCAATTATACCTTGAATTGTTTTTTACCTTCAAACACTATTCGTGAACATATATATCGACTATTCTACGGTGTAAAGTTTGCTCTTTATACAAACTTATTTCTGTGACAACAACAATTTCTTCCTGTTTTAGAAATTTAAAAGAGATAAAAAATTGTATCATATTTAAACTAATAAACGTTAAGTTGTAATGCACATTTTATTTCATGCTTTCTGATGCAAACAAATAAAACCAACAATCTATTTATGTTGAAACTAATTTGATGCAGATTTCGTTCAGTTAGCACGCACATTTGGCTTGAGGAAATGTTATGCACACTACCATTACATTTGTTGTGATGCCCAAATAGATTTAGCTCTCTAAGATCACAAAAGCTGGCTGGATGACTCTAACGCCCCCCCCCCCCCCCCCCCCCCCTTTCCTCCCTTTCATCATAAAACAATTATTCTTGAGCTTAAGTGTGCGGTAGATTTGCAAAACTTACATCAAATTTTGTCTAGAAAACTAAGGTCCAGCTAATGTATACGGTATAGAATAAGACAATGAAAATTCAACAATTGTATGCTGCATGAAAACAAAGCTGTAAGCAGTTTTAGAATATATCGTTCTCAACAGCAATAATCAACAACCTAATGAACGCTGAAAATATATGTACGCCTAATGAAATGTGTAACACACACACACACACACACACACACACACACACACACACACACACACACACACACACACACACACAACACACACACACACCAGGGGAGGGGAAGGGAAGACCAAGGGAGGACAGAAACAGGAAAAGAAGAGAGAAAGAGTAAAAGAAACAAAACAGTATATTAAAATGATGTTTACACAACACCACACACCAACAGTTTTCTCAAACAAAAAACAGACCATTACAGACGTTTTATCCACAAAATAAAGGCTAAAAATCCACAAAACTCGACAATACACAATCAAGTCTTTTACGAAACACTGCAACTTTCTTTACTATACCATCTTAACCAAACAGAACAAAATCCGAAACAAAACGTTTTCGTACAAACAAATTCAAATGAAAAATACACTAAAAAGATCCAAGAAAAAATAAGCTATAAAATAACTACACACTAACACAATGAATGTGCAGACAAGAACACTCAAAGGTGAAGACATCCAGACTTTGTTTACGTCAATCAATCAGGAAAGACCAGCAATCATCAACAAAATTAGTGTAAACAAGTGATCATTATGTGTATGAAAGGTGTTGAAGGATAACCACTTTCAAATCCTCTTTTTTTTTCTTTATTCTGTCTCTCCTAGAACTATCGGCTGCAGATTATCTCAGTGTCAATGACAAAATGTTAAGCCTATTGACGGAATCAGATTTAAAGAGACTGATATTATTAATCTGGTAATTTCATCATCTTTAAAATAAACGAATTCCATCGATGGCATAATTATTTGTTCGTATAGAAGAACACTAGTGTAACTGGTTTCCAGTCATTATACATATCAACAGTGTGTGTGTGTGTGTGTGTGTGTGTGTGTGTGTGTGTGTGTGTGTGTGTGTGTGTGTGTGTGTGTGTGTGTGTGTGTGTGTACTTTATGTGTGTGTGTGTACTTTATGTGTGTGTGTGTGTGTGTGTGTGTGTGTGTGTGTGTGTGTCTCTCTCTCTCTCTCTCTCTCTCTCTCTCTCTTCTCTCTCTCTCTCTCTCTCTCTCTCTATATATATATATATATATATATATATATATATATATATATATATATATATATATATATATATATATATATATATATCTTTGGTAGATAAAAGAGATAAGTTGAAAAATAGTCGTTTAAACTTTACTTCAGCTTCGAAGTCTTTTGCTGAGCTCCTTATCTTCCAGAAAGAGAGAACACTTGGTGTTTATAGAAGCACTCAAACTGACGTAAAGCATAAGAAAATTTTAAAAAGCTAAAGATGGACATGAAAATGAATGTATCTTACCTGTGCCGCGAGCATTTTTATATAAAAATGACAGCTGTCTCGTTTTTCGTCGTCATTCTTTTCCAGAGGAGGAACGGAGACAATCTGGTCGTGATGTTATAAGCGGGCAAAACTCTAGTTTCTGTTTTAATTACTTTCTTATGGTCTTCACCCATTGACTGTCACCTGCTTTGGAACCAGTTGAACAAACAGTGTTACCTTTTTGTCATTTCTTTCTTCCCCTTTTTTTTGTTTTAGTAAAAGTCTAGTCTTCAATGACACCCTGATCCCCCTTTTAAAAATGTGGCGGTTAGATTGACCCCAAAAAATCTTTTTTCCATCATTTATCTATTAATTAAAGCGTAAACTTGAATCATGTTTGCTTTTTCTTGTCTCGTTTGTTGTGACGTGCCAGTGCTTCACCTCTAAAAAAAAAAAAAGCAAACCGCCCACACCAGCCATGCATCAATCTTAGGCCCCCAGCAGACCACCGACTCGAACAATCCTGCGCTGCCGGTGGTGGTGCTGACTGCTGGCTGTTGAGGTCCAAGGTAACAAGACGGTTTCCTTACTAAACCAATACAGAGGATAACAAAACCTTGTTCAGGAGACATCCTGAGTGGGGTGGCTGCTGCAGAACAGTCTTCAGGCCCTCCTTAGAGAGTTTGCTTAAACATGAAGACTGAAGACTTTGACCCAAACAAAAACTGAGCGTGGACATGGCACAGAGATGTCGAGGGTAAGGCCATCTTAAAAACAGGGCATAGATTATCACAGATTCAGAATCAACTGTTTCAAGGCACACAGAGAATGGGTGAGGAGGAGGAGGATGCTGTGGAAATTTTGCTCGATGTTATACTACATGACAGAGCTATAGTCTACGCTTTCTTTCATATTTCACCCTGGCGTGTTGGTCGGAACATCTCTCACATTTGCGATTGTCTAGTTAAAGAACATTTTTTCCAGCCTTTCCACAAACCCCAATGCTAATTCAACTCTCGGTGGAGGCAGATCAGAAACTGATGAGTCAAAAAAGCATGTCCCTGTGATGAGGATCGAACCCAAAACCTCCTAGCCTTCTTCTTCCAAAAAGAACACAAAAATGGGTCTTCCTAACAGCCCCAAGTAGAGTATTATAGCCGTAGCCAACGATTCACTGACGATTCCTCGTCGAATGTGTTGTCTTCTACAGGACTTCTGACTGCAGTTCTTTCGGCAAAATAGATACATTCAAATAGCTCCGAAAGCTCTCTGCTTAACTGTTCACAACTATTTTTTCAAGTTAAAAAAAAATATTTTCACCACATTTAAAGTTGATATAAAGAGACTTAAGTCCATGACAATCTTCAATGCCATTCTTCCTGTTCTGATGTAAAGGGGGTCTGCTGCATGGTAACAGCTTGCACTGCATACTTACTTACCCAGGCTTTACGCTCTAAGCATAACTCCATAGTCTTCCGAGACTGACGGATGCCTACCATGTAAAGTAAGTCTTCATATCGCTGTAGTTCTCTTTGGTTGCTAGCATGATGTCTTCTTTCAGCTCTTGGCGTGTCACCTTTTTTCTTGTAAAGCAGAAAATGTTTAAAGAGACTAAGGCAGTTTTTTAGCGACAAAAAGCATCTGCTTCAGCTATAGAAAAAGTATGTAGCATGGAGACTTAACACCGGTAAATAGTTACCGTAGCAGAAAAGAATGTTTTCGTTTTATATTTGACCTCCAGTGTATGAAGACATTCTAACATACCACAAAATTTCGTGATCATCTGTGGGGATCATAAACTGAAAACTAAAGATTTTCGTTTACTTTTCAAAATCATGTACGTACGTACGATTATGTTCAAACTGCGAACAAACAAAGCCCAAACTTACCATAACCAGTAAAAATGGTATTCAGCTTGTTTCTAGAGATAAAACTGACCATGCTGCATATATCAAGAGAAATAATTCATTTAACTTTGCTTTGACTCCAGAGTTTCCATATGTCACAAAGATGCACAAAATTCAAGTTTGGGGTTTTATTCTTTCTGTCAGAGAAACCTTTTTTCTAATTAACAAAATATAGAGCAACGAGCAAAACGCATGAATGATTGCCCACAACTTCAGTATAAGTATCAGTGTGTCACAATCAATCAATCCATACTGATAAATACTTTACAAACTTTATTTAAAAAATCAACCGAACCGTTCAAACTGTTTCCATCACATAGGAGAAGACACACATACAATTCAAGACTATAATAATTTCAATTTTATGCAAGTAAACATGCTTAAGCACTAGCTTTACTTTAAATAAATATAAGTACATTTGACACGAGTGCAAAGAAGAAGAATATTAGAAAACATTCGAAGGAATGCACAAATTTGTACGTACGCTTAAAACATGTGCAAAGAAGAATGATTTTAGAAAACATTCGAAGATATTCGCGAATTCGTATAGAAGCTAATAAATATTCTTTATCTGTCAAAGACAACACGGTAACAGTGATTTTTCTCCAGCATAAGTGAATATTAACATGATCAGTGATTATTAAAAAAAAAAAAAAAAAAAGAAATATTTTAGTAATAATTTATGCCAACACATATTGCATTAGTAGCCTATGACTTTTTTTTTTAACTGTGATATCAATTAGTGACTTGAAAAACAACATTTAACACAATTCCAATATATGTTGATTTCAAAGGGATATATGAAAACAAAAAAAATCCTTTTGATCGTGACAAAAAAGATTATAGCCATTTCTAGCCATAAATGATTACAAAAAAATACTGTAGTAAAAACCATGGAGAAAATAAAAGCCAGACCTGGACAGTGGTGATTATTACATGACTCATTCTGGTGCCAGGCCCCAGTGCAGTTAGCCCCCTGGTGGAAAGGGCCGTAACAGCTGCGGTCTCTCTGTCGCGTGCCTCCCCCACACGTGACACTGCACGAGTTCCACTCTGACCAGTCCTGCCACACCCCGTCCACTGAAAGACAACCCCAGACACAGGCTGCATATAAACGATGCATCATGAGAGAACTGAGTTGGGGTGTACCATTATTTTTTAAGAACCTAGATCGCACGATTTATGCAAAGATAGTGATTCTTTTTTTCTACCTTAACAAAACAAATGCTACTTTGGGAATTAGCCATTTTTAAACGCATGAAAAAAGTCTTGGGATTAAGAAAAACTCCCTCATTTTCTTCCTTTTGCACACGCAGTTTTTTCAACGGCTATGAGCGCCCCCAGTTTTCACTAAAGCATTTAAAACAATTCCCAACAACCCTATCCCCTAACCTTTGGGGATACATGTGGTTTCAAAGTCGTTTGAAGTTGAAAGCCTCGTTTCAAATGCTAGCCCTGCAAAGTACACATGTTATGAAGAACAGAGATTTCAGGAGCTATAAAACAATGGAGGATGAACGAAGGATATTGATCCAATGCAAAAAAAATTGACAACTTTCCTTTATGTACTTGACTTTTTCTTTTAACTCCTTGAGGATCATTGAGACACTGTGCTTTGACTGTTTAGGCTGTGTGTCTTGCAGAGTTTGAACTGGCAGAGTTGGAAACATTAGAGAAAGAAATCATTTCTCTTTTGTGTTGTTTTCTCTTCTCAAACATCGTTTGCAATATCACAAGATAAAAGGTCATAGACAGGTCTGACGTACAGAGATGATTATAGGCATAATAAAAAAGAATATACACACTCCAGTGTGTGTGTATGTGTGTATGCGTTCTTTCTTTTTAAGTGATTTAGACAACTTGTGTGTGTGCGTGCGTACGTGCGTGCGTGCGTGCGTGCGTGCATGTGTGTGTGTGTGTGTTTGCTTGCTTGCGTGCGTGCGTGTGTGTGCGCGCAGCTGTGCTGCCTAACCTGGACATGGTTGTGCATTGCAGGATTCGCTTTCGTTCAGATGCTCGGTGCACATTGCGCCACCGTGGAACGGCCCGTAGCACTCTCGTGACCTTGACCTTTCACCTCCCCCACAGGTCAAAGAGCACACCGACCACGGGGACCATTCCACTATCACCCCATCCACTGAAAAAGAAAATCTCTCCGTCTTTAAGAGTAAGCTATGATATGACTTTTGTCACATAACACAACAATAAAGACTGTGCCACAGCCTTCGCTCCAATAGCTGTCTGTCTCTATGCCTGTCTGCCTGCCTGCCTGCTTCTATGCGTGCGCGCGCGCGCGCGCGTGTGTGTGTGTGTGAGTGTGTGTGTGTGTGTGTGTGTGTGTGTGTTTGTGAGTATTTTTGTGCGTTGTTGGGGGGGTGTGATTCAATGTGCAGCAAAGGGGAGAGAGAGAGAGAGAGAGAGAGAGAGAGAGAGAGAGAGAGAGAGAGAGAGAGAGAGAGAGAGAGAGAGAGAGAGAGAGAGAGAGACAGACAGACAGACAGACAGACAGACAGACAGACAGAGACGGACAGACAGACAGACAGAAAGACAGACAGACAGACAGACAGACGCACTGACAGAGAGAGAGGGGGGGGGGGCGGAGGAGGAAGGGAGAGAGAGGGAGAGAGAAAGAGACAGACAGAGACAGAGGCAGAGAGAGAGAGAGAGGGTGAGTGTGTGTGTGTGTGTGTGTGTGTGTGTGTGTGTGTGTGTGTGTGTGTGTGTGTGTGTGTGTGTGTGTGTGTGTGTTTGAGAAAAAGAGAGAGAGAGAGTGAGTGTTCTAACTTCTCTTGCTCAAGATGCACGTCAACTACAACATTTTCATATTGATTGATTGATTAGTTGGTCAGTTGATCGATTACTTGATCGATTGATCGACTGAGTGATTATTTGGATAAGGACACTGTGTCAGAAGCCTATGGTAGGATCACTGATCATCATCTGTTTTTATATACTTTCGAAAAACAAGCACCTTCTTTAATGAGTGTTTGACTAATGCCATTGCTCTGCAAAAACAAAACCATAATCATTATCACCGTATCTTATAATTCCAAGCCTTAAGTAAGGCACCAGACACACCTCCATCCGACTCCTACGCAAAAACAATCATCATCATCATCATCATCATCATCGTCGTCGTCGTCGTCGTCGTCATCTTCATCATCATTGTCGTCGTCATCACGATCGAACTGATAATCATAATATTGATGATGACGATGCTAATGGTAACCACTGATGTGTAGTTCAAAGTTTTATTATGCAAAAAGATAAAGCCCATACTTTCTTCGAAATATAGGAACATGCTTACGACACGCAGAAGCTTTCAATGAATGCAAACTCTATGTAAATGTGTGTGTGTGTGTTGTGTGTTGTGTGTGTGGTGTGTGTGTGTATGTGGGGTGTGTGTGGTGTGTGTGTGTGTGTGTGCGTGTGGTGTGTGTGTGTGTGTGTGTGTGTGTGTGTGTGTGTGTGTGTGTGTGTGTGTGTGTGTGTGTGTGTGTGTGTGTGTAAGCGCTCGCCAGCGTACCTCTATTAATTATTGATGCTTCATAATACTGACCAAAAAAATCTTTTTACTTCAAGATATACCTCTATGAAGAACCCGATAACAGACAAGTTTTCTAACTAGCGAATAAAACTGTGAAGTAGTTTGCACGTCTAGATAAAAAGACCAAAAAGAATTAACGTACTTCAAGCTATACAGAAGTAAAAAGAAGGATAAGGCAGCATGCACATCATTCCACCAATTCTGTGATCAAAAGATTTCATCAGACTTTCTCTTCCAGAACATTGATTGGCACTCGGAGGCAAAGGGAATCATGCGGGTAAGGTGACGATTATTGAAGAAAAAAAGATTTGGAGGAGAGGGGGAGGGGATGATAAAGAAAAACCGATACATGCAAAGACGTCCATGAAAAAGTTCACTCCACGTTTACCAAGAAAAAAAAAGAAAACGTCTCAAAAATCATGCATGGTGCAGGTAAGTAAATTTGAGGCTTGAACTTTTTTTAAAAGTCGGTGGTACTGTCTCTGTATATAAGTCATACATTTCTAGATCTCACTTCTAAAATTTGTTGGTTATTGAAACAGTATCAGACCAGACTGAAATCGGCGGGAAAGCAGACAGTGGTTCAGTTCTTAGACAAAACATGTTTATAAAATAAAATCATAATACTTCACCGACAGAACCTCTGGAAACAAATACACGAAACGTGTCATGATCTATACAAAGTGGAATATGTAAAAGAAATAAGTACTGCATTCCATCAACGAAAACCACACAATCACAGTCAACCAACTCAACAACGGCAAGATGCCTGAAATCTGAAACCATTCCCACAGTCTATTCAAACTGAGTTAAACTGTTGTATGAAAACCAAACAAGTTTCACATCACTACACTCTTGAATAGAATAGTGAGTTATGAGGATAACACTGTGGCGGTTACGTGGCACCCTGGGTGACTGTTACACTTCACACAGCTGTCGAGGATTGTTCGCCTGGCCCTTCATCCTTTACCTGCTATCCTTACAGGAGACAGGTCCTCTCCACAGGTATGTGAAGGGGCAAGAAGCCTTACACCTCTTGTCTGCAGTCCAGCTTCTCTGGAAAACAGCGAAACAATGTTACAGATTCTTAAAAACAATAGTTTTGTTTTTTAAAAGTGGGACTGGTCTAACAACTATGTGTTCATGGAGTATTTTCTAAGCTTTATCACTTGTTTTAGTAGATTTTTTTTACATGTCCAATTTAGTTGGGGGTTTTTTAAGTGAGACTGGTGTAAACAATTATGTGTTCAGGGAGCACTTTCTAAGCTTTAACATTTGTTGCAGTAGATTTTTTTTACAAGTCAAATCTAGTTGTTTTTAAATGAGACTGATGTAACGCCTATGTGTTCAGTGAGCACTTTGTAATCTGATAGTAGACATCATTATATGTGTAATCATAGATTTCAACGCTCTTAATTTCTCTACATGCACTAGTAAAACGTTTCCGATTCTTGTGCATTCATGTGTGTTGTTTTGTAGTTCATATACTCTAAAAGTTTAGCAAGTCTGTCACAATTTGTAGGATGTTATTCAAAAAGTAGCATACGATCGTTCGAACTGAAACTTCCACTGACCAAGATATTCGGTCAGATAAACTGATAGGCAATTTCAAATATCCTACTCTGTGTATGTGTGTGTATGTATGTATGTGTGTGTGTTTAATCATGCACTTGTCTACCTGTCAAATTATATCATAAATAGACCACAATTAGATATATATAGTACATATAGTTTATGCGGATTCAAAATTCAGTTTGCACAATAGGTAACAAGTCAATAGCTCTGTACACAATGAGACGGACAGACAGATGAAAGAAAGGCATCGAAAAGTTACTTACATAACATCTTCACACACACACACACACACACACACACACACACACACACACACACACACACACACACACACACACACACACACACTGAGACTAACTGGTATCAAAACAAAATAATATAAAACACAAAGTATGTCGTCATAAGATATGAAAATCGCCCCCCCCCCCCCCCCCCCCCCCAAAAAAAAAAAAACACAGTATCAACAATCTTCCAAGTACTGATGATACAGAAAAATCGAACAAGAATTCAGACAAGTTTTCATGGTGAACTTGTATGGCAACAGTAACTGGTTACTGTCGTTGCATTCATTGCTTGCTTTTCCTCTTGATAATTACATCACTTTCTCAGTCATCCAAATAAAAGGCTTCCACCATGTTTGTTAACAATTATTTTCACAATCCAAACAGGAGGAAAAATTTGTATTTTGGGAAAATGTCTTATAAACTTATCAGATAAGTATCTACAACATAAGAGTAAAATATTAAGAACTACGAAATTAAAAAAAAAACTTATTCTAGTGAACAAGACTATTACCTCACCAATAACATTCTCGATGGGACGGAATGAACGCTTTTGCCTTTCTAGAGGTTATCTCCCATTACTTAGTGATAGCCATGAAGAACTATCTGCAATTGCATAGATTTGCAATGGAAATATGAAAACGGCAATTCCATATATAAGAACAAAAATTATTTTATACGCCGAAGAAGCAGCTTCCGAGAAAATTGCGATGCTACAGTTTATGCTCTTCTCCAATCCACACAGAACGAGAGAGAAAGGGGGGAGGTTAGGAGGGGTAGAGAGGGCGGAAGAGAGAGGAAACCAAATCAAGATCAGGAACATAAGACAGACTTTTGCTACACATGTGAATAAACATAGGTTTCGTAGAAATGCCGCTTCTTCATTCAGTCTGAAGCTTAGCTTGGTGTCGGTCTATGCCCAGTTTTATGTGCCTTCTGGTTACGCATAAGCTGCAGTTGTGTAGATTATAGCAGTTTTATGGCAGTTGTACATTAGGCGCCTTTACCACAGGACAAAGGTTTTGACATTCTGCATTTAGTAATAATTTTTATATATGGAGTGTATCCTACGTAGCCTACATAAAATATTTTACTTGGTTGATGAACTCAACTATATAAAAATGTAGTTTACAAGAAAAAAAAATACAAAAAATGCTTTCTCTTTTGGAATTCGCAGCGCATTCCTTAACCTGCAGCATTAATTTACCAAGAGTCTATTTTAAGAAGGAATAGGCCTATATGTGTACCAAAAATGGCTTACCAGATCGTCAGACTGCCCCGGATGTTCAGCCATCTTGAAATGTTAGCTTCCAATCGTTGAGTATGTGCATACTCAAACAACAGAGCTGCACCCTGAAAGAGCTTGAAAGAAGTGTTTGATTAGTAACTGAAACGATGCAAACATTTACATACTTATCACACACACACACACACACACACACACACACACACACACACACAGCAAAAATAATGTGTTCGCTTGCCCGCCAATTTTTAGTTTTCGGCCTTTTAGGTTTTAATCGCGCGTCAGCAGGTCCCTAGTTCATTGTTTGATGGTAACTTTCTTTTTCTGCCCTGTCTGTGAGGGTGCACAAACAACATAAAAACTGCACATCAAGTCCATTGGATCAGAAAATTATTATGAAAAATAAAACTTGAAAAATAAAGAAACAAAAAGAAACACAAAAGTTGCGAAATGAAACGGTAATACAGAACAGAATTTGCAAAGATAAAATTCCAACAACAAAAAAATTCCAAAAAAAATCTGGCAAAAAAAAAACCCAGCACAATACACATAAACACACAAAATAAGCATACGTTCACTCTCAGTGTTGATATATATATACCTGTATAAGGAAGTGAAGAATATAGGGGCAATATTCACCCAAAAAAAAAAAGCAACGAATATGAATAGATGAATACCCAATGTCCAAAGAGACACGGGGAAGGAGGAGGGCGGGTGAACACAAACTGATACCTGGACAGGGGTGGGGGTTGCAGTTCTCGGCCTCGTCCCAGGGCCCAGTGCAGTTGGCTCCTCCGTGGAAGGGACCTGTACAGTTTCGGGTTCGAACCCGCGTCCCATTGCCACAGCTGTGTGAGCACTGGGTCCACTCTGTCCACTGCTGCCAAGCACCGTCCACTGGCGAAAAAGGAAGGGAGAGATTCCACAGTGATTGGAATCTGGATTTGGATCATGTCACAGCGCTATATGAGAGAGAGGGAGAGAGACAGAGACAGAGACAGAGAGACAGACAGACAGACAGACAGACAGACAGACAGACAGACAGAGACAGAGACACAGAGAGAGAGAGACTGAGTGAGCAAAATCGGAAAACAAATAAAAGTGTATAATTGCCATTACTTCATTAAGCTTTAGAATACCCCAACTGAAAAAAAAAAAGAAACACTTTACAGTGTCACTAAAATTACTGTGTTTTACGCTTTAAAAAACAGTTTCACTGCTGTCAGTGTATTATAACAACGTTTGGTGAATTCTTGAGCAATAATAAGAGGAACATTTTTGTTATAACAGCAGCTACAAGAACGCTTTAATACCAATGTGTTGAACCTTGCCCACAGATTAACCCCATTCAAAGGCAGTCATTTAAATGCTTTATTCATACAACCATGATCAGTTATGTGACATCACTGAATGAGGTTACATAAAAAAAGCAAATATAACAAACAAGGAAGAAAGGACACCAAGAAAAAACTAAGATATGAACTATGTCAATTAAAATTTTGAACTAAAAAATATATATCATAGGGGAGATGGGGGGACGGGATAACATAGTGGTAAGAACGCTGTACTAGTAATCTAACGGTTTGGGTTCGAGCCACCACTGAGGCGCTAGTTTTAGGGAATTTTACCCAGGAATTAACACCAGTTATGACTCCAGTCCCCCGAAAAGTCCTTCAGATGAGACTATAAACCGAGGCCCCGTGCGCAAACACATGCAGAACATCTTGAACGCAAGTTAAAACCTGCCTCTTCTGCCTTTGGAAGAGAGGGTCATTTGTACTGGTAAGAGCGGATGACAAGAAATATTTAAAAAGCCATGCATATCAATGTCGTGTTAAGACATCTCCAAAGTCGGAATACGGCTACCTTAATAATGGCCTAATAAAAGTCTTTCGGGTGAGACTGTAAACCGAGGCCTCGTGTGCGAACGCACGCAGACCACCTTGCGCACACGTTAAATCCTGTTCCGCTTGTCGTAAGAGTAGGCCATTCTGTGCCGGTGGGAACAGATGACAATATTTACAAAAATGCATACACACAGGGACTGGATGAAAAAAGCACATGAGTGCTTATTCCATTATCCTCGATATAAAAGAATAAAATAAAAATACAATAAAATAAAATATAAAAATAAAAAATGGCGGGCAAAAACGGTCACATGCGCAAAATATCACCATAGGTGAACTTTGGAGCTTAGCCGAGAAATGAATACAGACCGTATACCAATGTCACTCTTCTTTGGTTTCTGGTAAGAATAATATATATTTAAAAAAAACATGCGTCAGCCACTGAAATGGTAAACAACGATAAAAATAACGATGATAATGAAAATGACAAGGAAAAATGAAAATAATGCGGGTGACAGTGACAACGAAAAATGAAAATAATGCTGATGATGACAATGACAACGAAAAATGAAAATAATGCTGATGACAATGACAATGACAACGAAAAATGAAAATAATGCTGATAACAATAACAACGAAAAATGGAAATAATGCTGATACAATGACAATGAAAAATGAAAATAATGCTGATGACAATGACAACAAAAAATGAAAATAATGCTGATGACAGTTATAACGAAAAATGAAAATAATGCTGATGACAATGACAACGAAAAATGAAAATAATGCTGATGACAGTGATAACGAAAAATGAAAATAATGCTGAGAACAGTGATAACGAAAAATGAAAATAATGCTGAGAACAGTGACAATGAAAAATGAAAATAATGTTGATGACAATGAAAACGAAAAATGAAAATAATGTTGGTGACAATGCCACTTACCACAAAAAATGAAAATAATGATAATGACAATGACAACGAAAAATGAAAATAATGCTGATGACAATGATAACGAATTATGAAAAAAACTGTTCATAACAATAACAATGAAAAATGAAAATAATGCTGATAACAATGACAACGAAATATGAAAATGATGCTGATAACAATCACAACGAAATATGAAAATGATACTGATAACAATCACAACAAAAAATGGAAATTATGACCATGACAATACCTAAAAAAAAAATTGTATAAAACAGACCAGAAAAAGCACCACTGATGACAATGACCTCAAAAAATGAAAACAATGCTGATGACAATGACAATGACCACGAAAAATGAAAACAATGCTGATGACAATGACCACGCAAAATGAAAATAATGCTGATAACAATGATATGACCACTTAAAAAAAATAATAATAAAATCCTGCTGCTAACAATGACGATACCCCAACAAACCGACAACAAACTCTAAACAAGCTCTACCTGGACAGCCCTGAGTCTGGCAGTCCTCAGTTTCCGAACCATGACCATCGCAGCTCTTGCCCCCATGCTGAGCATGGTAGCATTGGCGAGTGCGCGTGCGAGCGCCTCCCCCGCACGTGCGTGTGCACGATGTCCAAGCCTCCCAGTCCATCCAGTGACCATCCACTGCAAGAATCAGCAGCAGCGCTTCTCAAGTCAGACCACTGGCATGCAGTGCCAAAGAGAGAGGGGGGGGACCAGGCATGGAGTTCCATAGCTGGTTCCCGTGGTCTGACTTGAGATGCTTTGGTGGTTCTGTCGTCCCTGGATGTTGAGGGAAGGAGTCCGTGCCCAAGCCCTGCACTTCTTACAGGCAAGTTTGATTTTTATTTCAGGCTGGAGGGTTGTGTGTGTATACATAAACTTCCTGGAACACAAACTCCTTTATCTTCCCATCCCCTCTTAAACGCCTGTGCGCGAGCATGCATGCACACGTAGACACATACACTCACAGACACACACACCCGTGCGCACATACACACACGCATCCACGCAGGTCACACGTACGCACGCAGGTCACACACAGACACACACACACACACTTGCGCGCGCGCGCGCCCGCGCACACCTCTCTCTCTCTCTCTCTCTCTCTCTCTCTCTCTCTCTCTCTCTCTCTCTCCTCTTCTCTCTCTCTCTCTCTCTCTCTCACACACACACACACACACACACACACACACACACACACACACACACACACACACACACACACACACACACACACACACACACAATCATGCCCCAGGTATCAATCAAAAGAACGTGTCCACACAACTGACTAAAAGCAAAGTGTTCCAGTTTCCCCCTCAAAACGCCCTTTATAAAGTCCAACCCTTGAGAAGCAAAAGCACACCAAGAATACACAACCATGGGTACAGCTATGTCAAACCACGCCCTATGTATGCATGAATACTTATGCATGTAAGGTATGTATGTGTGTCTTTGACTTTACGTCTGTTCACTTAGAGTGATATTAGACGAAGGTCTAATATCAAATACTGTCAAGTGTGTGTCAAAAATACTATCAAGTACGATAAATATGTGGCGTATGCATGCTGCATGTGTTGATCTGTGTGTGCGTTTCATCTCGTTCTGTGTCTATGTCTATATAAAACTATAACATTCTTGTGATTTCTCTGTGCTTGAAGTGAAGACTGCATACTTTTCAATCTTTTCGGCACTTGAGTACGCTCTTGCGTATATGTTCATCCTTTTATCTCAAATGGAGTTAGTATTGATAGTTTTTTTTCAATGCAATATTGTTGTATGTTTTTATTTTATATTTGCCCAGCATGAATTTTGCCTGCTATCTTTTTTTCTTGAACTCAGACTTAAAACTGAATATCTTCTTTTTTATGTCTGCATCCAGGCCTAAAATTGTCCATGTTTTTTTAAGTTTCTGTCTCCATTCTGATTCAAAATGGTATAGTTCTTTGATCCTACCCTAATGGACATAGTGATTTCCTTTTTATATACCTTTATTGTTCACTCTTTTAACTGAAACCAGTAATTTCCCACCTTTTAGTCTTATGAGCCTTAAATCGTTTATTTTTCAATAATTTCGTTTGCATTTACTTTGCAACTATTTATCATTCATGGACACTTGATGTGTTTGTGCCTGGTGTTTCAAACTACAACATTTCGTTCAATACTGAATTTGAAGTTGTAACTAGATTTGCATTTGGTTAACCTTGCCCGTTTTTTTTTCACCCAGATTTTTCTCTCTGGCTTTTTGTCTGGCTTTTTCTTTACAGTCCCTTAACCGTACGATGTAAAGGCTGCACACAAGACTGTTTGCGTGGTTGCAAAACTTGTTTGGTTTATCTTTTCTTTGGGTTTTGTCATGAATTATAATTGTTTCAGTTTGTTTGCAGACAGCAGTTTTGTACGATGCTTGATAATGTGTTGTCATTATTAGCTGGAAAAACTAATGAAAGGTCCTTTCTGCTTCAGAAGGAGAGGCGTTTTGAACAGAATGCGAGTTCGTTACTTCTGCAGAACGAAGTCATAGACATTTTGGCAGCACAGTTCCCGATAATCAGAAAATCGACAAAACTTCAGAACTGTTTTCTTCAAAATGCCATCAAAAAATTCTTCAGATCTGCAGAAATAACGAAGTTTTGTAGTCTGATCATCAGTCACATACATGCAGGACTGAACACAAGCGAATAAGCAAGCGAGCGCGCACGCATGTACACGCGTGCGTTCACACACACACACACACACACACACACACACACACACACACACACACACACACCACGCACACACACACACACACACACACACACACACACACACACACACACACACACACACACACACACACACACACACACACACACACACAAGATGTACCACACACACACACACAAGATATATATATATATATATATATATATAATATTACTATGCACGCACGCAAGTACGCACAAAGACACACACACACACAACACACACACACACACACACACACACACACACACACCACACACACACACACAGATATTTAATTTTATATATATATATATATATATATATATATATATATATATATACTACACGCACGCAAGAACGCACAAACACACAAACACCACACACACCACACACACACACACACACACACACACACACACACACACACACACACACACACACACACACACACACACACACCACTGACAGAGTCGTACCGGGACACATCTTTGGGTGGCAGTGGCGAGAGTCCGTGGCGTTTCCCACGCAATCGGCCCCCCGTAGTAAGGGCCGTCGCACGAGCGATTTCGGTACTGCACCCCGTCACCACACGTGACCGAACACTCGCCCCACTCCGACCACGCCAGCCACACCCCATCCACTGTACAGGGGAGAGGGAGGGAAAATTGTTGAAAAGAAACAAACCGAAAGGAGGCGGGTCTACGAGTGGTTTGTAAAAATTCTAAATTAATACAACATGTTTTAACAATACAACGCTAACAATTATGTCAAGTGCTATATAAACTCAATTTATTATTATTATTATATCATTATCATTATCATTATCATTATTGTTATTATTATCATCATTATTGTTTTTTAAATTATTATTATTATTATTATCATCATTATTATTATTATTATCATTAATTTATGTAAAGCATTGCTGAATATGTGTTAACTGCATAAGTTAGAATAATTTTGGTGCTTATCTGACATTTTGTTCGAATTACTCAAGACAAAAGAATACTATGATATCATGTACAGGAATATTATAGACAGATAAGACAGACAACAACAGACACAGACAGACCAGACAGACAGACAGACAGACAGTACAGACAGAAACAGACAGACAGACAGACAGACAGACCAGAAAAGAACAGATATCCAATATAGCTTAAAAAATTAAACAAAAGAAGTTACAATGCATAATAATTATGAAATATTTTCTGATTGACCGACATATTTAGTTGAAACAATACCACACCTAGTTTAACTGGTCAAGAACACAATAATTTTAGTAGTGTGAAGCCTAGCTCTTCCAGTGTTAACCAAAACATTACATAAAGCAAGGTTCAAAATACAATTACATCAATACAAGTTAAAAAATAAGCTCAATCTTTGTTTCTCCTACGTTAAAACAGAAGTCAATATAATGCTAAAACTTGTTCTATAACAACACAAGCTAGAATAACTTCTCTGTATAAAGAAATTATCAATACAATATTTTCACCATTTCTTCAAACAATGTCCCTTTAATACATGCTACTCACTGATAATAAAGCTTAAGACAAACAGATTAATTGATAATGCCATATATTCATGAAAGCCAGGACGGTATCATAACAAATCAATATTCATTATGAGCACAGTTTCTTTTTAACTCTATGGTTCGAGGTAAACTCAGCAACAAGTATAGCCTTACTATCCTGTAAAGCTTCAATATGAAATAACATGCTATCAAAATGCTGTACTTCACGAATTATATTTATGTCAGCTAGGAAAAAATGGGCATTTTATGGGGATTTTCAATTTCAGACAATCCCTGAAGTCGGAATGTGGTACCTAACTGATGTGGGGGGTGAGTAGGGCCGTTGCATACGCAAAATTCTCACCATTGGTGAATCTCGGAGCTCTAACCTAATAATAAGAATATCAGACATATTTTTAACTCAAATCTAATTATTCGATAAACTTAAGTACATTTCCATTCTAATTTGTTTCGGTTAATTCTAGGTCAGCTGACTTTTCACTTTTACGATCTGCACAGCCCTGTTACTGGTGTTTCTTGTTTATAAAAAAAAAAAAGTACACCAGGAGTTCTAATTACCTGCAGGTCTGACCTTGACAGACCATTCATTATTTGTATGGAAACCCTTGGGCAGAAAACAATCAGCACGGAATAGGGGATGTGAAACTGATGAATGATTGAGAAAGTCTGCTGGCTTTCTGCCGCAGCGAGACACGCAAAGATCACCTCAGTGCATACTTGATTTCCCCGCTTTCTCCCTAACGTCTCAGCGATAAGCTGGTAACATCACACACCCTTCAAGAAAACAAGAATAGACTGCTGATAATTATTGTCTAGCGCAATGATTAACAAGCTAGATGTGCGTTATAAGACCTGCACACATTTTGCTGTGCTTCAAAAACTTTACAGGATTTATCGAGTCAACGGTATCTGTAAAGACTCGGGCAACTTGAAGACGAAAACCTATAATAAAATGTACTCGAATCTTTGGTGTGTTATGTCTTTTGTACAGGGTTTGTCTGGGTGTTTTTGTACCAAAAATCTTCTGTGCAAGATTAGCGTAATAACACCATTACTGTTGTTAACCGCGTTACTACCATCGTCTGTGTTATGGGTGGTAGCAGTAGAAGTAGCTGTAGAAGTAGTAGCAGAAGTAGTAGTAGTAGTAGTAGTAGTAATGGTAGTGGTGGTTGTAGTAGCAGTAGTGGTAGTGGTAGTGGGTAGTAGTATAGTAGTAGTAGTAGTAGTAGTAGTAGTAGTAGTAGTAGTAGTAGTAGTATAGTAGTAGTAGTAGTAGTAGCAGTAAGGTGGTGGTTGGGGGGTCACATACAGAGGATAGGGGGAGGTAAGACTACGTTTATGCCTATATTTTTTTATCAAGTGTACATCTCATGTAATAATTGTGGAAAAGGATACGTTCCCTAACACAAACACCCCCCCCCCCCCCCCCAAACATTCTTGGTTCCATGAATGAATTTATAGTGCTCTCAACTCTTGTCGACAAAACAACAATACATAAAACGAAACAACTAATACAATTCACAATCATCAACACACTGCACGCCACCATACTTAAACCTTGTCCAACGATCTAAACATTCACCAATAAAACATAGGAGAGTCTAAACAGCTATTTGACCATGTGCGTGTCCAACATCACTGTCATCCAACTTGGCTACAAGCTTCCTACTCAGTGTCAAACCATTCATCCACACAGTGACTTCCCAGCTAGTCTAACCACTCGGTGCAATGTCAACATCACAGTCAGGCCTGTCTAGTCTTGTGATAAGCTCGCCAACTGGTGATTCGCTCTGTCTATCTGTTCTAGTTGGGGTGGGCCTGGGGGTCGCATTTAAGTTCGGCATACTAATCACAGTTAAAGCAAACTTGCCTGGTACCAAACGTTTGCCTATATATGCTGGTGCTGGTACCAAGCGGTTTGTTCACATTTACTCACTGATTCATACTCTTAATCTGCACTAGACAACCACAGTATTTTTGCTACATCACAAAGCATTTATCTATATATAACATTGCTCTCTATATCACAAATACAAGTAACTTATCTAGCTACATGTTACAACAAAACAGAAATCGCACTTCCTTTTTTTCTAAATCTATGTGCCATTCTCCATGTAAAACTGTTTTGTCTGGTAATGGTCTGTGACAAAAAAAACAAACGAAAGAAAGACAATGGTGCAAGCTCATGAGCTCATGATTGCTTTGTCTGTATGTAACGGAATAAGAATTCAACACTGAAGTTTTGCCACGCCTGCAGTAAGCACAATTTGAAAATGATTGCCACTAAGCCAGAAAAAATGGCTACTGTTGACTGTCTTTTACTCTTGACTTTCCATTTCTGCATGCTCGTAGTTGAAGTCAATGTACTTACTCGCTTAAGTGGATTATGCCCATTACAATACGTTAGGATGTTCTATATATAAAATCTCTCTCTCTCTCTCTCTCTCTCTCTCTCTCTCTCTCTCTCTCTCTCTCTCTCTCTCTCTCTCTCTCTCTCTCTCATGAAGACATCTGATCTGTGTTTGTACACATTTTTGGTCTCAGTAAGCACTTTATGTGTGTTTCTGAACTATGCATGTGTGGGTGTACACTTTTGTGTTACCAAGGTCCAAGCAAAGCTTCTGAGAAGTCATAATTGATTAGGTTTTCTTTTTTCCTTTTTCCATCCTTGGGACTTGACATGCCTTGTGGTAAAAGGTCGATGTGCAGAAAACTCTTTCAGAGTTCAGAGTTCTTTCTCTCCACCCTATTTTTCTGGTATGACCTTTTTAAAAGTTTCGCAACAGGCTCTGAATCCGGCAAACCTCTACTTTCTATTTTTAAACTGAATAGTATCATAATATGTCAACTATGCTTGCAACTTGTCAATTTTTTTTAATTTTGCCTAGCCCTGTAGCCTATTTTTGCCATCTAGCAGCATTCATTCTTTGCTTTGCATGGTCAACTGTTCAAGATGTTCAACGCTCTCTTGACTTGGATTTGCACATTTCTTCATCGTGCTGTCCACCAAGTTATGCATTTCAGTGTTACAACTTTCTGTTCAATGTCACTTAAACTTCATGTTAAAGTCTGGGTTTGCGAACGTTTTCAAATGCATGTCGATTTGAAAAAGGGTGTCCCACAACCTACGTGGTCATAGGGGAGCAAGGCATCAAAGACTTCAGCTTCTCTAGGGGCTAGCATTTTGAGGGCGGCGCATATTAACATATAAGTTTATACTCTTCAAAAATGCCTTCATTGTAACATAGTAGCCATATGCAAACGAAGTAGACAGTAATGATCTGGGCACAAAGAATATCTTTTTTCACAGTTACATATTTAAAAAGTTATAGCTGCCCCCTATTCACAGCACACAGCTGGTTGATATGTATACATGTCTAAGATACCCACTGGGACAGGTAGCATGACCGCAATCGCGAGTTTCCTTAGAAGCGCCGTGGCAAGTCTTGCCGCCGAATTTGGGAGTGTTGCACCTGCGCTCTCTGATCTGGTACCCCCCTCCGCAGGTCACGTTACAAGGCTGCCACTGTTCCCATTGGAACCACTCGCCGTCCACTACGCATGCGTCAAGGCAAGTCACGTGATCGCAAGCCACGTCACATGACAGGGGAAAGGAGAGGACGAAGAGGAAAGCAGCAGGGGAAGAAAGGAGAAAAAGAGAACAAAGGAGGATGGATGTAAGACAAAAAGCAGCAAGGGTCATTTCAAGCCAAAACGTAACAAAGCGTGTGAAACACAGAGAAAGGGTGTTACCAGAGCGGTCTGCCCACAGGAAAGCAGGGACATAGGAGAAGAATACAGCACAGATGACATGAAATCCATCTTTTCTGTCATTAGCAGAGAACAACATGCAGAGTAAATTTTAGCAAGTCTTCAGAAATCTACACACACGAAAAACCTAACTACACTCTACTGAGAAACATAAGCAGCATGTATAGCCAAGTACACTTGCTCGTTCACACACACACACACACACACACACACACACACACACACACACACACACACACACACACACACACACAACACACACACACACACACAAACGCACGCGCGTTCACACACATACACACACAAACGCACGCTCACACACACACACACACACAAACACACACACGCAACGCACGCACACACACACACACACACACACACACACATAAAGCTGAGATGAACAGACTCCAGATCAAGAATCAAAAAGATGAAAAAAACGAGAAAAGATCATACATGCTATAGAACTGTCTACAATAGTCTATATCAATAAGGAAAACGACTTGAGAAAGGGATCAAGAAACAGCGAAGCACACACACGACAAGACAGAACAAGAGAGAGAGTTTCAACGACAAGAAAGCAACATGTACTAATGCGAGGCATTTCTCAGACGTACCAAGTCACCGTGGTTTAAAACAGTATTTCTGTCCATGATTCACTTAGCCAGTCACACACCCACAGACTAGTTTGGCCAAGGCTAAAAGTGTTCTCAATTAATGATATATGTAAAGTGCCAAGACCCACATTAACTTTTGGTTTTTTTGCTGCCTCATCTTCTGTAACGGTCCTACAGTACTGTTCCCACGCCGCTCATTTCAGTCTCTCCGTCCCAGTTATATCCCCAGTTTTTTCATGTCACTTCCTTGGTCAGAAGTCCACAGAGGGTCAATCAATGTCCGGCTGCCGTGAGGCCACCGGTCAAAAAGGCTCTGCGCTGCTGCTGGGTCATTTTGATGGTGTTCAGAGGTGACTGTTCTGAGCTAACATACGCAGGACACTGTCTACTATGCCCCCTACTGACTACGCGTATAGCTCAGTCACAGAGCCAGCCAACATCAAACGTTGTATATGTTTGTTGGTATTATCTTCATCTGTGACAAGCCGCTAGCATAACCTGTCTTCTTCAGAGAAGAAATTCTCCGAAGTCGCTTGACATAACTATCCTGGCATCCAACAGGCCCGAGAGAAACAGACACCTTTGGTACTGACAACATTAATAATCTGAGCAGTTTTCATACTGGGTCCTGTAAAGGCGATTCTCCAGCATGAGTGAGGTTCCAGCCTTCTCATAGTTGTTAATGATCTTAGTGTTCTCTGGTTTAAACACGTAGGATTACCCCCGAATGTAAACTGTTGCGCACACTAGATGAAAACATTGTGGATGGCCAACTTTTGATACCTCTCCCTGTGGGCAACCATGCTTCAATTTCAGATGATTTTTTTCTGCCTTGATAGAAAATGTACCAATATTTGGTACAGGACTTTGCACATTTGCTCGTGCTAGCAACTGACCAGACTCTTGGCCACAGTCTTTCTGCTAAGCCCAGGGCACACCCAGTTCTGGGCATGGCAGGATATACATGCCTCTGACCAGGCTCAAACTCATAATCCCCTCGCTAAGAGTACCTTAGTAGTACGTAGCCACTCCGCCACAACGGATGATTCCGAGGGGAAACTTGTTACGTCTGATCTATACCTCTTATAGAATTGAACATATTATATCAGTAATCAAGAAGAAAAGCACACAGTCTCTTAACCACAGTTAAACAAAATACATCAATTGTCACACATGTCATAAGAGAAGAAACAGCCATTCAGGCAAGACAAAGGAGAAAGGCATTAAAGGACAGTTTCACCACAGGGGAAAGGCTGAAGAAAGCAAGCACAGAAATGCAAGACTGCATAAGGAACAAAATGCGATTATTTTTAGCCATTTTCAACACAAAACTGCCAAGAGTTATCGCGCTATTTTGTTTTTGTTCCGAGCCAATATCTCGTGATTAAAATTTGTTATTCATTGGTTTTTTCTTTTAACCTTCGGCACAATTAAAAATGAGTCCACCCTAAGGTTATATATAAGAACTGCAATGCCTTTGGGGGTAATCACTTCACTTAATAGCAAGATATTCTTTAAAAAAAAAACCTGATGGTAATTTTGTTTCTCAATGAGATGAGGGAGCCAGAAATTAGTCTCTTCAAACCAGTATCTTAACTTCCCTTTTAGTTGTGTGGAAACTTGGCAAATCGTCTTCATAATGATGAAGATGTTGTAACTAATTGATTACATGCACTTAATATTTCCTCCACGATCATCACCTCATGCTCAATTCAATAATTTCAACATTGCATTTCCCCATGCAGTCTCGCAAAGAAAAAAAACAGAACAAAACCCCCAACAGATAACAGTAAGAAAGGGGTTACGTAAGGTATGGACGCCACATCTGAGACACAATCATAAAGAAAAACGACCAAGGAAGAAAAGACAGGCCATTTTACCTGGACAGTTGTGTGTGTTGCAGGAGTCCCGCTCCTCTTTGTCCCCCTCACAGTCCCGACCTTGATGGAAAGGGCCGGTGCAGGAGCGGTTTCTGGAGCGCGTGCCATTGCCGCAGGACAGGGAGCAGGAGGTCCATTGTTCCCACTGCTCCCACACTCCGTCCACTGGTCACAGCGGGCATGCAAACACAGGGGGTAGTTGGAGTTGAATGGGTGGGGGGGGGGGGGATGAGAGGGTCAGAGATAGAAAGAGAGGGGGCAAGCTGTAGATGATAGAAGGAGGGTAAAGAGAGAAAGATAGGTAAAGGGAAGGGGAAATTTAACAGACAGGTTTGGAGTGAGAAATAGAGACAGAGACCAAATAGAGTGTGAGAAAAAAACCAGAACAAAGATATAGAGAAATAGAAACAGAAAGAAGAATTGAAAGATAAAAGAGAGAAGGGGTGTGGGGGGAATAAGAGAAAAAGGCACACACATGAGTGACTGAGACAGTATAAATGTGTCCCCGTGTATGTGCAAATGTTTATTCAAAGCCATGTTTTAAGTCACCCATGTAAGCCCTCTAAACAAAAAATAAATAAAAAGCTATCCAGAAGATCTGGAAATTTTTCCGAAGATTTTTAGCTGCTGTTAATATCATATCAACCATTCCGCTCGCTCACTGAATACGCTTAGACAACCTGACACACTACGTATGTCCTAAGACCCCCACTTTTAGGATAGACCTCAGTCAAGGAAATATTGTGCAATAATGATTCGGAGAAGGGGGGATTGATTATTGTTTTTAATGATCTGTTTAAAAACAACTACTGATCTTCTCTCTCTCTCTCTCTCTCTCTCTCTCTCTCTCTCTCTCTCTCTCTCTCTCTCTCTCTCTCTCTCTCTCTCCTCCCACACACACACACACACACACACACACACACACACAAAACACACACACACACACACACACACACATACACACACACACACACACACACACACCCTCTCCTTGTGAACAAAACATGTCTAAAAAAAAAAATGAAACAAACTGACCCACCCCGAAAATACAAAAAAAAACTTAATAGTCTCAAAAAGCAACACTTTCCACTGAAGTACCACAGACATGATCTCTTCCACTCACCGGGACACTCGCGTTCTTTGCACCCCTGCCTCTCGGAACTGTGGCCCTTGCAGTCGGCTCCCTCGTAGAACGGGCCGTGACAGGTGCGTGTGCGGTCCTGGGTTCCATTCCCGCAGGAGAGGGAGCAAGCGGACCAATCCGTCCAGTCGGTCCATTTGCCATCGACTGTGCACGTGGTAAGGGGAGTTTTGCAAGAGCATGGGTTATGACCATCTTGTGTCACAGACCTCAGCCAAGAGACAAGAGAACTAGCGCAAGATTGGGTAAGTGGCAATATACCGACCCCAAAATGAGCAAGAGGGAGGGGGTGGGGGTACGGGGCGGGGGGGGAGGTGGGGAACAGTAAGTTGCGAATGTGTCAGTTTTTTCAGGTCTTGTCGTATGTTGAGAAAATGTGGTTTGTGTTGTTCTTTCTATACAGTCGATTTACCTGCTGTTTTTGACGACCTGTGAAGAACATTCACGTACCCAGACATTAAGATAATGATATGGAACTGACTTTGAATAGACGCAAGTTTGCAAATGGATAAAAAAAAATAATAATAAAAAGTCGCCGATTTGGTTGCGGTTGTAGTTCCTCTTATTTTCGCTTGCTTTTTTGGTGGACGCTTTGCAGAACGTAGCATCGCAGCACATGCAGTATAAACTTAGTTGAAACTGTTTTTGTATGCAACATGCGCATAGTGCCCAAAGTATAACTACAAAAGTTTTTTTTGTCAAGTGTTAATGGCTCTGTTCCTGCTGTCGTGTATTCAGTGAACACTGCAAAATAATGAAGATAAAATTAATGATCTACTCTCCATAAAAAAGTGACTTTGCATGCACTGTGCAAGAACAGACCTTTAAAAAAAGACATGTATGATAAAAAAAAATGCATTCATTCCTTTAAACAGGCACTTGGTTAGTAAAGAAAGGTGCAGAGAAGAAAAGATGGACAAGCAGGGACAATGCACTGGGTCAATCATACTACAAAGCCACGGGGATGAGCAAGTCCAGGAAGCGGGACTAAGCTAACGACGGACATGAAAAAACAATATGCGCTGTGCTCTTTTTGCTGATGGCTTAAATAAATAAAAAGAAGGATGCAGTCTCAAGTTCTGAGGTATACGTGTTGCAGATTTTCCTCCTTTTTTTTGTACTTGGTTGAGATGTGAGTGTGGTGTGTGTGTGTGTTTTGTGTGTGTGTGTGTGTTGTGGTTTTGTGTGTGTGTGTGTGTGTGTGTGTGTGTGTGTGGTGTTGTGTGTAATTGGCCTATCACCACAAACTGATAATATAACCTTTGTGGTCGATATAGTTGTAAGCAACGTTGATATAACTGCGTCATCTGGGCGTAAAAAAAAAACGCCACAACAATAGTTATAGTACAACTTTTGGTTCTTTTAACATTCTTTTATTTGTTGTTTTTCAAGAGTAAAAAAAAATTCAGTTCAGTCCAGCAAAAAAAAAACTGTTAAAAAAGAGCACGACGCAAAAAAAAAAAAAAAACACTACATCAAGACCAACACACAGAGACTAGCTGGCGTACGACTGCTGCAGGCTCTGGCGTGGCAGCGAGTGAGGTCATACCGGGGCAGTTTTCGGCGTAACACTTCTGTGTGCCGTTGCCAGGCCCCACGCACGGCTGACTACTGATGCACGTGCGCACACGTGTCTGAGTGCCCGGTCCACACTGGGAGTCGCATGCGCTCCAGGCTTGCCACTCTCCCCAAGTCCCGTTGCCTGCAAGAGAGGAGGGGCAGGGGCCTTGTGGTGATGAGGTTGTGAGGTTAGTAGAGAAAGGACAGAGTCAAGTCACAGAGCAAACCCAAACAAAAAAACTGTAAAGGTGACTTGAGGTAGAAAAGTTACTTATCTAATGTTTTTTTCTTACTATTAGAGGCAGAAAAGTTATTATCTGATTTTTTTCTTTTACTTTTTTTTCAAAAAGTAAAAGCTCGTTTAAGATTCTTATTAAAAAATAAACATTTTCTTACAACGATTTCGTATCTTGTGTCTAATAACCACGATGAAATTAGATTTTACGACTTTACATGTAACCTCGCCTCTGTAATTGTCAATAAGTACTGATAACAGCTTAAGTTTAGCATTAGAGTTTATTCATATAAGTTTTTTTATATTTCATTGTACACTATTTTCTAACTAAAATCTTGTAAAATGGATATGGTGTGCCTTCAATCAAAATAACATCAGCACAATTTTGCTCTATTTCAACACTAAAAATACAGTTTCTTCCAAATAAATGCACAGTCAGACGCTTGAAATTCAGTGACTGAATGCTTTACCACAAGTGCTAACATTCGATTACTGAATTCGACGTCTCTGATTTTGTTCCTAATAAACATTTTAGATTTACAGATTTCACAGACACGCCAGAGAGAGTAAGACACATAGATTTTTAACAAAGATAGAAATCTGAATAGGAATACCTCATTTCCAAACGCACAGAATATAACTCTACTAAAGATTATTTAAGTCATCAAGCAAAAGTCCATAGCGTGTTTGAACAAAATCATTCTTTTTTGCCTTTTTTTATAAAAAAAAAAGCTTTTAAATTATTTAAGGTTTCAATCTATAAAACAAGGCGAATTTTGTAACAAAAAAGTAACCCACACAAGATTTTAAAAAATTCGTCATAAAAGAACTCAATGTGAGTACTTGTAAAAAATATAGAGAACTTTAAATATACTGATAATTCGCAAGTAATTGCAAATCATATTTTAAAAAGCTACGCAATTAAACCAGTACTTTAGAAGACTGATTGACAGAAACAGTGAGATTGTTGTTTTTAATAACATAACAGAGAGTTTCTTTTTTAAAGATGACAGAAGAAAAGAAAGGAAAAAAGCAAACAGGAAAAGAAGAAGAAGAGGCAGACATGCAGACAGGCAGAGAACGAAATTTTAGAGAAAAAAATGAAGAAAGAGATAAAACAGAAAGATAAGAGAGCATGCAGCATTACACCACCATTCCATTGAAATCGTTAGTACGTGTGAGATCAAACCACAACTCGAAAAGTGAACACTCCTTTTATTTAAAAAACAGAACCATCACTCTTCTCCATTATAAAATGGAGCCACCAGAAAAGCAAGCGTTTTACCCAGCAGATGTATCTCAGCTGTTTCTTTGTTGTTGTTGTTTTATTCCCTTTTCAGATTATTATGGCAGAGATGGAGACAATAAAGAATAGCAAAACTTGATGAGAATGTTAGATGATATAAACTGAAGATGTTTGCTAGATGGTGTATACGGACGGTGTAACATGGCATAAATGGAGAGGGTTACCCTGGCATCAATGAAAAATGATATCAGACGGCATTAATGAAAGATGAAACACGACCAAGTTAGAAGATGATTAAGACAGCATCTAAGATTTCAGACAACAGCTGGAAGATTATGTCAATTACGTAAATTGAAGAGGATGTCAGATGGCACAAAGACAAGATGATTGAAATAGTATGTAAGAAGATTTCAGAAGGCAATAGATGGAAGAAAATGTAACATACCATGACATGTATGGAGGAGGATTAGAATAGTATAGGAGAGGGTTTGTGATGGCAAGATGAAAGAGGATACCAAATGGCATAGGTGGAAAAAGATATGTTATGGCACAAATGGAAGACGATATAATATGTTATGGCGTCCATGGAAGAAGATGTCGGATGACAGCCGTAAGAAGATGCCAGGCGACATAAATGGAGGTTTCAGACTGACTAGATGGACGATGGCTTGACCTGACATGGATGGAGGAGAATGTATAACATGGGACCACATGAAAGTGATAATAGCATGGCACAGACAGAAGAGGGTGTCACGTGGTACTGAAGGAAGGGGATTCACTTAACACAGACAGAAGAGGGGGTCACATGGTATTGAAGGAAGGGAATGTAACTGAGCACAGATGGAAGAGAAAGTTAGCATGGCATATGTGGAAGAGGGTGTAAAGGGGCAAATATGGATGACGACATCAGATGACACACACAGAAAAGAAAATTCACATAAAATCGAAGAGGATTCTATGTGGTAACATTGGAAAAGACTGTCAGATGCCATTTATGGAAGATGTTCGATGACATAGGTGGAAAAGGGTCAAACATGGCATAGGTGGTAAAGTGTGGGACAAGACATGGATGGAAATGTATTTAACATGGCATGGATAGAAAAGGACATAATGTGGCATAGCTGCAAGTGTATGTAGCATGGCATAGGAGGAAGCGGCTGTAATGTGGCACATGTGGACGTGGGCGTGGTTTGGCAATATTGAAGTGGATTTAATATGGCATAGATGGAAGTAGATCAATGTGGCATAGATGGAAGTAGATTAATGTGGCATAGATGGAAGTAGATTAATATGGCATAGATGGAAGTAGCTTAATAAGGCATAGATGGAAGTAGATTAATAAGGCATAGATAGAAGTAGATTAATATGGCATAGATGGAAGTTGATTAATATGGCATAGGTGGAAGTAGATTAATGTGGCATAGATGGAAGTTGATTAATATGGCATAGATGGAAGTTGATTAATATGGCACAGACAGTTGCAGATTAATATGGCATAGATGGAAGTGGATTAATATGGCATAGACAGATGCAGATTAATATGGCATAGATGGAAGTAGATTAATATGGCATAGACAGAAGTAAATTAATGTGGCATAGATAGAAATAGATTAATATTGCAAGGATGGATGCACTATGGCACAGACCGAAGTGGGTGTATTATGGCATAGATAGAAGTGGCGGTAATATGGCATGAAAGAACGTGGATGCACTATAGATAGTATTAGGTATAACATGACATAGATGGAAGGAAATGTAAAATGGCACAGACGGAAGAGAATGTCAGCTGGCACAAAGAAGAAAAGAAAGACGGGGAAAATACTTCAAGGTCAGTCAGTAAGAGAGATTGTAAAGAAGGTGCAGAACACGCTGTGTGTGTGATATCAACTTCATGACCACAACCAAACTACCTTGACATCAGCGCTGATTCGTCTGAATAACAAAACTGCAGTAGCATCATTCTGACTCATCATTCAAATGTATCAATCAAATAAAAGACACGTGGTAGCTTTCTGTTCTTCCCAAAATAAGCATGTTGTAATTTCTTCTTTTTTTTTTTTTTACATGATTTGACTCGAGTGGCTAGCCATCTGCTAACATGCAAACGAAAGGTTGTTTTCAGTCCACAGGTTCGTGTCACTTTCTTTGTTCATCCGTTGTTGTATGCGCAAGATGAAACAGCTATTCTGTGCTTGAAAGAGTTTGAAGTTGTGCTTTTAATCTTTTTCTTTCCATATTGTTGTGTGCATGGTGTAAACCAAAAGACAACTTGGCACCCTTTTTTGAGGAAAATTGTCATGAATCTTCGTTATTTGTCTTTTTTTTATAAATAGGTAGAATGTTTTGCAACTTGAATGATAGTGTAATTTGATATTACACATCTTTGTCCATTTCTGGAGAAACAAAAGGCTTTTTCCTCTAGTTCAATGTTACAACTCGTCTCTTGCCTTATCTGTATTTCAAACAAAAATAAGGGATGTAATACTATAATAAACACTGACATCATTGTTTTGTTTTGCATCTTGATTTTTTTTTCTCATTCTTCCAGAAGATATGACACCTTCTATTTGTAAACTTCTGACGGTGTTTTCGTTTTAAATAATGACAAACACACACACACACACACACACACACACACACACACACACACACACACACACAACACACACACACCACCACCACAACCACACACACAACAAACACAACACACAACACAACATCACAACATAAAACACCAACACACACACACACACACACACACACAAACATACACACACGCACGCACGCACGAACGCACGCCCGCATCAAAGCAATTACAATTATAGCACATTGTAAATCTGGAAACTATGTGCCACATTTAACAGTAGAAACACCTAAACAACTAGATACCACCACCAAAGCGAATACAATAAGATTTTAACAGTTGTCAAACATGCATACAGTCAGGCATAGCTATTCAAAACCAGCCGGCTTAAAAAGCACGGCTTGAAAGTTTCTGACACCACAATACTCAAGCGACTGATACTACTCCTAGCCAATCTTTGAGATGTTCTTTGGACAATCATACAAATTACCCCACAGCGCTAATCAATGTGTGTTTGTGTGATGTGTGTGTGTGTGTGTGTGTGGTTGTGTGTGTGTTGTGTGTGTGTGTGGTGTTGTGTGTGTGTTGGTGTGTGTTGTGTGTGTGTGTGTGTGTGTGTTCGTTTTTTTTTTCCCTGTCTCACCCCACCACATTTTCAAGTTTCCTCTCCGTCAGCGCTTGAGGTCGCATCGCACAACTTTGGGTGTGGAGCTTTGAAACGTTTTATCAATCCTAGATATCCATTCATTCATTATGACTTCATCCTGAACCAAACATCATGGAGCAAAACATTAATATCAAACACTGGCAAGAGAGACACTTACTTGGGCACATCTTCATTGTGCACGGTTTGTACTGCACAGTCTCCCCTTCACACGCTTTCCCGCCGTGTTTCTGGGGCGGGTGGTTGCATGTGCGCGTTCGCTGACGTGTTCCTTTTCGCAAGTGACTGAGCACTCCCCCACGAACTCCAAAGACTCCAGGCACCATTGACTGTTGAAGATGAAAACGTTACAACCACATCATGAACAGGAAAATGATTATTACAATCGTCTTCTGGACATGTTACCATTAAAGGTAAAGATGTTTCCATAACGTATGTGGTCGCTGGAGAGCGAGGCATCAGAGACCTCAGCTTCTCCAGGGGCCAGTACAGTGAGGGCGGCGCCCATCTCCTCTCCCTCGCTGCTTTACCTTCCCTGACCATAAAGAGGGCAGGTACTCATTTACAGCTGGGTGAAGTGGGGGACTGTACCAAAGCCAAGGCGCGCAAACGGTTACCCATCCACTTGGTAACCACGTTCGATGCTGCTTAAACCTTAGCTTGGGGTAACCACTGTTCTCACCTTAAAACATTCCAATCAGCTCTGGAGGATTAAAATATTACAACCACCTACTTGAAGGTTACACATGACAATCACCTCGTGAAGATTTTGTCACCTATGTGGAAATAACCTTGGTGAGCTTATCGGGGTTTAACCATAGCTGGTTAACTGAAAGCAGGAGGAGGAGTGAAATCAGAAATCAAAAAGAAGAGGAAAAATATTATGTAGATGAACATGTTGGTCTGGGCACACTGTACAGAAAACAAGGCCTAAGACAAAAGAGAGAAGAAGCTGATAGAGAAAGAGACACGCTGAAGAACGAAAATACAAGAGTTTGGCTGTACTATCTGTACAATTTGGGTGGATCGGGGATCTAGAGGAAACTGCACCTGCCTAGAAAGCAAAAAGCCCGGTTTCGAAGTGTGTGGTGGTTCGATCCCCGTTTGGGCCAGAAACATTTTTCCCCATCCACTAGACCGTGACTCTGGGTGCTACTTTTTCGGATGAGAAGAGAAACTGAGGTCCTGTATGTTACACATAATTATTTAGCACACGTAAAAGAACCCGCGGCAACAAGGGAGCTGTCTTTGTCGCTGGAAAAATTCTATAGAAAAATGCCCCTCTCGCAGGGAAACTAAAACAATTGCAGACAGGGAGAGAAAAGAATAATGGGTGGTGCTCCTCTTGTGGCGAAACGCTCTCCCCGAGGAGAGTAGTCGGAATTTCACGCAAAGAAATCTGCCGTGACTTAAAGTGGTCAACAATACATAACAAATCAGCAGACTGTCTCTTCGTCCTTAAACGCTCAGACACGAACTCCAGAAGCCTTGACAAGGTAATGTCCGCGGTTCGCCCAAGGAAGGCCCTCCAGAGGTCCCAAGAGCTTGTCCCCTCATCGGCAGGTCAGTAGGCTCATATTTTTCACTCCAGCACCTGAAATTACCTATTAACAAGTGGGCAACACACACACACACACACACACACACACACACACACACACACACACACACACACACACACACACACACACACACACACACACACCACATCACCTCTGTTCCAAAAACAATACTAATTAATCCTTACCGTTGCACTGCACGCCCCCAGCCAAATTGCTGGGAGAGGTGCAGGAGCCGTTGAGAGCCCAGAGGTTGTGCGGACACTGCAGAAGGCTCTGTTCATCGCCCCTGCATGCAATGCTGGTCAGGGCCATACGGCTCTTGTCTCCTCTGCTGAACCGTCCATCTGTGATCACTGCAAGACCACAGAGTTCATACATACAGGCTCATAGGTTACATGTCAAGGCTGGATGCTGTGTTAATTAATACGTTATGCTATGATCAACGTAAAGTGAAGACTGAAACCGTAAGTCCTTGGGTTTATACACACGCACGCACGCACGCGCGCATGCACGCACACACGCACGCATGCACGCACATACACACACGCACACACATACACAACACACACACAACAAAACACACATCACCCCCCCCCCCCCCCACACCACACACACACACACACACACACACACACAAACTTCCCACCACCCCATACACACACACACAACCTCCCACCCCCTTACACACACAACTACCCAACACTCTACCTGCGTGTGCTCCAGGAAAGCCCATCTGTCTGCAGGCGAGGTCAGCAATGTTGGGGGTCATCTGGTCAGCACACACCCTCTCCCCACTCCCCCGTTACATCGTTGTACACCTCCACCCCTCCCTCTCCGTGCTCCTTTCCACCTTCCAGCCGCATGGCACCTGCGTAAAAATGTAATGACGGCAGGGGTTGGGTGGGTTTTTTTTGTTCTTGTGTGGTTTGTTGTTGTTGCTGTTTTGTTTTTGATTTTTGTTCGTTATGGGGAGGATTGTGATGGTAGAGTTTACGGGAAAGTTGGGGGGATGGTAGCCTTAAGTTTACCAGGAGGGAGGGGGGATATGAAAATATAAACTAAGTAATGGACATAGACAATACCTTGCGCACGCTGCATTGTTGTGTTGTATTGTGTTGTATATTGTTTTTTGTTGTGTTGCACTGCGTTGCGTTGCACTGTATTGTGCTGTATTGTATTGTATTGTAATGTATTGCAATGTCTTGTTTTGTCGCATATTGTCTTTTACTGTATTGCATACCACTCTTTCTCTGAAGGCAGATTTCTTAGTGCGAAATTCAGGCTGCTCTTCCTTGGGGAAAATATGTTCCTGCAAGAACAGCGCCATTCATATTTTGTTTAATTTTCTTGTCTTTATGTGTATTTCTCTCCCTATCTGAATGGGGTTTCTTTCTACAGAATTTTGCCATGAGCAATTCTTTTGTTGCTGTAGGTTCTTTTACATGTGCTGAATATGTGTTGCACAACTGACAAACCAAAAGTAGTACTTTCTTTTATCAGTCAGTTCAAAGAAGCTCTAAATCCATGTGAGTAGCCTTTGTTTACCATGTCTGCAGAAGAACAAACGTGAAGTTTGTTGACCTACAAACACAAATCAACTTTCTTATCAAATATGGACCGTTCTTTTGCTCTTTGATTCAGACCTGATAAACATCAGAAGGTTCGGGTTCGAATCTCGTACAAGATGATTTTCTCTCTGGCGTTAACATCAGTGCCGACTCCACCCCCGCCCCCTCCACGCCTCCCCCTCCACTCCAACAAAAAAAAAGGTCCTCCAGATGAGACTATAAACCGAGGTCCCATTTGCGAACGCACACAGAACATCTTGATTTTGGAGAACTTGCAGCATGCCTCTACCTATAATCAAAGACAATAAGCCTAGCACACGTTAAAACCCGTTCCGCTTTCCGGAAGAGTAGGCCATCGTGTGCCGGTGGGAACGGATGACAAAACTGACAAAACCGCAGGCACACAGGGACAGGATAAAGCACATGATTACTCATTCCATTATCATCGAAATAAAAGAATAAATAAATCAATCAAAGAATAAATAAATAGCTGTCCATCTGACGAGCGTAGAAGCAAGATCCTACCTTGTCTGTTCTTCCCTTCTCTTACCTCTGCAGTCAATGCCCTGGCAGGGAGTGCTTTCGTTGGTGGAGCCCAGACAGTAACGGTCCAAGCCGGGCACTCCCCCATTGCCGCACACTCGGTGCCGGAGCTTGATGCCCAGACCGCACGTTTTGGAGGCGGAGCACGTCTCCCAGGCTCCCCACTCTTCCCACCCTGTGTGAGAGAGACCATGTCAGTGTGCTACCTAATCGTGACCATAGGTAAAAGAAAAAAAATGGGAATGTGAAATACAGAATGAGAGAATGTTTTAAAAGTACACCAAACAAATACGCAACAACAGACATATGCTTGCTCACCTATCTACAACCTAAGTTCTTTTTTTTCTAATTCAATACAGAATGAGAATGTTTTAAAAGTACCAAACAAATACGCAACAACAGACATAATGCTTGCTCACCTATCTACAACCTCAGTTGTTGTTTTTTTTGTTGTGTTTTTTTAATCCAATCCAATCCAATTATGCTGTTTATAGCCCTGCTGACCACACAGGCCATATCGGGGCTGTCACCTTGTAAAATTTAAAACTCAGATTAAAACTGTGCAACTACATACAGATTAAAACAGGGTATAGAACTAACTTTACTCTCCTTGCTTGTATCAATGTCAACCATAAGGGTCAGCCCAGGACGGCACCACGTTGTGGGAAAAACCACATCAATCACACATAAGATGAGATAAAACCAATACCAGATGTCTTAAAATAACCTTGTCCTTAGAGACTGAACATACAACTTTCACTTTTTTTAATTGATGAACATCTCTGGTTAAAGAAGCTTAATACATTTAAGTTTCTAAGTACTCTGAGAGAGTGATACTTACTGGGACAGTCCTGCAGGACACACACTCCATATTCCACATCGGCTCCATAGCATTCCAACGCGCTCACTGATTGGCCTGTCGTCTGGTCTGTGCACTTCCGCCTACGCATGCGCCATCCACGGCCGCAGGTCACAGAGCATTGTCCCCATTCTTCCCAAGGTCCCCAGTCCAAAGTGTGGGCTAAACACATCGAAGTTCCAACAAATACCACATGTTCAGATACTTCAGAGCCAGGAGATAGTCTCAATCAACTACACAGGAAAGGAAAAGCATACAGAGTCTATCATACCACATGCGGACATGATTATACTATTTAGCATCAAAGTCTCTAGTTCAGGTAAGAAAGAGATGATTTTTTTTTCATACCCCAAAAAATTCTGCTTGGGTTTTTTAAGGTCGTTTATAGTAACCAAAGACTGCAAGAAAGATCAATGCTTTTGAAAGACATGCAAGAAATGATGACAGCAACAGCAAGGAAGAGAGTACAGATATGGAATCAGAAAAATATACCAACAGCTTTGTGAGTCTAATCTGTAATAAAGACAAGACCTGCAGAATCTGAAGAAACAAAATTCTGACAATATTGTCAGTGCTATTGAGATAATGGTTGGTTGTCGTTTAAACGGAAACATACTTTCGCTCAATTTCTTTCAAATTTTATGGTTTTGCAGAACTAAGTATCCATCAGTAAAGTACAATTTCGACTTCTGCTGTTAAAAAAGGTCAGAGTCCTAAAGAAACATAGCGTTACTGTTTCCTAAGAAACCTCATCGTATCACTTTGTTTTATGTAAAAAAAATATAATAATATATATATATATATATATATATATATATATATATATATATATATATATATATATATATATATATATATATATATATATAATACTGTGGACAAAAGAACCAGTTCGTTTTTCAGGGGGATTTTTCATTTCTCGGAGTGTTTGGTTGCTTTCTTTTTGCTTCTCACATTTTCTGTTTCTGACTTTGTATTTTGCCACCGATTTATTTCCCTCTTACAAAGACAGACAACTTGACCAGGTTTTCTTATCCCCCAAAATATCAAATTTCGAAAACATATAAATAAAGATATAGGAAAACTGATAGCTTTGGTGGAAAAAAAACTTTGAGTTGCAAAAGTTTTTTTTTATAACTTTTTTGTTCGAAGCAGAGTTTTGCAAGACACACGTATCTGTCAAGCTAAAAAAAATATTTAAAAAACTGTTTCCACATTAAATTTTGTGCCTGTAGCTTTTTTCACACAGTATTTCTTACGCTAAAAACCGCAAGAGAGAGAGAGAGAGAGAGAGAGAGAGAGAGAGAGAGAGAGAGAGAGAGAGAGAGAGAGAGAGAGAGAGAGAGAGAGAGAGACAGACAGACAGACAGACAGACAGACAGACAGACAGACAGACAGACAGACAGACAGACAGACAGATCACTCGTTGCTCTGACCTTGGTTTTGACATGTGGACCCTGTCCAGCCCTCATTACAAAGGCACAGAGCTACCAGGTCGTCTGCCGAGTTCTTGGTTTCTATGCAGTATCCTTTGCCACCGCAGGGGTCGGTAGCACACGGACCCAGCGCATCCTGTCAGTGAGAATGATAGTGTCATTTGGAATCAGGCACTACCACGTTGTGTCGCTTGGTTTATCTCTGCTTAAAAGCGATTGCGACCGAGAAAAAAATGTTGGAAGAAATAGATAGGTAACGCTTGTGCTAATGGGTAAAATTCCTTGACGGTTGTTTCACAAACACAGGTCCAGTAAGAAAAGTTTCAGTGCAGGGCAGCAAAGTCGTCTAAGACTGAAGTCATTCAACCAGTCGGTCAGTCAAATGAATTATTATGAAGATTGAAATAAAAGAACGCACGCACGCACGCACGCACCCACCGCACGCACGCACGCACCACCCGCACGCACGCACGCACGCACGCACGCACGCACGCACGCACACACACACACACACACACACACACACACACACACACACACACACACACGAGCACGCGTCTGCTTTGAGATAATGTAAAAGAGACTACAGTCTCACCGGATCAATGGAGAATGACTCCCGAATGTGGTATTCGCTGTTCTTGCTGTCCACTATGCGGAAGGGAAGTCCACATGAGTGGCTCCATTCAGTTCACACCTGCACAAAAAGGTGTTTGTTTGTTTGTTTTTTTAATCATGAAAACTAACAATAGGTGAAACTGTGCTGCGTAGGCAACAAATCTCTATAAGCCAATGCCCAAACAGTACCTCTGACCTAAAAAAAAGTTACCTTTACATGAAATATCAAACCTCCTCCCCAGAGAAAACTAAGTAACAATTGTGAGGCTGAGGACTGGACACTGCAGACTCAGACATCACAAGTTTACCAAGTTCCACATTGCTGATTCTGAGGCGTGCCCGTGGCACTTCTCCCATGACAGTGGAACACTTCCTCCAGACCTGTCCAACACACCCAAACCTGAGTGAAGCCGATATCTGGCCTACTGACCTGCCGATAAGGGACAAGCTTTTTGGACCCCAGGAGGGCCTTCAGCGCACGGCAGCATTTGTGAGGGCCTCAGGAGCTGATGTCTGAGCGCTTGACGAGAAAGAAGAAACTGATAATGCTGGAATCTTTTAGGAATCTAAAGATTCTTTTGTCAGGATTGAATATGGTAAAAAAAAAATTTAAAAAAGATCTTTCAGAAATATGTAGTAAAAAGCTTAAACAGATACCAATAATTGAAAAGCAGATGTTTAATGACTATTCGCACAGTATATTTCACGACACACCATAGAGATACTTCTCCCTCAAGTAAAGGAATACGGATAATGTAAGAGTGGCCCGCGTCTTTCCTGGTGAGCACAATAATTTCTTCTCTCCTTTTTTTCACACAAAAAGGGAGGAACACCCTCAGGATGGGACAAATAGGGAATAGATTGTTGGAATATTTCATTCCTTTTCCCTGGGGAACATCACACAGCGTTCACTTTTGAGTTTTAAAGTCTGTGTATAACACAGTATAGACTTACAGATTTTTTTCACGGCGCTTTTGGAAGGACAGTTAACAGCCTTATGACCTCAAAAGCCCCCATAGCATTCCCAAAGGGCACTCACTCTGTGACTTGAGTATAAATCCAAGTATGTTATATTATGTCCCTACCTCTCAAACTAGTTCTGAATGAGCGCCACACAAATGTTCTAGGAGTGACAACCGTCAGCAGAAGTATCAACAACGGTAAAAGTAGTTGTGGTGGTGGTTATGGCAGCAGCAACAATAACAGCAACAGCATTAAGCAGCAACAACATCACTGAGCAGAAGCAGCAACAGTAGCATCAGGAATACTAGCAGCAATAGCAATAACATTTTTTAAAATTTATTTTATTTATTCTTTTATATCGAGGATAATGAAATAAGCATTCATGTACTTTTTTTCATCCAATCCCCGTGTGTATGCAGTTTCTGTAAGTATTGTCATCTGTTCCCGCCAGCACACAATGGCCTACTCTTACGAAAAGCGGAACATGATTTAACGTGTGCGCAAGATGTTCTGCGTGCGTTCGCACACTGGGCCTCGGTTTACAGTCTTATCAGAATTCTTGATTCATAAAGCACAGTAACAACCAAACGGTTCAGTTCATACTCACTTTCCAGAGTGCTGATCGAAGTTGAAGCTTTTGCACTTGTGGTGGCGGAGACACTCCATGGCACACTGACTGGCCACGTACTTGTGGCTGATCTCCAGGAAAGAGTGGCCCGTCAGCATTTTGCCCTCCCACGTGTAGTCCTCCGCATGTCGGGTCCACTCGAACAGCCTGGCAGGGACAACAAAACATTAAAATGAAAAAAGTTCTTGGTTTTTTTTTTAGATCAGATTTTCAGAATTTCCTATCATCAGCTACGATGTGTTAGAATGACATGGGGGAAAAGTCAACAAACAGGTGTCGTCAACATGAAGAGCGGTTGTATGTTTATGTCAGGTCATTACTTTTCTGGGTTTTTTTTTAAGCAAACGATGAATAACTGTGTGAACCAATGACACTACTGATGAAGTATAAAATTCATCAGTTTGGTGGTAACAATGGCTTAGACCCTGAAAACAGACACGGGTGGTGACGACTGCACTGACTTTGGTAGCAGGAATGATGACAGCAATCGAAGGAATAAACGATGAAAGTTTGAGCACGTCAGTTTCCAGCTTTCGAACAAATTGTACATACATACATCTAGGATAATGTCGTAATTGAGTGTACGTTAGAATAATACAAGGTAATATAATACCTAATTATTTTATAGACCTACAGTTGTGCATGGTCCATACCAAATCACTTTACACCAAAACGGCTATCCTGTGACCGAACGAACCCCAAGTAAATAAACTTCTTTGGTTTCGGTTTTCTGAGTTTTGCACTTTTATCTTTTTGTTTTCTTTTTAGTGGGGGTGTCAAATGTTTTAAGATTGTACGGAGGGCTAAAACTAGAGAGTAAAAATTTGGCAAGGCGTTTTTCAATTTTGATTCTTTGCTATAGAAATGCCTGCCCATACACACCCAAAGTGAGTATTTCTACCGCCTACAAGTAATACCAAACAACAACAAAACCCACAGAATTTCATATCAAGATGAAAAGAAACAAATCATATTATTTTTATGCTGTAGGTCTGAACTTAGGAGCCGATAATGTTTATTGTGATGATTTCACAGTTAACCCATTTCAACCGACTTTTTTTTTTTTTATCAATAAAATAAACTGTGCATTATCATTAGCCCTTCGCTTGTCAGTTGTGCTAATTTTGTGTGCAGGGGAAACAAGGTGTAGATAACTACATTGATGAAAAAAAATACTTTTTTTAATGTCAGTTATACTGCTTTGATAAAACGGCAAAGAAATGAATGAAAGAAAAGGAAACAGATAAGCCTACCTATGAATATTTAAAATAATAATAATAATAATAATAATAATAATAATAATAATAATAATAATAATAATAATAAATAATAATAATAATAATAATAATAATAAACTTCTATAAATGTGAATGGGTGAAGGGAGAAGGGTGAAGAAGGAGAAAAGATTAACGATAATGATGACAACGACGACAATGGTGGTGGTGGCGGTGACGGTGACGGTGATGATGACGACGATGACAATGATGACGACGATGATGATGACGACGACAATGACGACGAAGATGAAGATGATGATGATGAAGCATAAGAGCAAACCTGTTGGTCAGCTGTGAACCGTGGACTCCATCAGAGAACAAGACCATCAGAACCATCAGCATGCTTATCCAGTTCCGAGCAGCGATGTCCATGGCTTTTTCCATGGCGATCACCACAATTTTGGTTTGAATTATAGACTCTGAACTAATGCCAGCTGACTAAAATAGCATAAATCGGCTTCCAAAAAAAATCTGATTTTTCACTGAAGTGTGGGTGCAGGTCAGTATACTATTCCAAAGACACAGCTCCTGATGTGATGGAAAAGAGATTCATCAGAAGTAAACCCTGGCCTAAAAGGTACAGAACTACAGAAAGGTCTTCTAGCTGTTACTCAGCGGCAAGATGCCGAGCCGCAAGTTTGGTACGAACAGTTTCATGCACAGCGAGTTATATGGTGCTTCCCACTGCGCAAGATCCTAGAGAAGAAGCGAGGAGACGGGTAACTATTGGTGATATACCGAACATCCTTCTCACCGGCTGAATAATGCATTGAGAATCCGCCATCTTTGATTGACTGAGAAAATGACCTGGAGTTCATTTATTTGTTGATCTCTGTGGCGTGGTTTCAACGAGACGACGATCGGATATTTTGTTCTTCTCAAAAAAAAAAAGTCTTATGAATCAGCAAATAAAAATTCTGTTCCGCGACCCCCCCCCCCCCCCCCCCCCTCTCTCTCTCTCTCTCTCTCTCTCTCTCTCTCTCTCCTCTCTCTCTCTCTCTCTCTCTCTCTCTCTCTCTCTCTCTCTCCTTCGGATGAGACTTTAAACCGAGGCCCCGTGTGCGAACGCACGCACATCTTGCGCACACGTTAAATCCTGTTCCGCTTTTCGTAAGAGTAGGCCATCGTGTGCCGGTGGGAACAGATGACATTTACAAAACTGCATACACTCGGGGACTGGATGTAAAAAAGCACAAGAGTGCTTATTCCATTATCCTCGATATAAAAGAATAAATCAAATCAAATCTCTCTCTCCAGTCCCTTCTTTACTCTCCTCAGTCACGCTCAAGTTTTAATACTATTTGATTTTTTGCTACACTCCTCAAGCAATAATGATAGGGACTCCGTATTCAAACTTTCAGCCAGTGTGTCTTCGAGCAGATCAAAGGCTAGGCACAGCCTTTCTCTCTTCAAATCACAGATTGCAAGCTGGGTTTATCCGAGTCATCCATACCACCGGCCAAAGCTGGTTTACTCTTCTATACGAGATATAGATAAGTTTCATGTTTAACGTGTAGGCAAGATGTTATACATGTATCTGAATTCGCCTTTAGTCTAGTACGAAAGATTTACATGGAAATGGTGCTGGAACCATTGTGACCCATGAGGAACAGGGTCATACTTTATTTATTTATTTTATTCTTTTATATCGAGGATAATAGAATAAGCACTCATGTGCTTTTTTTTCATCCAGTCCCCGTGCGTATGTAGTTGTGTAAATAATTGTCATCTGTTCCCACCATCACACAATGGCCTACTCTTACGAAAAGCGGAACAGGATTTGACGTGTGCGCAAGATGTTCTGCGTGCGTTCGCACACAGGGCCTCGGTTTACAGTCTCATCCAAAAGACTTTTGGGGAGAGTGGAGTCAGCACTGATGTTAACTCCAGGAGAAAAATCACCTCGACCGGGAATCGAACTCAGATCGTCAAATTGCCAGCGCAATGTTCTGACCATTAGGCTATCCCGTCCCCTCATAAACAATCCTGCAATGCCGCTGTCACCACAAGACTTCTTACCACTAGGCATGCAAATCGACGTAAGTAATTTTCAACGTAACAGCTTTTTACCTCTTTCCAGACGTTTTAAACGATGGAATGGCAGGCCTGCTGCATGTCTGTAGGTGTCTGATGCATAAAGGTGTCTGCGTCTTCAACAGACTTGAACCTTTCCAGAAAAAAAATGAAGTCAATGTAGCAGGGGCTAGGAAGAACATGTGATGGAAAGTTTGCACACACACACACACACACACACACACACACACACACACACACACACACACACACACACACACACACGGGCATTCAAACCTAGTCTTGGAAACATTTTGACCAGAACTTCGCCCAACTCACACAATCGCCAGTTACCTATTTCTTCAGGAGACAAGGGTCTGTAGAAAGCATACCGGCTGACGTGATATTACGTTCCCAGCACCTCAGAGCTCCTCAACCGTTCCCCCGTGCACGCGATAGCTGATGCATGTTCCGGCGTTGTTTTCCCCAGAGAAATTAGAGGAGAGCTGCGTCGTCAGCGCAGCTTATTTATTCATGTCAGCTACCCAAAGTTTCTCCTCCCTGCCTCTTGAAAATATTTGCAACAGTCGGGAAATGATACAAACCGTTTTAAGAAATAAGGGGGTGGGGGGGGGGGTGTCCATAACCGCTGGAGGAATATAACAAATTGTCAGTGACTGTTGCAATCATGTGATTTGCTGAAAACACACTTTGCCTAGCAGAGCATTTTTTTTTATCATTTCAGTTGTACTATACAGCATAGGCATCAACGTGAGAGAGAACTGAGGTCAATTATATAATTATGGGTTTTAAGATGCAGAATGATGCTTTGAACGTAACTAATTAGGTTTAAATGATTTATCAGTTCAACTATTATCTTGTCTAAATTGTTAGGCTTCTTGAGTAACGGCTACAGTATGTTTTGTACAATGTGTAGTTTTTTTGTTTTTGTTTTTTTAGTGTTGGGTTTGTTGTGTGTGTGTGTGTGTGTGTGTGTGTGTGTGTGTGTGTGTGTGTGTGTGTGTGTGTGTGTATGTGTGTGTGTGTGTGTATTTATTTATTTATTTATTTATTTTTGTTTTGTTCCTCGGCTACAGCTCCGATTTATGAGATGTTTGAGTATGCGACCGTTTTAGCCCAATATAAAGGTAGCTGTATTCCGACTTTGGTATTTTAACTAAGCACAACACAGTTCGCGTTTTTTATAACTGTCATCCGTACGGCTTAATCTTCTGACAGGCCGAACGGGTTTTAACGAGTACTCAAGATGTTCTGCGTGCTTTTGCACTAGTAGCCTCGATTTATAGTCTCATATGTAGGACTTCTAGGGCAATGGAGTCGGCACTGTATGGTATTAACTCATGAGAATCTCATTGGACGGAGCCTCTGTGGTGGCTGACACGGACGGTCAGATCACAACTTAAAAGAAAACAGTTTTAAATTTTCTTCCATTGCAGTTATTTTAGTAACGAAATGGCCACTGCATCATAATTATAGGCCCAGCATCTATGTCATCAAAGCCTACCGTATCGCTCCCTTCAAGCAAAGACTCATCATGAGTGCCAATAGCCCAAGACATGCCGGCATCTAATAGTCTAGAGTCAACAAACTAGCAGAGAACTTTGCGAGTAAAATAATTTCTTGGTCCTACAAGAGGCATACCTTGCCATACCCAGCAATTTTAATGCTATGCTATGTATATATCTGGATGAAGCCTATCAAAGAACAGTTCAATACTAAGCCACTTTTATTCGTTGTAAAGTACCACTGAGTGGCTTTCTTGTTTGCCAATTCTAAACTTTATTTTTTTTTAATAATTTATATTTTTTTACTTTTTACAAAAACACGGCTCTTTTCCTGTTACGATTATCATTTTATGTCAATTGATTAACAACTTATCAATTGATTACATAATTATGGAAAAACGACCTGATGTTGGTAGTCAAAAGTTTGCATTTACCCATAGCAAAAGTTCCCAGATGATGTTGATTTGCACTGTCGTCTGCCTTTGAAAGCACAATACTTGAGTGGTTTCCCTTCGTATACGGTCAATACAATTAATATCTCTTGTGTAATTTTGTTTTGCTCTTCCTCTTCATAACTGTCATTCATTTATCGATATGCATGCTTTTCGTATCTCTATAGCTCAAAAGAGTTTAATGGGAATAAACTATTGTGAATTGGAATCTACTATGTAGATATATCGGAGAATAATATTTTTATGCTTTATGGGACTCTCTCTCTCTCTTTCTCTCTCTGATTTCTAATGGTCTCCATTTTTTTTATTGCAATAAACACAGGCATTGAATAGGATAGGCCTGACCATCCAACCTCCCATTTGTCATTCCTTGAGTATGATATTGTGAACATTTTATATAGTAAACTAAAGATGCTGATTTTGTTCATCTGTTAGCTTTCTCCGTTCGACGGACACTTTAGTTCACGGTTCTTTTGATTTCAGTGGTAGTACATGTATCACTGTCACTGGCAATTTCAGTACTCCAGCAAACAGGCACTGTGGTCCCAATGTCGAGAGTTAATTAAAAGAAAAATGTTTAAATCGATTTCATGAAAGATATTACAAATACAGACATGAACAATGTCGTTATTGATAAGATTGACAAGACTGTCTGATGTTGTGTCTATGACTGAAAGGGATTCATACAATAAAACTAGACAAGGATGCTTGGAGTGGAAATCTTTATCGTTTAATTCTGTTTCTTACTCAGTGGTTTCAGTCTCTATTGTTTATATAACCGAATCCAACTGCCTGCTGGGTAATTACCAAAAGATGCCAAATCTCGCATGCGCGAAGAGAAATCCAATCCAATCCAATTATGTTGCTTATAGCCCCGCCGACCACATAGGCCATATCGGGACTGTCACCTCGTTACATTTTAAAACTCGTATTAAAAGTGTGCGACAATGTACAGTTTAATAAAACGAGGTATAAAACCAACTCAACTGTCCTTGCTTGTATGCGAAGAGAAATAAAAACAATGAAAATGAAAGTAACTAAAACACAACATTCCTCCCAAGCTTTAAACACAATGTAGGCTACATACAACACATACACATAATCCAAATTGCAAATGTGTGCACATGTGTGTGTGTATGCTTGATACTAAAGATTTGTTTCCTTTGAAATTATAACTGAGCTAACTGCTCTTGGTATCCTCACAGACTTTTTTTCTTTTTCCTGAGATCAGATTTTTCAGAATTTCTTGTCATCAGCTACGATGTGATAGAATCACATATGTAGCCCCGGAAGTACTGAATAGGGAATCTTTGTTTTTCTACTCCTATTGTGATGGACATGAATGATTGAGCATGCATTATTCTCTCTCTCTTGTTTGGCGTTTCCTTTCCTTGCTTCTTTCCTCTTCTCTGGTATTCTTTTCCTCCAGTTCCTTCATCTTAATCATCTGTTGCAATGTAACGGAGGTTGTCTGTTGGTCTGCTTCATTCAGAGCAGTCTGTCCATGTATGGTTCCCTCTGTGGTGTTGTTCTATGGCAGGCCGGCACACAGTTGTCCAATCTGGCAGCCCTTGTGGCTGGGTCTGTTTTTTGTCCTTGCACTGTTCTTTCTTTACAAGTTGATCATGTACTTGGCAGTAGGGTCCTAAGGCATCTCTTCTCTCTTCCGCATCTTCTTTGCTTCTGGGCTGGATGTCTGTTGTTCTGTAAACTCCCTCTCTCTTTCATACTTCTATGCTAGTGAATACATTTAGTATAAGGATTCCTTTTCTCATCATATCTCTTTTTCCTTATTCTTTTCTTCATTTTTATTTGGGTTGCAAAGTAATCATATAGCATCATTTTTTACCCCTTTTCATTACTTCTGTTTTTCTTGGGTACTGTGTGTTTTAATTCATAGGCAAGTATGCAGAGAAAAAAATCCAACCAAACCAACCAATACCCCTCCCCCAAAAAAAATCATTGAAAAAAAAATCCATTCACACACACACAAACCCCAACCCCCCCAAAAAAAAAAACAAAAAAGAAAGAACACAAAAAAAGTCCCCATCTTCTGTTTTCATACTTACTTGGTTTTTCTTGTTTTTGATGTTTCACTTCCTTCATACTGATTAGGGTTAGTGTGTGTCAATGTTAATTTTAGGGGACAGGTTTAGCCAACTGATGAGGTCAATGAACCTGCTGTCATAAAAGTGCATGTGTTACAAGCAGATCAGGTATATAATGAGTTACCAGGAAAGTATCAGTTCACTAGACAGTTTAATTTTAAAAATAGGATTTACAAAATGTCATGTGTTCTCAGATTAATCCAGATGGACATTAGGATCCGGTCTTTTAGTAGGATGGGTGCATCAGAAATCAAGACTAAGAGCCTTAAAAGCAAGCTGCTACTACAAGTGAAATGCCAAGAATGTATACCTATCAGGTAATGTCCGACTTAAAAAAGTTCCTGGATAGTGGAGTGGACAGGTTATACACTGGTGAACCTTTAAAAGAACCCAACCTTTCCTGTTCTTTGTTTTTAGAAAATATTGTTCTGCATGCGCTGTTGAGATGAACTGATCAGAAGCAGCAACAAATTCAGCATGTCGTATGTACTTCTCTCTCTCTAGCCTTTACGGCAAAGTTTGTTGCATGCAAGTTGAAGATGTGGCCGTTTTCTGGGCAGATGAAACACTTTGGGCAAGAATTTAGTAATAAATGGAAATGTTATGAAGATGACATGTCACAGAATGAGTAAACTGTAATGAAAAGAAACAAGCAGCAGGTAGCACGAGTGCATAGTGTAGTGATTTGTTGGTGAACTTGTATGTACCTGGCTCATGACAAAACAGAAAAGTTATATTCTCTAAGTGATGTGAAGAGCATTGGCCAATGCACCCAATCTTTGAGACCACAAGTTGAACCTGGCTGAGCCATTCTACTCATGATCACAAGCAGCATGCCCCATCATCTTATGCTGCTGGCCACATTTGGCCTAACCTTCTATAAAATGGCGAAGGTTTTCATGTCTGTGCAAGTTCTGCATGCCTTAGTACAATAATCTCATCTGCAGGATTTTGAGGAGAGTGTGTGTGGTGGAGTCAGCTTGTTTATTCCAGGGCAAAACTCCCTTGAACAAACATCTCAGCAGAGCTTCTGACCCATGTCCTCAGTAACCATCACGAGTATCCCATGTATAGAGGAATATCATTCCCTGTCGGTCTTTTCTTGTAGTAGGAACATTTAAGAAATGAAGTTTAGAGGAGCTGCCAGAAAATGTCAGTACTGTGTGGAGTGCATGCGTGGAACGAGCTGTCAGAGAAGAGGCAGGACAGAGGAGAGAAGTGCAGAACAGAAAGTTTATTGACCCTTGCCAGACAAGATCATGAAGCAAAGAAAGACGATGACTAACACTACACTACACATGAACAACACACAACTCGATAGTCCATACACAGAGCAAAGCTCAAAGGGGGGAAAAAAGTAGAGGAACATGATTTGAAAAAAAAGAAGAAAAAAAAAAGAAAAAGAAAAAAGAAAAGAACCAACAAGTGTTCAACACCAGTTCTTGATGATATAACACAAAACACTTTCTAGGAAATACAGAGGAAAAAGTGAAATGCTATGCAGAAGGGGGAATAGGTATGTACAGCAAACGCAGCCCAGAGATTAGTCAAGATTAGATTTTGAAGAACAGTGACAGTTGAGAGCTCAGGTAGAATAGTAACAGTGGACAGAGCTCAGGAATTCACTTTAGGCATCACACAATTAGGTCTGAAAGTTTTATTATAAAACCATTTTAATATCAAATGACTGCAATAAACAATTCCAATTCTTAACCATACTTCCTAAGGTGGTTATTTCATAACCTGGGGAAATAAAAAAGAAAAAAAAAAGAAAACACCAAAAACAAAACAACCCATCTAACTGTGAGGCATGTGTCATAAGGCTGTGATGTATCATAATAAAGTCTGATGTTTGACAAATTGTATGAACAAATGATATCTTAAAAATACAAATACAAAAATATTTCCTGTAGTTGAATTTGATCCCCTGAATAGGCACATACAATAGAGAACACTAATTTTTGTTCCATGAGAAATTTATACCTTTAAACACATCCCACACTGAACACTGTATTGATAACAGCAGCACAGGAGTCTTTGAGGGAGGGGAAAAAAAACATACCATTATTGTCACTATGAATAAACAGTTGTTGTTTATTACTCATTTGGGTAATGTTCATGTGATCTTACTCTTGCCTTTGAAGTAAAACAACAGCTGTGGAAAACGATGTTCAAAGTTGCACTCTTGCACCAAGACTCGGCAATCATTTCCATTACCCTAAATGACCACCAAAATCAAAATCAAGTCTTGGCTGAAATATCACCTATTTGGTCTTGATCAGTAGTGACAAGAATTTCACCAATGCCTGCAAAAACAAAACAAACAAAAAAAGACTTGATAACAGAGAGGATCTAGCGGCTGGTTCACAGATAAAACTTCCTCCCCCTATACATATGTTCCCTTCAAGAAAAGTAGAAAACAATCTTTTTTTTTTCTTTTCCGTTTTTGACACGTTATCATCAACAGTACCTTATCAAATCTTTTCAAGTGACAACCATCCATGAATCAGACAACACAGAAAAAGTAGAGGGTACAAATACTTTGCACATTAAACTTTGTTGAAGTCTGGACTTTCAACACACAAAACACCAAGAGAATATGAACTAGAACACTAGTACAAAAAAAAGTAAAGAAAACCCAACTGGCACACGAAACGCATATTCTGAGCTCAAAAACACAAATGATAATCAGAAGACACTTGAGTCCAAAAAGTTTAGCTCAGAGTGAAGTCGGTACTTTACAAAATTAACCAACCACACTTCTGTCTGGAACACAAAGGAAATCTGTCATTTGAGAACTTATAAAACCTAAGTCATGAAACTAATCAATGGAAGAAAAGTACCAAAAAAGTAGAGAACAAGAAACAGCAGTAGTAACAACAGAAACAGCCCACAAAGAAGGAAGAAAAGTAAGCAAAGAGTAGGACTACAAGCCTCAATATTTTGGACCACGCCTCCACAATTAGGCAAACACCTCATCGGTGACTTGAAGATCTAGAAAATTCCAAAGCAAAGAAAGAAGAGCCATGGAATGCCAAGTAAAAAAGAGAAACCATAAACTGAGCTTCCCTTCCAGTAGTAAGTGCCATAGCACAGGCAAATACCACAGTGGAAGGGAGAAGTTAGAAAGAGAAACACCAACAGAATGAAGAGATGTCAGTTTAATTAAACTCTGCCAATTCATGCACATCGAAGAGAGGTATGAGTGAACAAAAACACGATATATAGTTTACATATGTAACACCCTGATGGTCAAAGGACTTTTTCTTATGGGGACAAGAGGGAGTGTGGGGTTTGGCCAATATATTTACATTTAGTTGCACATGAAAAACATTTCCATGAACGGGGGGGCAGAAAAAAAAAAGGACGAGGAGGTTCAACCCTACTCAACTCTTACATGGATGACTCTACACAGGACAAGTTGACACACCAATAAAACATCTGCGAATGACCAACCACTCCTTGCTCCTCTTGGTTCCCGTTACAAAATAACCCCCTACCCCGGATGACAAGTCATATGAAATGCATGGAGACCTGTTTTAACCCTAGTATTGACTTCGTCAAATTTTATACTACCACAGAAGAGCCAAACAGATTGGCTTAGCTAACTGTTCAATGTTGCAATTGGTCTTTTCCTCACCTAGAGCTAGTAAGAAAGTAAAGTTAGTCAAGGAACAGTGATGGGTGGAGACACATCACTACAATGGATTTCCTAGCGTATCTCTACAGGAATGAATCTGTGGAGCAATGTGGTGAGATATGTGGGCAAGGTGGGAGTAGTTTTGCCTGGCAACTGCACCAAGGAAAAATAAATACCCATCTCACCCTTCTAAAAAATTAAACTGTATTGATCATTGTAAGCTATTCTGCAATTTCAAACCCAGTCTATGCATTTTCTGCTGCAGAACAGGTTTAGAACAACCCACCATAAAAATATCAATTCCCACAGAACAACGAAACATAACCTCCAAGCCTAATAATCCTGCTGGGGGGAAAAAAAACCCTTCTGATAAACCCCTTCAACTGCAATACATTAACCAAGAATTTCAATAATTAAATGTGCTATTGCTGCCTTGAAACACACATCCACACACACTTTTCTGTTTCAGATGGAGACCTAAAAACACAATGTAACAGGAGAAAAAAAATCATACACAGAAAATATGTGTGGTCACCTCTGAGTATAAAAATTAAACCTTTTTTGGTCTGCACTTTTAATGCACATTCCCACCTGGTTCTTTCAAAATTGAAATAAGAAAGGAAAATAACCACATGTTCACAGGGGGAAAAAAACCCACACATTTCCAAACAAACACAGAATAACATGGTTTTCGGGGCCAAAGTGTTTGGAAATGTTTCACTTTATTCTAACTGGTGATCCCAAAGGAATTAACTTGCTCAATATCTGTTTTCTGGAGAATAAAAAATACAATAAACCCTTTTTTACTGGAACCTTTATCAAATTTCAAACAATGGCAAAAGTGTCAATTCGACAACAAAAATGTGGCCCACTGGCTAAGCTGGGCCAAACCCTCTTCTCTCCCCAGCATTCAAGGGGTTCTAAGGAGATGCGAACCACCCTTATATTATGGTAAGGCTATTTTCCGCACATGGCAAAATCTGAACCTAGCCATGAAAAAGTATAAGGGGGAAAAAAGGGAAAAGAAAACAAGGCACTTAAAACCCCAACATAGCTGAGAAAGCAACCACCAGCATGGCTGCTGAAGTTAGACCTGGGGATCCTAATTCCTGCCACATGTAAAAAAAGAAAAAAGGGAAAATAAAGGCCATTTTTCTGCCTCTTCTACACTAACTGAGCTCAGATCAACTGTTCTGTTTGAAAATTCCCTGGGTTTTCCGTAGTGAAGGGCTTCAGAGCCTCAGATGTTATCAATGCTAAGCTGTGGATGGCAGATGATGATGCTTCTTTTTTTTCTTTTCTGTCTGCTCTTGTCTGGGCTTCCTGGGTGTGCTTAGATGTTTAGATGGTAGACTTGGAGAAGGACACCCTCAGGTGACTGTTCTCTCCCAGCTGTGTGTTGTGCATCCCCTGCAAGCAAGCACAAGTCAGTTTAAGGATTCAACACGTCTACTTTCTATTTTGTACCATACAGTCTTTTTAACAAGTTTGCACTGTAGCTACAAAACAAAAAGTAAACCACACACGCAACACCCCCCCAAATCACTGCTCGTGGTAATAACCTGAATGACCCCCCTAAAAAGCATACCATGGTTGTCTTGTCCTTGAATATTTTATACTGATGCTCTAAATTCTCTTTGAAATTAAAATTTGTCAGTATGTAAGACAAATGTGGCTAATGACATGACATAATTTGATATGTTCTACTCCCCATGCGAAGTAATAGGCTATGGTTAAAACACCAGTCCTTCTGCCAATAGATAAGTCTGCTACATGAAAAGAATTTTGTTTTAAAAATCCTCAAGTAATCAAAAGTACATAAAAAATGCTTATGGTACTGCAGAATTACCATCCTGTGCCTGATTTTTATTATTATTGTTGCTTCACTACCTTCTTGGCCTAAACAAAATGGTCCAGTTGCCAGATCAGACAAACACACAAAAATATCCAAATGCCAATGACAGGTAATGTGTTTGATAGTTGTGTATTTATCTCCTATCAAACAGATCAGCATGAAACTTCATTTTGTAAAATAAATAAATAAAATGCCGAAAAACAATTATTTGAGTGTGTTTGCCAGCTTTTGTTTCAAAAAGCAGCATATGAAACAGTTTATGGAAAGTGGATTACTGCTGTTTCAAGGCGATTATGAAACAAAAGTTACTGGCAATTATAGAACAAAGTTACATAAACTGGTAATGTGTTGTGGTGTGTGTGTGTGTGGTGTGTGTGTGTGTGTGTGTGTGTGTGTGTGTGTGTGTGTGTGTGTGTGTGTGTGATGTGCGTGTGTCACGTGCCAATGCATGCGTGCGCCTGCGTGCGTATCTCAGGGGGTTCAAATGCCGATTTTATACTTACAATCAGAGCGTGAACAGATTCATCTGCATTGTCCATTTGGATCAGAGCCATCTTGCGGTCCTTCCTGCAAGACAATGAAACCTTTCAGTTCGTATTCATTGGAACAAAAATGTTTCTTTGCATACATCGCTTTTCTTTTTTTTAAAAAGCAGACCTGTGCACTCCCTTACTACTGATTTCAGTATTTTCATGGCAATTTTCAGTATTTTTCACCGAGTTTCAGTATTTTTTGCGCGTTGTTCGTGACACACTTTTCCAACATGAAGCATAAACGTCCTTTTTTTAATTGGTTTTTGTATCTGTATTTGTTTGCTCATCCCCCTTCCAATTTGTGTCCATTGTACAAAAGCTCATAAGCTTTTTCTTTTATCAACTAGCAAATCTGGACAGGTCTGGCGACTTCGTAAGTGATGTAATATACAGAGTGTAGAATTGGGAGAAAAAAAAGAAGAGGAAATTAAGCCGGGGTCCAGGGGCCGCTTAGGCCCCGGTGGGGTGCAGGGGCAAAGCCCTGCTGGGGGCCCAGGGGGGCTAATGCCCCCCAGCCGAAAACGATTTTTCACATTTTAAAGGCAGTTTGGAGGCCTCTCCAGGCATCATTTTGTGCAATGTGGAGGCATGGGAGTGTGTGTGTGTGTGTGTGTGTGTGTGTGTGTGTGTGTGTGTGTGTGTGTGTGAGTGTGTGTGTGTGTGAGAGACTCAGACCTTCCATAAAGAACCACCAGAGTATGTCAAACTTGTTTTAAAAAGATCTATTCTGGGTAGCGGTAATATAAGTTGTGTGTACCACTGTGATGGTTAATGGAAAACGTGGAGAGAGAGAGAGAGAGAGAGAGAGAGAGAGAGAGAGAGAGAGAGAGAGAGAGAGAGAGAGAGAGATCAATACACACTCTGGTGAAGATTTAAGAAGATCCTATGCCTTTCTCATTTTATTTTTAATCTGATTTCGGAGTGGACTCACCATGACAATTTGCATGGCCAGAAAACAAGTGCTGTGTATGTGTGTGCTCTGCTGCTGTCCAGTACAGCACCAGAGCGGAAGCCGTGTTCGGTATGATATAACTTCAGAGCGAGTCTTGATGTAACTTCAAAACAAGTCACTTTGCCGTTTTAACGATCAACTGATTTTTCGAAGATGCAAGAAATTTTACTGTTCCATGATTTTCCAAGAAATCAGCGCTTCTATAAATGAAGAGCCGTGGTTTGCTATGTTCCGACAGCATTCCAATTTTCGACACCACTTGCGAATAAAGTTCAACTTTCACTAGCGAGTAGCCTGATGCGAGAGACGTAGCGCAGGTTTCAAACCTTACTCGGCAAAATGAACAGCCAATTTTGCTGCTTATGCAAATATATCCGCAACTGTACCTCTTTTAGCCCCATCCTGGCCTGTTGGCGTCATTTTGCATTCACTCCGCGTCTTTCTTTGCTTATAAGTTGTATCAGTTTGGTCTGTTTCTCCGCGAAAGTTTACACCACTTTCCGCCATTTTGTTTTGAAGATACTGTTGTGCGCATGCGTCATCAGGGGAGATAAGTAACTGAACGATAGGGCCTAGCAACGACATAACGCAAGATGAATGGCATCGCTGAACGATAGCAGACGACGTTTTCGATTTCCGGATTTTTCGTTGACAAAAATTGGATTTTGATTAATAAAATCATATTTCCGTATTTTCCAACTTTTTCCGGAACAAATACGGAAAAATACGGAAGGTGCACAGGTCTGTAAAAAGTATAATACCTATGCAAAAGTCTTCACAAGGAAATTGATTTTTTCTTTTACTGAACCAAGTCAACGACCAATCAAGCAGTAACTTTAACAATTTAAAATGGGGGGAAAACATTATGAAAGGAATTACATTACAGAGGTGAGAGACAAATCAGCTTCCTGTAAAATGAAGTGTCTGACCAGCTTACATATTGAAATAAAATCTGTAGTTGTACCAATCGAGTGTACTTCATATAAAAAAAAAGAACAAAAAAACAAACCCACCCCCAAAGAAGTATCACTGTTTGCAATAAAATACTATATATTTTGCTTCATTTCACACCTACTAAAGATAAATCATGTGACTCAAGGTATCAAGGTTATATGTAAAGACTTTCATTGCAAGATAAAATATGTATGTTGAGATATTCACACATATGTCCCTTCCCCCAACACACTATTGTACTGAAAAGTATATCTGCACAGAGCAAGTATTCAAATTCCAAGCACATTAATACAATATCACAGGAACTAATTTTGTCAAGTGCAAAGGTTATTTGTTATTGTATTATGATTTTATGATCTGAAAAGAAACCAAATTATGCAGAGTAGTGAAATTACCCCAAAAGAGAGGGAGAGAACAGTAGACACCCCCCCCCCCCCCCCCCCCCCCCCCAAAAAAAACAACAACCCAAAACAACAGAACAAAGACTTCTAGCCAAAATGATTCGTCTCATAAGTGTTGAGGATAGCAACATGTGCCACTCTGGTAGGAAATCTTAAAAACAAAAATATGGTACGTTCAAGACAAAACAAAAGCAGCATAGTTATGACAGAAATATGAAGGGGGAAAAAATCAAGAGAAAAAGACTGACTGGAAAAACTTGAAGCCCTTGACAGTGCCGTAATCGGAGAACCAGTTCTGGATCTGATCCTCTGTCACTGACGCTCTGTGCAACACACAAAATAACGACTTCAAACAACACTTTCCAAAACAATGCAAAGCATGCACTCATAACATGTCCTTTAAAAAACAGAAACACTGGTAATTTTCCTAGAAACAACACCCAGTAATTTAGCATATTGTTGTCTTTTATGTCTGCCCAGTTGTTTCCAAGAAACAAGCAGTAATTCAGCATATAGTGGCTTTTATGGCTGCCCAGTCGTTCATTTATCCGGTACAGGCAGCCTTTCCTTGAGCCTTCAGGGAAGAACTGCTAAGTGGGGGCATGTTTCAGACTGGCAAAATTTTGCTAACTCTTCAAGTACTGCCCCAAATTTTTTTTTGAAAGTAAAAAGTAATGATTTCTTTCTAGTACCAAGTTATTTATTCATATGCATTTGCACTATATGAATGTGCAACTGGTTGGTTTAAAATATGGGGGGTGGGAGGGAGAGAATAGTCCAGTGGGTTGGAAGACCAGGATCAAGCCACTACCCAGGCACCTGTTTGAGGGGGTTTTCCCCTTGAGTTAACATCAGTACCAACTCCACTCCTATGAAAGTCTTCCTGGGTAGACTGTAAACCAGGATCCACAGTGCAAAATATATATGCACATTCATGCCATGTTTAGACATCATCCAAAAAGTTGGAATGCAGCACCAGTTGCTTTTAGTCTCAAACAGAAAACTGACACATCAACTTCCAGTTCACAGAAGATTCAGCCAAAACGAGCTGCAAATGGGTAGAGTGGGGAAAAAAATCCCTGCATGGATAAACTTACGGAATGTTGGACAAGTGCAGGACAGTAGAAGGAGGGAAGATGTTCTGGCAGTTCTTGGAGCCTGGGCGCTTGAATCTGTGCAGCGGGGAGTTGATGTAGTCCTTGTCAGACCACCATCCTGTTGGTCAGAAACAAACATGAGCATGTATTGGATTCAGAAACACACATCCAAGAACACAGCACCTTCTTACTCAGAACACACTTTTCTTTACAATACAGCCAGACATGTCAGTTACTGTTTAGTCTGAACTGATAACCTGTTAGTGTCACTGCAGCCACCAACATCCCACCCACCTTGTGTGAAAGAGATGAATTTTTTGTTTACATCAATTTCCAGTTGGTGCTTGAGGACAATTTAAAAAAAAAACCACTGATGTTTCTTTGAAGTGAGTGCATATGTGTGGCAGAGTAAATTCTCTCGGCATAGCATTTTCATAGTCACATGGCAGTCATAATATACACAGAGGGTTGACTACAGCCCTTTCTCTCCCTGTAATATTTACAAAGTCAAATTCTTTTGATACTGAGCATAAACAGAGAGAGAGAGAGAGAGAGAGAGAGAGAGAGAGAGAGAGAGAGAGAGAGAGAGAGAGAGAGAGAGAGAGAGGGGGGGGGGGGTAAAACTACTCACTGTCTGTCCCTCCTTTGGCATCTGGACAACACTGTGACGCGACTGTGCCACACGGATGTTCTTGCCCCACACTCGCACTTTGTCCAGGTATGTGATGGCTGCAAACACAACATTTCAAAATCCATGATTTCATTTGCCTTTGACCCTGACATGACCACACATATTTGTATGCAACGTAATGAATGAGGTATGTATCCAATGTAATGAATAAGGTATGTATCCAATGTAATGAAACATTTTACGAAGGACACTTCAAATGCATCAACTACATTTGAGCCTCATATCTACTGTTCCAAGTTTCCCATACATTTCTCTACACTATAAAAAAAAATATATATATATCAATAAACTATTCTTTTCCATAGGGTCTTTTCTGCTGATTCTACTCTTTCCCCCACAGGAGAAGGGAGGGTCTAAAATTAAAAATGAATCAAAAAGTGTACTCACCCATCTGTGCCTGCTGGGGATCAGCATACTGAACCAGAGCGTTGTCTTTCTTGTTGAACAGGATCTTCACGCGGTGCACGTCACCATACACACCTAGTCATGCACACACCCCAGTTCAGTTAAACATATTGAACATGTACACCTTCTTTACAGTAAAAAGTAGAATCTTGAGAACATGTTTCCCTTGAACTTCGATGCTCTTATAAGCAAATGTATATACACAGAAAGGAAAGTTTAAGCTTCTAACCTTTTGACAAGCTGTTTAATTTCGTAAATCACATGAACGAATACCACATGCCTATCCTATCTAAGCTCATGACCAGGGCAAAAAAACCCTGTTCCCCTTCCCACGACAAGACAGTAGAGAAGCAGATGTCCACTATGCTACACATACTGGGGAAAAGCACAAAATGTTGTTATCTTCAAGTGTATGGGTCTGCATTATATGGAGAAAAAACAACAACTTTAGACAGAATAACATAATTGCAAAATGATTTGCACTCCTATAAATTCCAGACAACAGGCATCAAAGATTTTAAAAATTTTATTTATTCATTTTTTTAATTATTATTATTATTATTTTTTTTTACTCACCCTGAAGATTTTGCCTGATGCTTTTCCAAATTAACCTATAAAATCTACATACCAGACAAGAATACGAAAAAGGTGGCAAGTGTACAGGGGCCATCTCAGACTCAAGTGGGGTCAAGGGGGAAAGGGCATGGTAATGCTCAGGACAGGGGCAAAGCCCCCTGGAAATAAACTTCATGGAGTTGTGCCAATCCAACCCCATCCTATCTTGTTTACAGCCCCACCAACCACAAAGGTGGAGTTGTGCCCTAGCTTGAGCTACGGCAGTCTTGATGTTACTGATTGATGCGCTGTACGCATGACTACAGCATATTTCAGATTTTAAAAAAAGAAATATATCAGTAGTAAACTGTTCAAAGAGAAACTATTCATGCCATAAGGTCCACCACTAACTGTGGCAAGAAGTTGCTTTTCTTCTGTTCATTAACTGCTTGTAGTGCTGTATTTTAGGTATTTATCTATTTCTGATGATGCAGTTTTTTTCCCAAAAAAGGTCGCAGGCACTCAAAGTTCACTGGTTTTTCAGAAAATATGAGAACTTTTGACTTCAAAACTGATTCCTGAAGCTATGGAAACTTAACTGTGCATGAATTCAATCACTGATTTTTGCAGTTCAGCAGTTAGATACTTCTACTTTGTCAAGATAAGCATGCAAGTGTCAAAAACTTCATTTTAAAGCATTTACTGACTTGATTTCAAAACAAAATAAATACCCATATTGAAAATTTTTTAGTGCTAATATCAAATGTACACAAAAGAAACAGACTGAAAATTAACAATAGCTAAAATAGCAATCACAGAATAGCTATCACGTCAAACTTCAACCTTTCTTGCATTCGGATTCTCTAAACACAAATTGCCCTTAGATTTCGCATTCCATCACGAAATCAGGTCAGGCACACATGCTTGCTGACCTTTTCCTCATCCCAAGTACACACCAGCAGCTATAATTACTTCCAGAATCACAGCAGGCTTTGTACCTCTGGCCTAATAGTGCTCTGACATGTGGTAGCAATTAGTGATGGTCACTGCCTGATGGAATACTACTGTAGGTCCGGCAAATCCCAGTCAGGCAAATCCCAGTTCAGGATTCGGAAAGGAGGGGCAATTATTCAATACCGGCAAATCCAGATTTGGGACTCAGAGGGTTCAAGTGACTCCCATAATTTGCTCATTTGATAATCTTCATTCTAATGAGCCCTATAAATTATGTGAAACTGACAAAGAGTGATTGCTTGGATGACTCCAACAACTGACAAGCAACATGAAACATATTCAGCTAATTTACAAAGCAAAAACAAACAAAGATCGATGCATGAGGGAATTATCCCAATGAGAACAGTTTTATAAGGATCAAAGCTGTATGAAAATCCAGCAACACATACACAGATCATACAAATTTTCTTCATGGATTTAAACTAATCTAAAAAAGGCCCTGGAGCCTGTTTAAAAAAAAAAAAAAAAAAAAAAAGTATTTTCGCCAAAAGGCGAAAAATTTTCATGTCTGATATATAAAACACACAATCCTGCTTAAAAACACTTGCAGACACATGTATGGATGGTGATGAAATACATAACTACTTGGAGAAATAAAATGTACTTAAAAAAAAAAATTCCTCCACAAATGTTTGGGGGGCAGAGTATGGTGCAGAGCATCCTAAAAGAAGAAAACTGCATGAACACATACCAAACAGGTTAAAGAGAGCGTCTGTGGAGACGTTCTACAGTAGAGCAACAGCATGAGAGGCAGAGCAAGAAGAGCAAGGTCAAGGTCAGTCCAAGAGAGATTCCACGTGGGGGCACCAGGATGAGTGGGTGGGCAGGGAGAGCGAGAGAGAGAGAAAATACATCCTCATTAGCGATGCTCGCCCTTATCCCACAAGACCACAACTCTTGCTCAAATGGCATATCACAATCCTCTTGGCAACAGTACATCACAGACAATGCCATGGCAATGAATCAATGTCACACACACACACACACAAAACTGATGCTTTGAGCTTCAACAGCTACTTTCTCCCCCAAACACAAAACATTGGTAACAAAAAACTAAAAATGAGACTAAGATCATAAACAATTTTTAACTGAACAGAAAAATCCTTAGATACTAAACATTCTACACAAAGTCAAAAGAGGAGTGAAAGAAAACCTACAAGGGAAATTGAAACCATCCACCCAGTTTAATCTATAATTTTTTTTTTTTTATAATAAACTTTTAAAAAAAAAAAGATTGGGGGGGAGGGGGGGGAATGTGCCACCAATTATCAACTGCATGCAAAAGATAATTTCTGAATGTTTACATTACTATTATTCTGCAACAGGATTAGGACTATTTAGTACTCATCTGTTGATGCTGAACATGCAATACTACATTTTGGATATTGTGAAACTGTAAGGGCAAATCAAAATACCAAAGTTTTTTTTCCCTGAAATCGCACAGGGGCATCTAAAAATTGTATTCGTTCACCAACCTACATATATGTTCACCCCAAACATGGCATAAATAGTTTGAAACCAATATTTCTTTGTCCTGACTATGAAAACTTTTTTACCCCAATGAAATGAAGTCACACCATACCATCTAAAGGAATACTACTGGCTCAAAGCACATGCTCAGGACCGTCAGTCTAAATGCTCATATGACTAATGTAATCTTTCACACACCTTTGGAGACAACTTACAACATAAAACAGGTGTAATCTGGCCCCCAAAAAACCAAACAAACAAAAAAAACAAAAAAAACCCCAGTCATCTCCAACCACAACACACCACTCAAACTTCTTATGAACCACTGGACCACTATGACTGATTAATTATGAAGAAAAATATCTGTCATTACATCTGGGCTCACACAGGCCTCCAGAGACAAAAACCCAAGGACTTTGCAATGCTTTTTCAAAAAAATGATCTAAGCCTTCTGTTTAGTGGTTTTAACAGAGCAAAAATAAGCGTGTTTAGACACGTCGAAATTACAGTTCCATAAGCAGCGTAAACAGCAGTCCTTCTCACTGCATGGTGATTAACTTTTTTGATTTGATCATCTTTTATTTTCTTTTAGAAAGAAATCACCCTTGTTGTTCAGTGCACCTGTGGTGCGGAGTAAGCACGAGAATTCAAAATGCAAGAACCTCTAGGTAAATCCTACAACTAACAAAGCCTTGTGCTCTTCCACCTCAAACCTCCAAACCTGTAAGCACTGTGCGAACCCCGTAATTCATAGTTTATGTCACTGATAAAAATCACATTTAAAAAGAAAATAGCTATAACCCATCAAAAGCATGCAGGCACAAAAAACCCAACACAAGTCAAGTCATCAGCTTGAATAGGATAATCTGCTTTGACGATGGTAAATGGTGTAAGCGCCAACTACAGTGGCTGTGCCGTAAGCTAACATGCAGTCTTGTTACTGGATTGTGGGAGGGCAGGGTGAAAGAAGACATCACCATTACACCTTTACAAATTATCTTGTAATGTTTCAGGAGCAGATTTCAAAGAAAGCAAAAGGGTAGCGACCTGATCATCATTACCTCAAAACAAAGCTGTAAGGATTATATTCAAAAACATGCATATAAAACATCAGAAAAGGATGGGAATGGGCAAAGGAGAGCAACTCATAAACTTCTGAATTATAGGTCTTTCCTTCAATATCCATCAAGATTGTCAAGTTTTTATCGTTGGTAAAAGAGTACATGAGAATGCAAAAGATTTATTTCTGGTCAGTCTGAATTATACGTTGAGCTTTCTGAACTGTCCTCATAAAGAAATTAAGGCTCTCAGATACCTTACGCCTACTTCAGGTGGGTAGGTACATAGTGACAGTGTGAGGGAGGGTGTGCACCTTATGTGCACAGGTCTACATACATCCTGTTCTGCACAAGCCATAAAGCAATGTCAGCACAGATAAAATGGTGGGCAATACATGGCACCAGGCTTCCAGAGGGGTGGGCAGCTATGGAAGGCCACATTCATACATTTCCTGGTAATACTTACATCCTCATCCAGATTGGACACCAGGACAACGCAGCTTCCGGCCTGAGCTGGAACAGGCATGCCCATTCTGGCGGCACCAAAAGCTCCAGGGCCACCCATTCCAAAGCCAGCCATGCCTGGCATGCTTCCTGAAAATAAAAAGTCACACACACACAAGTTAAGACCTGGATTCTCCCTTTTTTGTTGTTGCTGAACATTTCTGCTCCCATGCACTTATCTATGTCAAATTGTAAGTGTGCTTTGCATAAAAGCTACATACAGATACAGTCACATATATTCTTATACATTAGATAACAGACTGAACAGAAAAAAAAAAAAAAAAAAGAAGGGAATAGGAATATTGCTTAAAACCAAAGCCAAGTGTGCATGGAAAACGCACAGAGAATCCGACTTTTACTTCCCTTCCCAAGTATTGATTTTTATCTTGAGGAGTTGAAAAGTAGATCCTGCAATAGTCTTACTTCCAAAACCTCAATTTCCCCCAAATTCCAGTCTGTCTGAGTTCCTTTGCGTTTAATTAATTGTTGTTGTGACAACGCTTACCACTTTTCCTCCTACATCCATGTGACATGACTATGTTCCACATCTCAAATGCTCATTTCTGTTTCAGCAAACTGAAACTAATCTTGTTACATGAAGGAAGATCGATCATTTTGCTTCTGGTAACTCAAAGCAGTATGTCTTTACTTGGAAAATGATGACAAAATTCAGAAATGTGTCACCTTTGTATGTGCAAGACAAGACTTTGTGAATGACAACTAAGCTTGATGACCTGAAATCTAGATGGACAAATGAGGATGGCAATAATGTATTGTGGTGCTGCAGCAAGCACATCTCGTGGAGAAAACACTCAAGGTGGAAGTGTTACGGGGGTGACCATTATAGGGCTAGTTGTGCACACATTTTCAGGGTTCCAACTTAGGAATTTGAGTAATTTATGTTGAAAATGTGTTTCACTTCTCATTTTGAAATAGGCATACCACATTTTATGACAATCGTTTCAGATAAAAAAAAATTACCAAATTTAATTTTTAAACGTTAGCATATTCTGACTTAACTCTCCTTTACAATGGAAAAATTATGTGGTCTGCAGACTAACTTTTACATGGGGGGAAAAAAGGGTTAAATGACACAGTGTCAGCTCAGGATGAAATGCCAAAGCTAAGGCACTGATAAAAGTTGGGATTAAAAGACTTAATAAAAGACAAGCAATTTCATGACCTTTGGATGAGACTATAAACCAAGGTTCTGTGTGCGAACGCACATATAGAACACCTTGCACATACGTGCAAACCCATGCTGCTTTTCTGAAGAGTAGGCCATTGAGTGCTAGTGGGAACGGATAACACAATTAACAAAACTACACACACACAGGGACTGTATGTAAAAAAAGCACCCGGGTGCTTATTCCGTTATCCGCAAAATAATTTTTAAAAATGTTTCAAAGCTCATACTTTATGCTTTTCAATCAGTCTAAACACTTGAGATACGACAAATTTCTTGCCATCATTACACCAATTTGCCTGCTCACAAACTACTAATTTTTATATAAAAGCAAATACCCCCCCAAAAAAAACAAAAAAAACCCCCAAGCATCAACAGTTCAGAACATGTTGGAATTTAGATAAACAAGTAGAAGAAAAGAACTCCGGACACCTTTAAATACACATTGTTTAAACAGCAAACAAACAGAAGTAAAATTGAGAAAGCACATATCGTCATCACTGGGGAACAAGGGAAGAGAACAGAAGTCCATGCAAAGCCAAGAGATACAAGTGATTAAAAATCTGAATGGTTATTTGACAATTAACCTCCTTGAGTGTACAACAATCCACAGAATAGTACACAACAATCTACAGAATAGTTTCCAGCACATCCCATTCATCCATTTAAAAAAACAACAACAAACAAACAAAACCCCAAATTATGTTGTCCTAAAAGTTGACACTTTTCAAGCAAAAAATTAAAATATGAAAAAGATTGACAGAAACAGGCAGAAATCCATTCTGGTTTCCAAATTGTCAAGTTTTAAAAGCAGCAAATACTGTAAATGTCAAATAAAACCAAGTTTTACTGAATTCATTAGACATCAAAATCCTGTTTATCAAAGCCAAGCTGGCTTTTTACTGCACATGACAGTGAATTGGAAAGAAAATTAATAGACACTGCAAATACACAGGGTTTGACAACTGTTAAGTAAAGTCTGCAATAAAATACCACAGTGCACATTGAATAAAGACTAAAAGGCAAGTAACTCTTCAGTTGTTGAACAACCAGTACAATTGCCAAGTTTCGATAATGTACACACTCAAAGATCTTTCAATTCTCTTTGAGATTTGTTCAAACTCAAATTGACAGCAATCACATTTCAAAAACTTCAGAAATCTGCATCAATATTCAAGCACGTAAAGGCAATGTTGGATTTGTATAGGCATTTCATAGCCTGAAATGGAAACCCCAAAAGTTCAAGACTTCGTGATCAAATTATATGAACCCTGAAAAATGTGCAGTTTTGTCTGCAACACCGTTCAGTTCTGCAGTGTGCGAGTTTGGCATATTAGAGGTTAGTATAAACTCCGCAACTGCAACTCTGTTGTTGTGAGCACCACAATCAGTGGGAAAACTTTTATCCTAAAATGGGATGGACAATTTTATTCTGAAGTGTAGCAGAAAATAAGCAGCAGCAAGTCAGAACATTTCCCAAGACAATCCTGTGTTTTCACCTACAAGATGGGGTATATGACTGTTCGAAGGGGCACCATTCTGGCCAATCTATCCCATTACAGAAAAAACTGTTAATCTGAAATTTTGTGCTAACTTGACATCATAATAAAATGCTATGTGATCCTTTTTATTCCTTATATTCTATTTGTCTTCTGATTTTAACAAGCTGCTGTTACAAATTACCTGTCAAACAGGTAAAACAAAAATGAAACTTCTTTAACAAATTTCACCAAATATTCAAACTTGACAGATATTCCTTGATGAGACTACAATTAATCAGACGATTTACAATTTTAAAAACCAAAAAAAACTTGACAAAATATAGATATACAAAACAGACACAATGGAAATCAACCTATAAAACCATGTTCAAAGCGGGAAAAGAAGGAATACATCTGTACACATATTTCTACAATCTATCAAGGCTTGCATAATTCCCGCTTGAAAACCCACAACCTCTTGATAAAAAATGTGAAGCAAGATAGGGAAAAAAAACAACCAGGCACAGAGTCCCAATCCTTTCAAAGAAAAATAAGACAAAAGAAGAACAGCAACAGGTCAGATACCAAATAACATTGGGATACAAGCAAGAGTGTCTGCAGCATGGCACTGCAAGAGATGGAGAAAAAGCAGAAAAGGTCAGATGAACAGCGCAACACAGGAAAGACACTGACAGCAACTATTACAATGGATCACTCTCTTTCTTAGTGCTACACTTGTTTACAAAAAATAAATAAATAAAAATAAGCAGTAATACAGCTTGCTGACTTTTGGTGATTACCAAACAAAAGACCAGCAAGTTCACTTGACAAATTATTACAGATTCTATTTTATAAAAAGAAATCTTTTAGCATGGTGCTTTAATGTGCCAATTTTCTGAATAAAAAAACTGGAATAAACTTGCCAAGCAGATTTGGATAACTTGACATTACATTTCTTCTCTTTCCAAATTCTCAGAAACAGAGAAACTCACAAAATTTAGCTCTATGATCCATTGTCCCAGTTGCCAAGTACAGATTTTACAGCTGAAAAGATTTCAGGTTAGAGAAAGGCAGAAAAGACATAAATTCAGTCCTCTGCTTAGGATTGCTGGGGCAGAACTCACCTGCCAATCCAAAGCCAGGCGCTGCAGAGAAAACAGGAACAGTGTCAGAATGGCACAAACGCACAATTCCTATGTGTACATGTCGGGTCAACAGAGGTACAACATTTATGTGGTGTAATGGAACAGCCAGGCCTGTTTACATCTACAAAGTTGCTGGCATTTCTTTTCAGCTACACCTTTTCTCAGAGAGAATACTTTTAGTAATCTCAAATATGGGTCACCTGATTTCATTTTTCAAATAATGTTCAATGCATGCCTATTGGCATCTGCATGCAAATTCATTACCCCTCCCTCCTTTTAAAATCACAATGCCGACACAAAATTAAACAGCAGGTCAGTAATAATTAGCTGGCCATGCTAAAGAGTTCTCATGACATTTTAGTGTATCAGCAAATGTCACACAAAAGCAGATTTTTTCCCCCACTGTAATAAGACCAGACCATAACATACACAATATTGCTATGTTTTACAGGTAAACAACACTGGGTTAAACACTTTCCATAATGATAAGGAGGGAACAGTCACAATCAGTGCAAAAAAACACCATGGCAAAGGCACATGTATACATATCACATGAACCAAATTTTAGACAGTTTACTCGCATCTGTTGGGTTAATTATAAAAAAAATATTAAAAAAAACACTTAAAGAGTACTGTATACAGTTGTCAAGACGCTGCCTTTGATACAAAGATCAGATCCAAATGACTGAGAATAAAACTCAAACAGACAATGACACTGTAATCCACCAGGGCAGACAACAGGAACGACGAAGCAGTGCATCTGGAGTAACACATCCATCTAGAAAAGCTCTGGCTTGATATAGAGACAGAGGTCTAAATCAAATTAGTCAAATGCTAGATTTCAATGGAGGTAAAATTTTTCACTTTTTGGAATTCTTTTGCGTCTTGCTTTCAAAGTTAACAGGCGATTTACATCTATGAAACTTCCAGAACTTTCACAGACCTTATGGGCAAAAACAGACTTCCCCAGGGATTTTTGGTCTGGGAATAAAATGGTTCCCATTTTCCCAGAACTCTGAACCCTGAAGATGCTATACTTATGCCATCTTGGATAAAGTCACAGAGATCTGGGAACCTAACAGCCAATTTTCAACATTTTGGAACCAGAGACTTCAGCACAGGCTTGTGCATCCAGTAAACAAGCAAAAACACAAAAAAATAAAATGCAAAATTGCAGAGTATTTGGGTTGGGTTGGGGCTTTTTCGTGTGAAAAACAAAAACAAAGGTTTCAAAATGTTACTTCAATTCTAGGAATGCATTAGCCATACAACTGAACAAGCAGCATGGATCAGTTTTGACAGGGGGAAAAAGATTGCAGCAATAAGCTGTACATCATCATTCTGTCCATATCTATTTCTGCCGAATAATGAACAGCGCAGTCATCTGCATGTTGATGGATTTGGGGAAAAAGACCAACAGTGAGCATCTTATGCAAGTTGATGAAAAGCGAAATGCACGTACCTCCTCCCATCATACCCCCCTGGTCGATGCTAGGATCTCCAGAGGGCAGGTCTGGGCGTGTGAAGTCACGGCTCTTGTCATTGTTGTACTTGACATTCAGGTTGGTCAGTTTGGAGTAGTCGATCTTCAGAGTGTTGCACCCATTGTAGATGTTCTGGTTATCCAGGGACTGAAAATACAATTCCTCACATTTTATATACCTGTCTGGTTATCCAGGGACTGAAAATACATTTCCTCACATTTTATATACATGTCTGGTTATCCAGGGACTGAAAATACATTTCCTCACATTTTATATACATGTCTGGTTATCCAGGACTGAAAATACATTTCCTCACATTTTATATACATGTCTGGTTATCCAGGGACTGAAATACATTTCCTCACATTTTATATACATGTCTGGGTCAACAGGGACTGAAAATACATTTCTTCACATTTTATATTTCACAATCAAACCCTAATGTAAAGCACATACAAAGACTGAAGAAAAAATGCTGCTGATTGTCATAACAATGAAGAAAAAATGCTGCTGATTGTCATAACAAAGAAGAACATGTTAAAGATTAAAAAAAAAGTCACTAAAATCTAAATGAATGCAACTGCATTGACACAAATCAGGAGGGACTGAAAGCAAGAACTGGCATTATAAGAAGCACAAAGGGTGAAGTTCCCATGAAAGTATCAAGCTTGAACTATTTCTATCAGTTTGGCAGCCTGTCTAACAAGAAGCCATATATCATGCTTAAAAGATCACACATTTTTGAATAACAATGCTGCATCTCTTCTCTTCACCACTCCCATCTATACTACTCTCTTCAACCTTACCTATCACTTTTTTTTTTTTTTTTTACATCGCAGTTTATACTCAGCAAACAGCATGTGAAAACTAACAGAATACTCAGTATGGATAGGACAGAACCACTTCAGTGCAACTATCTCACACACATCTTTCCACATCATTTTTTTGGGGGGCGGGGGGGGATTAAGTGAGAAAACAAAGACTGTGTACTTACCACTTTGGCAGTAGTTGCAGACACTGTGTCGGAGAACTGGATGAGGGCCTGGAAGGTGTCTGCAAAACAAAAACACCCGTTATCAAGCCTTTCCTTTCTAGACGATGAAATAACTTACAAGTGATAAAGAGGAACAACTACAAATGATAAAGAGAAAAATAAACTTTCTAACAAGAGCTTTAATCGTATCTAACGACCTCTTTTTCATGAGCTAATGAAAATGTCACTTTATGCAGTTTCACATTTATTGCTGAAAGACAGTTGGCATACCACATCTACCCTGTGCCCCCCCCCCCCCCCCCCCCAACCTTATGACAACAAAGACCAATTCTATTTGATAAACACCAACTTTTGACTTAAAAGGACTAAACGCCCACTGGTTTTCCTTGTTTTATTGGGCTTTACTGTGTAAGTGTTTGTTGTTGGGTTGTGTATGGAGTAATCTCTATATCAATATACTCACTGTTCTTGGTGAAAGTGATGATTTTGAGGACTTTGCCGTATCTGGTGAACAGCTGAAACAAACATTTGCAACATTTCAAAATCTGATGTCTGCACCAGATATATGTTCGTACTGCTATTTTACCAATTTCTTGTTTTATGACAGTACTTGACTGCATAAGAAGCAAAAGCTTTTAGAGCAGTGTGACATTACTAATAAATACTTGACAGAAACAAAGAAACAAAAGTATGACCAAGCAAAGAATCATGACCATGTTTAAAACTGTTATGCCATTTAACTAGTCTACCCCATTACTTTTTCCACTCACAAAGTTGAATGCGTCATGTAAAATAGGAGTCAAGCAAGAACTGAGAAAAAACATGATTTGATTATACAGAAAAACACCGAGAGGAGAGGGTGGGGTGGGAGTTTCTGATTACACTTGTTTCTCAACCCACAAATTTAGAAAAGTTCAAATATTGTACATAGTCATACTGATATGCATGGACTGACACACAATCTGAGCTCTTTGTATTAGCTTGTTTCAACAAAACAGATCCAAATAAGCATCTTGCTAAATAAACATCATCTGCACAAAGTACATCAAGTTAAATTCAGCACCATGAAGCCAACCAAGTCCTCCGCGTATGTACTTCTTGTGCTCTGGCCATGCACTGCAATTCTTATCCTCTGTTGCCACAGATCTACTCCAAATGATATCATGTCAGAATGAACTATGGAGACAGTCATGGATAAGTACTGTACCTCCTCTGCATACAATCAGATCAACACCACAAGTGTACAGGAAAGTGGTGTGCCTTTCCTCTATAGCCTTCAATCCATTCACTTGCTGTACTGATGGACAAACTTTTACTCTGCTACTTTACAAAGAGGTTTTGTTGTTTCTTTTTTTTTGGGGGGGGGAGGGGGGGGGGAGCGCTGTGACCCATAAGCTGTTACCTGGACAATGTGAACACGGAACGGCAATCTAAATCATCCTTATGTCCTCATGAGCAGGGTGATTATTATCTCAATCATTATTTCAAGCAAAAAGCATTTCAACAACATCAAAATATATCCAATGACTTCACAATTTGAATATTTTAGAAGCATCAGACGCATAAACTGACTTCACAATTTTAGTCAGACTTAGATGATCCATAATAAATTAAATCATCATTTGCTTCCAAAATATAACACATTTTATCAAAGGCGCCAAGGAGCACCTCTCCCAATGCTGCAGTTAGAAAACAATCTAAACATCAAATGGCAATATACAAAGGAAAACTACTTAAACATAATTATTTGTGACAGTGTGTCAGGTCTAATTGAATTTTTACACATTCTGGAATTTTGCAGCTGGATCATACTGACAAATCAAACCCCCCCCCCCCCCCCCGGACCATTTTGTAGATTATCAAATTTTAGGTTTTTATATTTCTAAAAAGCTTCATCAAAATGGGTCTAAAAACTGAACACAGAAAGCAATAGTATTTTATACTGATTCTTATATGTGTACACTCAAAGACTCCTATAAGCTAAAAATGGTAAAATCAAAAAGTAGCTATTTTATGGGTGGGTGATGATTTTCCACTGTCTCAATCATGCTGCATGACTTCCCATAAACTGTCATATTTCTCAGTGGTTTTATATATCTTGCTTTTTACCTTTTACAATCATTTACCAATATGAAATGAAATGAGAATGTTAACATGGTTTTGTTTTGGGTTTTTTTTTAGTAAAATTATTTCTCAGGAATGACTAAACACTTTGGGTTAGACCAGCTATCATTATGATCTTTATTTTAAAAATCAGTGAAAAGCACCTACGGGATGGGGCGGTTATCTGAGGTAACACAACAACTTGATTACTACTCACCTGATGCAGGACATCCAGCGTCACAGGGTAGCCCACGTTGTCCACAATCACCCGCAGGACCGTGTTTTGCTGGTCTTCAGAACTGCCTCCCTGTACCACAGTGGCAGCCTGAAGTGCAGCTTGTGCATTCGTACTCTGTTGTGAAACTCCCTAGTTTCAGAAGGAATACGACTGGTCTGAGAAGAAACCTGACCCTAACCTTCCTGCCTGAGAGATTTATCCTTTCCAGTCGGCCGTCTATGATAAAAGGAGAGGGGAAAAAATCTGGGTTCGCTTTCTTCTTCAAAAGACAGTGGATATTGAACTGAAGCCTTGTTGGTTTTTTTTTTTTATATCAGTTGAAAAGAAAAAATGTGAGAAAGAATAATAAAAAGGGTAGAGAGAACTCAAAATATACACATCAATGTTCCACATCATCCAAAGTCTGAGTCAATATGCTGGCATATTGTCAATAGAAGCAGAGTGTACCTTTCCAAAAGGAAAGAAAATGAGCAAATATTTATTTTACGGAAAATGCCATCTATAGGTCTGCTTAGCTATAAAAACCTTATTTCTATTTTCGTGCAGAATCCCCTAGTTTCACCAGGGCAAGCATTTCATGAATTAAAACAAGCCGTAGTCTGTTGTCTCACCCTGTGATTGCCTGATCCTCACCAAAGAAAACAGAGCAGTAGATGGACAACAAATTTTTAAAGGTTATTTGCCTTAGGGTCTTGCTAAAACCGATCCAACCAAAAAGGAAAGTGCCCTGGGCAATGATGATGGAAGCTGTTTCTACCAAGTTTAACAGAAAGACATTGTGACGGCCATAGTAATAGAATAAATGTGTAAAGATTAGCCTTTTTAATTTGTGTGGTATAGCATAAACTTGATAAAAAGAATTTATTTAAAAACAAACCAACTCCCCCCCCTCTTGTGTATACTTTACTGAATGCAAAATATATTCTTTGCAGAAGATGGTGCTACAAATTTGGATCTTTCCATTTAATAAAGACTATGAAAAAAAGCTTCCTTCGATGTAAGATTTCATAGTGTGATTTGAACCAAACGACATGGGAATAATGAGTTAACCCAAATACAGTGTCAATCACACATTCCACTGACAAAAAACATTTTTTCTGTATTCGAGCTAGCAGAGAAGACAGTGAGGCATGGCATCTCGAGTCTAATCCTATCTGACATGGAACATTGATGCTTTTCTTTTTCATCAGAAAAAAAACAGCACTTGTTTCAGTGAAAGGTTGACCAGATAAACCAGAACAGTATAAGAGGTTTTTTTAAACAGTCAAGAAAATGAATATCTTAACAAAAGAGTATACACTATTCTGTTGATGACAGACTTTCACAAGACATGAAATAAAAGAATGATGGATAGTGTCAAAAATGGAAAAAAAAGATGAAAGAAAAATTACGCTCAGACTTTTTCTAAGAAACAACTTTCCAGAAAGTACAGACTAGTCTTACTACTCTTTAAACCGTTTTTCTTATCTATTTCTATATTGTTAATTAGTTGCTAGAACAAAGCAGTAAAATTATGAATCTATAATTATGGAGGAAAAAAGCCTCAAGAAAACAACAACAACAAAAAAAGAATGGATCCCACACAGAAAAGTGAAGGTTCAAAATCCAACTTGGTAAAAAGAAGCTTTTTATGTTGAAGAAAGCTAAAAATCAATACAGTACTAATACATACTAAATAATCCAAATACTGTACATTGTCTTGTGAGACATTCATCTGTACTTTCTTTTCACACTATTTTGCACCTTGTGTAGCCAGACCTGCGCACCCCCATACTCCTCAGCAGTATTTTCATGACATTTTTCAGAGTTTTCTTGCGCATATATGACACCAGTTCCACCCCTCCCCCCCATTTTGTTCCTGACAATATGGGAAAGTATGGAGGGTGTACAAGTCTGTGTATCATTTATCCATGACATTTTATAGCTAATGGAGGGTGTACAAGTCTGCTAAACACAGACAACTTAGTACCACTCTATCCTTAAAAATCATTACTGTACTTTGTCTTCTATTCAAAGCAAGTTTACCTGGAAAGAATGTGTGGAGTCAGTCTTGAGCTCCTTGTGGTTGGAGAATTGCACATAGCAGGGCTTGAGACGCACTTGAGCTGGGTTGGAGGAGTAGTAGGATACCATGTTGACGGCAGCACTCTCCTCAGCAAACTCCAGGAAAGCCTTTGCACATACAAAAGAAATGATTGGTTCATGTACACAGTACAGTCTATTCACACAAGTTGGTAACTTTAAACTGTAAAGATATACCGGTAAAAATGATTAACCAATGTCATTTAAAATAATGTCTATTGGAAGGGGGTTAAAAATTGAAAACAAAATAGTAATGAAACTGAATGTCAATGTCTTCATCACTAGCAAAGTCTGTGACCCATAAGATTTCAATTCCTTTTTAACATAAATGGTTACCAGGAACACAAAATGACATCCATTTACAAAAATATAATCAATTTGCTACTAACCCAATGAATTAAAAAAAAAAAAAAAAAAAGGTAAAAGAGGAGAGGGAGGGATAAAAAGAAAAATAATATTTTACAAGGGAAAACAGAAGAAAAAGCCAGAGGAATGGTGATATTATATACATGTGTGTTGTAAAAACAATATCAATTTGTCTAGACAACAATGATTTCATAGTCTTATGGCTATAAAAAAGTAAAACAGGGATGCCCAATCATCACGAAGCAGCACAGTGCATCCAGAACATTCAACTCTATTTGGTTATTTCACAATTAATTTCTACCTAGTTTTTTAAAAAAATACTGCACAATCCTTACCCCGTCTATGTCATTAGTTAATCTAACCAAATTGCGCCTCTCAAACTCCTTCTCACTGTCAATATGGTCAAAAAGCATGAAGAAATGCTGACACAAAGTTGGCCACCATTGATAGTGAGCATGAGAAACTGGTGATCACAACTGGTAAAAAACAAACCAAAAACCCCCCAAACCCCTAACAAACCAAAAAATCCTAAACCAATAAAAATTCACTCACTGACACATGGAAAATGACCTTCAACCCTTTCTGAAGCCCTACAATGACCATAATATTCATTGGGCAAGATCTTTGAAAGCAAAAGTGAGCCGTCAATAACATCACCTACATTTCCCTTTAGATTCACCATATGGCCTGGCAAAGTATCCCCAACATTCCAGGAACCACGGTACATGGATAAAAGTTTGGGGTCTGCACTCACCTGGTTTTTCTGTTTGAGAACCAGCACATTGGTCATCTTGCCAAAGGGCATGCCCAGCTGGACAACATCAGTCTCCGCAACCTCATGTGGCAGACTGCGGATGTGGACAACACGCGATGGTGGGTTGGCACCCCCATCCAATTTCACCTGTAGAAGAAAAAAAAAAGAAAAAAAAAGGGATGAATGAATAAGCGTTTCACTGTGTATTTATGTATGGTTCATGGCAAGTATATGATTGATAGTGTGTGACTGTGTTAGTGTGCGTATGTGCGCTTTTTTTTTCTGACACGGACAAAGTTGAACAATAATTGGCTTTCTTGCCCTTTCTTCACCTGCCATGGGCACTAAAGCTGATATTCCATCACTGCCCCCTCCCTCCTTCCAGATCCCAACAATCTATTTTATCTTTTCTTTCTTTTTATTAACAGACATGCCTACCAAGTAAAGTAATTTAGTACTTGACAGGCAAAGAAAAAAAGTATTTCCCAAGCAAAATAAGCATTCCTAGACCTGTGCATCCTATATTTTCCATCATTATCATGATTTATCTGATGGCATAAATCATGTTTTTGATTCTTTGGCTACATTATGCTTTTATGTGTGAGTGTATTTTCAAAAAAAAAGGTGTATTCTAATACAACTATATGCAAGAGAAACATGAAGGGGATGGAGGGAGAGAGGGAGAGAAAGGGAGATGGAGATGGGGGGAGGGAGGGAGAGAGAGAGAGAGAGAGAGAGAGAGAGAGAGAGAGAGAGAGAGAGAGAGAGAGAGAGAGAGAGAGAGAGAGAGAGAGAGAGAGAGAGAGAGAGAACCATTTCAGAGTCAGATAAAAACATTCATCTTACTTGTTACACTGACACAGAGTAACAAGCAGAATGTATGTGTCTGGTTTGTAGAGAGACAGAGACAGACATTCAGACAGAGACAAAGACACTTTTTGTTACAGCAGCCATTATGCTGGCAAATGATTGTTCATATGTAGCATCATATATATATATATATATATATATAACTCACCTTCTTTGCATCGTTCATTTCTCCCTGAAGCATGCCAGTGCCGTTGGTGACCCTTGACATCAGCTCGTCAGATCCACGCTGCAAAAATAAGTTACAAGTTCAGCTCTCATAAAACACCACATACACATTTATCTATAAACACACATGAAAAAACACTCTTAAATCCATCTTTGTTTCTGCCTTCTTCCTTTGCTTCCTGTCACCTCCATTATTTTCTGCCTTCTTGGACCATTTTCCTGCCTTTTTTCCCCAGAAAGACATAAAAGATGGCAAATCTCTCCCATGCTAAAGTTGGCTGTGCTGAGCCTGACTTTCAGGTGCTTAAGGGCAGCTTAACGCATTTTCTCTCATATGACAGAAAATAATAGTTGCTGTTTAAACATTCGAAGAAGAATAAACCTTACTTTGAATTCCAAAAGTCAAAAACTAAAAAAATCTAACGCTTCTGTGTAACTGTGATTATAAGTTCTGTTGCAACTGTGACTGCATGTTCTGTCATCTCTTTCTTGTTGTCTTTAGCCCCATCAAATGCTAAAGACCATATCATGGCATCTCATCACAAGTCTCATAAAAAGGAAAAACTTAACCTTGCAAAATATACTCTAACACCGATTCTTGTAATGTCTCAGTTCTTGTCAAATATAGTCTAGTACTATAGTCTTGTAGAATCTCGCTTCTTGTCATCCCACCAAAGTTCATATTCTATGATTTATGAAATGATCCTGATGGGAAATAAGACTAGACGTCAAGCCCGCTTCATGTATTACTAAAAATAAATAAATAAGATACATAAGACTATCAAAAATATACAAGACACCATACATGCAGACCCCACTCCTTCCAACTTTGTTGAAAAAGATACAATTTTTTAAAAACGCATCTTGCCATGTTGTGTCTAAACAACAAAAAGCAAAAACAAACAAAAACCAGAAATAAACACAGAATAGACAGAGAGAGGAAAATCTGTCTTAAAAAATAATTAACTAAAAGAGAAATTGAGCATTCACAGTTAACAAAAGGCAAAAATGGAACAGAAAAATCTGTTTTTCAAAGAATGGAAAGCAAAAATGATGAGCACCACCACACAAATAAGTACAAAATTACACAATTTCTGGACAGTAAGACTTTCTATTAAAAAAAAAAAAAAAAGGCCATGTATCTCAATACCAGCCTGCTACTATCCGAACTGAAAATGCCAATTTTCAGTAGCCTTGGGATTTTTATCAGTAGCTGATCTTTCTATTATCAAAATGCACCTTGTTCTTCAAAATCTTTCCTTTCTCTGAAGAGCACTCACATGCGCACTCACACACACACAGGTATGCAAATCATGAGATAAGTGGGAAAATAGCACCTAAAAATCCTGTGTGTGTGTGTGTGGGCATGCGCACACGCGCATGCGTGAGAGAGTTTGTGTGTGTGTGTGTGTGTGTGTGTGTGTTGTGTGTGTGTGTGTGTGTGTGTGTGTGTGTAAGTGTGCCCATATTGTATTACAATTATGCATGCTTATTTTTGTACCATGCCGTCTTTCACATATTTCAAACCTGCTACCCTTACCCTTTGAACTGTATAAAATTCACACTATATGTCCTTAAAAAAATAATTAGTTTAATCCCTTTATCTTTTTTTAATTTTTTTTTTTTTAATTGACTATGTTTTTTTAGATAGATTGCCACATTGTCTATCAATTTCATTGTACACAAGTTACATTTCAGAAAAAAAAGGAAAACATTGACCTCAATACCTGAGCAAAGCAAAAAAGTGACAACCACGTGTTTCCCCCCTCACTGAGATTGTTTTACAACTAGTCATCAGTTTCAATCCTACACCAACTCTCGTCTCCTCTTCAGCACTAACATTTCAAGATTCCTGAAAGAACATTCCTAAAACAGAATTGTTTTTAAAAAAATGTTCAACTAAAATAAAAGCAACTGAATACCTGAGGGGGAAAATTGAGGGCATGAACTGGTGACACCGATGGAATGGTATAAACGCCAACCACACGCCTACACAGGGAAAAAACCCAGCCAACCCTTTTAGTTTAGCAGCCGCCTTCCTTTTCTGTCCCTTCGTGATACTACAGCCCTTTACCCCTCCACACACATTCCCTTTCTAAAGCACACAGTCGCAAACAAAGCCACCCCGAGGCAAAAGAACCAACCAACCATGCACAGGAAGAATTAAAAGGCCATGGAAAGACCAGTAAACCGAAGCTGTTCGTTTTGCCATCGGCCACCACTACTATTACCACTAGTTAGTTAGCTGTGTTTTTTTGCCGCCAGTAGGATTCCAACAGCTAAGCTGACCCCGTGAATGGATGAGAGTTCTCAAAAAGTTGTCAAGCCGGACTGGCAACACATTCCTGTGTTGTGTGACACACTGTTGACACTGTGTGTGTGTAGCTCTGGACTAGGCTACCAACTGTTCTAATTTATATCAGGAAAGAGATTGTTGTAGCTCCTCTACTAGTCTAATGTCAGCTAGCAAGATTAAAAAAAAAAAGTTTTATCTTTTTGTGTTATCATCCCCTGTTTGATAGTGTATCTTTATGTTCGGTGCTTTCTGTGTTAGTGAATAAAAAAGTACAATGCGTACTGTTGATAAAAATTATTAAAATGTTTGCATGTATGTACCCATGCATGCGCACAAGTGAGATGGGACAGTAATGTGAATATAAAAAAATGCATGCTAAAAAAAAAAAAAAAAAAAAACCCAACCCAACAATGTACAAGATCTACACTCTGTAACCGTAAATTTCTTCACATGGAACTTCTCTCCTGCGCATGTCCATAAGTAAGACATCTACTCTTTGTAGTATAAACATTTCCATGGAAGAATTTACCCCCAGCAACTATGCCAGCACATGTATATCAATGCAAAGTCATTTTGAAATAAAACCTACCTCCTGTTAAATAGATGTCAAAACTTGCTTTTAACACTATCAGCTCAATGAACACGAAAACCCATCTGTAGAAGCCTATACAGCATAGTACATTTTGATATGCGCTCGCACTCACACACAAGCATATCAACTGGGTGACTGACACTGCCATCAATCCTGCTCCAAATAAACCTATCACCCTCTGACACGCACACACAATGACAATGATCACCATGACAACTGGAAGAGGGAAAGGAGACAGAAAACAACTCATTCACCTGTTGACAAGCATATGACTGCCAAGGACAGTCAGGCTGCCAGCGAGCTGGCTCCACACTGAAGCTTGCTTGCAATCAGGGCATGCAGTATTGATTTTTTTTCAGCTGCATAATAACTACTTTCTCTTCTTTCCCATCCTGCTAATCTTCAAGTGCTGTTTGTCATCATTCAGAGGATAAATATGTGCACAGCTTTGCCTTATGTTTCTGGATGCTAATTTCAGGACTTGACACTGCCCTTTCTGGCAACAGAAGGGCTGCTGCATGTATGTGAATAATACTTAAGAGAGAGGGAGTTTATCAAAAAGTCCAAGTGGGATACATCATTTCAAAAGTAGGGGAAAACCACTTTCATGCTTGCAGGTAAAAGTCAAAATCCAGCTTTAGGGACGATTTGTCTCCACAAATGACTAACTGCCAACATGGAGTAAAAACTGTCACAGGCCAATGTCATTATAGCATTTAAAAAAAAAAAAGAAGGGGGGGGGGGGAGGTCATCATATTCTGTACCACTAGTATCACTTTACCTTCAGGAAAGGGGGGGGGGGGGGGGGATGTTAAGTGATAGATGACACCTTGAGTAGCAAATAATTATATTAAAAAAATTTTAAGTGGAAAAACTGATAGTCAAGCCCAGCATAGAAAACTGACTGCAGTTTGACCCGACTAGCTCTCAGTTATATAAGGTAGAATCTGCTTTGGAAGCAGTGAGTCACCAGGAGGTAGGAAAAGAAAATATGACTTTTTTGGACATGGCAAAGCTACACCAAAGAAAGTGGTTAATAATTAACCTACAAACTGTTATTGCGGGAACATATGGCTTGCCAGTTTTCTTCTCTAAAAAAACCAACCAAATAACCCTATCCATTTCAGTCTTCTCCTCTAAAAAAAAACTATCCGTCTCTACAAACACAAACTACCGTCTCCACAAACTATCATCTCCAGATACTATTCTGCACACATTTTTGACTGCACTATCTAACTGTACTCGCTTCATAATCACTAACCTAAATGTGATTTATTACTGTCTACTGCTTATCTAAAATTCAGTCACAATGGAACATGAGCAAACCTAATTTACCACTACGTGCACTTTGAGTGTCCACAGAGTGTGTGGTGTAGAGTTTAAAGTGTCAGGAAACAGCCTTTTCACACACATACACACCAGTTTGTGCCGTTGAGCTGTAGTGGGTTGTGTTTAGTTGAGCTGTATAGGGTCACACAGTTGCACAGACTCTAGCCACAGATTTATCCCATAACGACCCAAGTGCTTTGCGAGTAAAATCCCACACAACCATGGGGTAACCGTCAAAACCTTTACTTATTTTCTTGCAACACATTGATATAATTATATCGTGTACCGCATGTAACCACTTGTCACTGAATAAACTTAGGACTGCCACTTAAACACACACAGTGTGTAACCATTCATCACTGCTGTAGTCCTATGAGGGTTTTTACACTAGACAGTTGTCACCAAAGATTTAGAACTATAGAGCAGAGGACTACAAAGAAGTACTTGTATGTATAGTGTTACTTTATTCATCCTATTCACTTGAAATTTACGGCATAAGGTATAGCCTATAGGGTGGTATCCTCCGATAAACAAGAGTACATGGGATAAACATCTTCATTGTAACCAGATATCTATGCACAAGTTTATCTTCCTTTTTTTTTTAAAGCTTAAAACCAGAGTGACTAAACTATTTTCCTTTCCCAGTTTCCAAACATATTTTTACCTAATAATTTGATGTAACACGTGTCATACCTAAACACATGCAAGTAATGCACTCCCTGAACAAATGTCAGCTCACCTCTCTCCAAGAATTGAAACAGCGCGGCCAATCACAAAACATGCAAACAACACTTAATCCATTCAGACTGTTACAATCGCAATCTCAAGTTACTGATCCAACAGGTGGACTGTTGCAGCAACACTAAGGTGAGCTGTGTGTGAGGGAGAGAGAAAAAAAAAACCCACAGCAAACAAAGAGTTGTGCTAGGAGCCTGGGTAAGATATGGAGCGGCCAACTGGCTGTGAGGCGTGCACAGCATGTGAAGCCACTCAGACAAGAAGGAATGTAATGTGGCAAGCCACATTCTTCCCATAGTTTAGGTGGACCCACAACCACACTACACCCTCCCATGTACCTATTCTCATTTGCTTGCCTCTGACCCCTATACATTTTTTTTAATCCACTGTGTACCTGTGTACGGTCTTTGTGGCCTTCCACTTTACACCTGTCTCGTGTTTTACATATCATTCAGTTACACACACACACACACACATTCTCTCTCTCTCTCTCTCTCCTCTCTCTCTCTCTCTCTCTCTCTGTCTCTCCAGCAGAAAAAGATATGAACAGAACTGAAAATGAAATGCCATTATGGCTGGGTGTGGTCAAAACTGGTTTAGTTTGCTGTTTGTTTCTCCCTTGCAGGCTGTTTACAACTGCCTGAGGAGTGGGGCAAGATTACACTAAATGAAGTACAAATCTCCAGTTGCGGCTGAAAAAAAAGAAGTCACATACTTTTGTGGTTACTCTCACCAGCTTATCAACTCTGATGCTTATGGTTAGTACTCTCACCAGCTAATCAACCCAGACACTTCTGCCAACTACAATGAAAAATACATTTTTTTTTCTCCGCTTTTTGTGTGCGAGTGTGTGTGTGTGCGATGCATGCGTTTGTGCAGGCATGTACAGTAGGCCTATTTGTGTCTGCGTGTGCGTGCAACACTTGTACACATTTAATTGCATGTGTGTGTGTGTGTGTGTGTGTGTGTGTGTGTGTGTGTGTGTGTGTGTGTGTGTGTGTGTTTGCACCTCTGAAATGTCTGTTAATCTATTATCTTCATGATACATTCCCCATGTTCAGAATAAAACGAACACTTTCACTTTTATAATGCTTCCAAAAAACTCAAACAATGCATGGCAAGATTTTGTACAAAAAGTAGTCTTTTTTTGGCTGACAGAAGACTTTTTATGAAGCTACGATTGAAGGATCATTTTAATATTTTGGGTTATTAATGTTCATCCTGAGGTCAAAAATTAAGATTGGAAAACAAAACAAGAAATGAATTCCGCCATCTCCAAGGCATTTCAATCCATCTTCTCCTTTTAATCCTAACATTACTTATCGTTCCAAGGCTACAGCTCTGAGGTTCACCAATGATGAAATTAATTAAGCACATGTGTTTGAAAACACCACGGCCCATTTATTTTAGGTAGCTGGATTCAGAGTTCAGGGATATCTAAACATGACACCAGTGTGCATGCTTTTAAAAAAAATCTTTTTTTAATAATTACGTCATCCGTTTATATCGCCACACAACTGACTACTCTTGTGAAAAGTGGAACAGGATTTTACGTGTAAGATGTTCTGCATGCGTTTGTACATAGGACTTTGGTTTATAGTCTCATCTAAAGGAATTTTTGTTTTTAAAGACCTAAAAGAAAGACAAGAGCATGAGCGTGTGAATTGCAGTGTGTGTGTGTGTGTGTGTGTGTGTGTGTGTGGTGTGTGTGTGTGTGTGTGGTGTGTGTGTGTGTGTGTGTGTGAGCAAACCGATTATCTCCTAACACTTCGGTGCAAAAAAATCTAGGCCACTAGCCTATTAATGTTATGCTGTATGAAAATATCATTTATACTGCAATTTGTTTTGTGCTTTTTGTAATCATAATCATGTTCATTACTATCTCTAAATAAAATTGAATACTGTATCAACAGATGTAGTCAGTACAAAACAGTAAATGTGTTATGCTATGGAAGGAAATGTCCATAGGTAGAAACTGAAAGTAGAACACACCTGCCAACTCCTAAATATGCTTTTCAGTTGTTTCCCATCATAAAAAGCCCATTTTCAGTGGCTTTGGGACTTGAACAATCAGTAGTTTCCAGTTCACTTTATCTTTTTTTTTTTTTTACCCTGTAAAGAAATCTAGCCCTCACTCTTTTTCTCTTATAGCGCTCACATGCCATGAGTCACAACAACACACACACACAAAGATCATCCAAGCTGGATGACTTTTTATTTTGTTATAAATATCTCTGCTGCCAAACATTTGACTTTACACACAGGTTCTTTTATTATTTATTTAAACATAACCATGGTTATCATTGTAGACACTTCCTTTGGTCAAAAGAAGAAATACAAGAAAGTCCCTTTGACCAACAGGTCACACACACGTACAAATAAAAAACAAACAAAACAAATATATTTTAAAAAAACAGAAAGAAAAGTGTATTCTTGATGAAAAAGTGTTGGGTTTTGTTGATTGGTTTTGCTGTTTTACCTCTGTTGCCACATATAAAGGTGAAAGGGGGGGGGGGGGGGGGGTGAATACTAGGCTATATCTTGAAATACAAGCATGATAATCATTTTAAAAACTACCTTGGAAAAAAATTGTCAATTTTAATGTTAAATGAAAAAGGCAGTCTCCTTTATTTAACCTACATGTCACACACATGCATGCATATATACACACTCGTGCATAAGAGAGACAGACCCACTGCTTGACACAAGCTCTCTTCTCAATGAATGTAAATGCATACATCTCCAAGTTCAAAGCAGGCTGTGGTAACACAGGTGTGAAAAGGACTGTCCATTCCCTTTCCTCCAAATAATACTTTGAATAATGAAGAAGAAATCTAATTCAGACAGCCACAAGCTGCACACTTTAAAGTAATGTCAACTGAATCGACCACATCAAGCCATGCTATTTCCAAGTGCCAGCATTTCTGATTTGCATGAATGGTGAAGAGCCAGGTTTTTTGTATGCCTTCTGCAAGGAATGTGTGGTCGTCTCCTTACATAACAAACAAATTATGCTACTGGCCACATTGTTTACCTGTTTTCAAGAGCAACTGCTTCACTGATCACTATTTTGTAAACACTATGCAGATGTACATGCACACTGAGGAAAGAGTAGCCATTCACAGAAAAGTTGTTTTAAATCAAAATATCTCAGAGAGAATTAGTGTAGCAAGGCAAGCAGAAAAATTCTAGTTTCAATGTGGCAAAACTCATAGTTTTTGACTTATGATGTAGTCCAAACTTCAATTTTTATCAAATTTAAAGTAAAAAATGCATATGGACACCTAGCAAAATAATCACTCTTCTTTCATAAAGTTGTCTTTTATTATTTCTTAAATCAGCAAAATAGATCATTGAGCACCAAATTTTTTTTTTTTTTTTTTTTTTTTTTTTTTTTTTTTTTTTTTTTTTTTTTTTTTTTTTTACTTCATTGCAACTTGATCCCAAACTATATCTTTCTTGGACTATGTCAGCTGTTAGTGGTTGGTTTCACCTTCAAACTCTTGGCCACTGTGGTTGTCTGCAGCTTGATGCTATTTATCAGTCAGCAGATGCACTTCTTGTTTGTTGCTACTTTGCTGATCTAGTTATATGAACTGCTTTCGTCAAACATTGTAGGGGATGATATAAATTTTCTGCGATGCTTTGCTTATTTGAATTCTGATGGGCACAAATCCATCCACCTGAGGTGATTATAAGACTACTTCCTAGAACTGACTGCACCTTTGCACTGTAGAGTCCGCAATAATTATTGCCCTCCTTGAACATTTTTGTCATGTTTAACTATTTGTTTGCTTTGTCCCCACTCACATTAATTTCGACTTTTCAAATAAAAATGTATCAATTGTCATCCAGAATTAAAGACAGCAGTTTCAAAACGCAAACCTCGAGTTTTAAACATTCTGATGGTAGTTTTTGTCACATCACTTTCAATGAGATTCAAGGCCTTGAAAGGGGGTGTCTCAAAATAGCAGGGGGATTCAAGGAAGTTTAAGGAGTCTAGAAAACTTTTTATTTCACGAGTTCATTTAGGTTTTGAGTAAAAGTTATTTCATTTGAGGTATGCTGTAGCTACACTGTACAGCTACAACAATCTAGATGTTCCAAAATGCTGTGCCACAACAACAGCACATTTATCAGTGTTTTTTTTTTTTTTTAAATACTGAAAGGTGTTCAATTGAAGGAAAACTACTTGTGTCGATAGTTCAACCACTTCCCTTGGTATAAAGCTGCTTCCCTCAATTAATTTTTGGATTGGTTTGCCCATCCAATCTAATCATGTTTATAGCCCCATCAACCACACAGGCCATGTCGGGGCTGTCACCTCGTCAAATTAAAAACTCAAGATTAAAACTGTGCAACTATGTACAGATTAAACTTGGGCATAAAACTAACTTTACTGTACTTGCTTGTATTGACGCCCTGGTGCCATGTTCTCATAACTGAATATATTTCTGACAAAGCAGTTTTATGTGGGTTTTTTGGGGGGGTTGGAGTTTTTTTTGTTGTTGTTTTTTTTTGGGGGAGGGGGGTGATACCAGCACAAAATTAACATTTTTTTCTCAATGAATATTATAACTTTGAACTTCAAATCGGATTCTTGAGCATGATCAAATTAAAAATACCATGTTTCGGTGTGTTTTACGAGTACCATGCTACTGTGCTTTATGATATGAGAGTTAATAAGAAATTTTTGAGGGGTACTTTTTGTTATTAGTGTACATGACTTGTGTCAGAGTCACTTTTCTTTGGTATGGTTTTCTTAGTCATATTTATGCACTATGTCATATGGGGTCAGGGGGGTTTTGAGGCACATACATGGTTATCTTTTTAGACACTACCTTTAAAAAAAAATTTTTTTTAAGCAGAAAATCAGAATGTGTGTAGTAATCTCCTTAACAAAAAATAAGTTTGGCAACTGGCATCACTGTTTTCAAGCACGAGTCTTACTGACTGCCATTCTGTAAATTTTCGCAAGACTCACATGCATACATAATATAAAGACTGCCCTGCCCATTCACAGCGCAGCTGTACTAAAATTGAAAAATCTTGTTGAGAATGATGACAGGACAGTAAACACACAGAAAAATCTGTGTTCATATCTTGCGAAAATACAAGCCACAAAACTACCCACGAGACTTCTACACACTTTGCAAGTGAGTGGAAAATTTTAGAGGTGAAAATTTTTTGCAGTTTTCCCCAAGATGACTACTATTTTAAAATCTGACATTCATTATTGTTTTCATGGCTTTTGAGCTGAAAATTTCACACTGACAAATCTGACATCTTATTTTTATGGTTTTTGTGCTGAAAATTTCACACTACAAAGACTCTAGGCTCAAATCTCAATGTAAGCAATCCTAGTAACGTGTCTACTTCTAACTTTGTTGATTAAAAAACGTGTTTGACAACAAATTTTGAGACGCAAATCAACTGTCAAATAAAACAAAGCCATTGTGCATTTAGAATTCTTTGACTGGGAAAATTGTGGCAGATTTTCAGTTTGGCAATAGTTCACAACTATTTTATGAATTGGTTGCTATTTGGGACTTTGACACGGTAGAGGCTCAAATCATCATAAGTAATCATGTGTCACAATCTTATTAAAAACAATGGCGACTGTCAGAATGATTCATGTGTTTGTGCATCATTCATATTTTTAAAAAAATCCGCAGGTAATATTTTGGGTTCATTTTTAAAAAATTCTTCATAAATAGTTTTTTGTGGTGGTTTTTTCTATTGCAGCACTTACTGTGTCACACACAAACCGAAAACTGACCGTGTGCATTTATGCATTGTAATTCTTAACAAAAACAAGAACACAAGATAGGAAATAGCAGTTTTTGTCTTTATTTGAAATGCATCTCGCTGCTGTTGTTTTATTAAAATCCATGGAAGCATTGTGGAGTTATTGCATGTGAAATAGACACAAACAGAGGCCATCCACCTTCATTTTCCCTGCCCTGCAGGAAGTAAACAAAGGATTTTGCTAGGACCAGCAAAGGGTTAGAATTGCTGCTTGACTATTGTATTCCATACCAAATATTTCATGCCATTTTAGTAGCACTGCACAAATGTATCTATAGACTATTTTCCAAGCAGACTGATTAGCCCACACCTATTTTTCCAAGATTCTTAAAATTCATAAATTCATAACATTTTGAGCAAATTTATATCAGAAATAAAATCCTAAAATTTACTGAATATCTGTGCCAGTTCTGAGTTGACAGTACACTGACAATTTTCAATACAAACAAATGTGCACGAAACAATGACATCTGAACACAGCACTCTATGAAAGCTTTTACGACATCAACACAGTTTGTAAGATTACAATATCAACATACAAAAAGTGACCTACCTTTGTTCCAGCTCCAAAGAAGTCTCTGAAACAGGAAAAAAAATAAATAAATGCAGGCTGGCTAGGTGGTGGTTGGGGGGTATATATATTTTCTTATTTTTTATAGTTTTAATTTCATTTTGGTTGATCAAAGCAAAAGCTAAAAAGACTGTATACTGTTTCTTCTCCTATGCTTCACTATGCTGGCTTCTCAATCTTATTTGCCTTCAGAAAATGTTCTGAAAAGTGACATACGAATTTATAGGTAAAGTTCTTAACAGTTGAAGACCGTGCAATGCACGTTTTCTGATCCTTTCAAAATAAATAATTGCTTGATTTTTTTTATGGCAGAACAGCGGAAAATGAAAAGGCGGCAGAATGGCGGACATGTGACTATTGAAAACTGATTTCTGCTGAAAAGCAGAAAAATCCCATGTCAGAGTAATGCTTTTTGTCTGCCATACGAAAATATTAAATTGCAACAGCACACACTGCAGCAGAAGCCATAGCTTTTGCCTTGTCAAGACTGATCAACATAATGGAAAAATACTCGTGTTTGAGAACGAACACCCCTTAGGCATAGCTATCACGTTTTGTACTTTTCTCCAATATCTTGAAGATAGGTATCTGAAATGCCTGTTGATGTCTTACTTGATTTACAGGAGTTTTCTTCTTTTTTGGGGGGTGTGTGTGTGTGTGTGTGTGTGTGTGAAGAAGGGTTCGGAAACAGGAACATTTTCTTAAAAACTGGAATGGCAGCCAAAAACAGGAAAAACTGCAGGGAAAAAGGAATAGTTAGCAGCTAGGAGATATGGAAATATATAACAATCTTCAGATCACACCTGTATTTAACCACAAACTTCAAAGTCAATTTAACTAGGCCGACCACGCCAACCTCTGCAGACTGCAAACTCTGAGTAGCATGTCTTTGAACATGACGTGCAGCAAATGTGTTTTCTAAAATAAAGAATAAACTTAAAACTGTTAAATAGTTTTGCTGCTTTTTATTGTTTGGGGTTTGCTTTGTTTTTTTTCCTTTGGGGGGGGTTGTCCTCTAATCTTTTCATTGTGCATGATCTCGCATTGCTAGCAGGTTTTTCATCCTTATCAGGTATGCCTGCATTTTTTTTTTTTTAATGCAGCCCTACCATGATATAAATAAATACTTAAAGCCAAAAGAATAGACTACATCTCAACCAAATACAAACGGTCGCAGTGCTCGTTATCTTGAACTGAATGACCTATAGCTTTTTGCATGCTGCAGATTATGCACAATTACACCATTCATTTTTCTTCATACACAAAATTATAGCCAAACCAGAGGTGGGAATAGGCAGAGGTAAAAAAAACAAAAAAATCTTCCTTCTCATACTTTTGTTAATTCTTGCCTTCAGAGTGTGAAGTATACAGTGATGAGAGAGAATGTTAGAAAGAAAATTATCAACTCAGTGCAATGCTACAATCATTAGCACCACAACTAAATCGGCATCAATGCCACAACAGCCACACTATGACCTCAGCTGCCAACTTTGCAACTTAGTGCCTGGACTTTGTCAACACAATACATATCTTTTCAGTTCCAAGCTCATCAAATGTTAACCCGAGTGACACAGATACTCCCTTTCCCCTATCACTGGGTATAAAACATCTCTCTTCAACTCTAAACAGGATGCACACTGATCAGTATTTTTCAATAAAAATAACATTACTTGAAAATAATAGTTTGTTGACTAACACACACATAGGCACTAAGGCTACTTACAAGTGCAATAGGTCAATTTGGTAACTGCATTCAACAACTGCGTCCCAACAGAATCCCAATGATTCACAATTCTCATAACTAAAGCCATTGCCGAGTTTCACCAAAAAGCACAAGCCAAAGGCTACTTGCAATAGATGTAGGGCAACTTGGTTACTATGTTCAGTGATCACACTCTCATAACGCACACCTGTTTGCAACATTACACAACCTTCTGTGGGCAAACACAGCTTGCAAATTAAGCCTGCTTAGTTTTGTCAACACACACACATAGGCCAAGGCTACTTGCAAGAGGGTAAAATCTGTTACTGCATTAAATTATCTAGTTCCCATAGTGCATGCCTTTCCAGCAGCATCGCACAACCTTCTGCTGGCAAACAAAGCTTGCAAATGAAAGCACACTTAGCTCCCGCGCTTTACAGTAAGCCACAACAGGAGCTCAAGTTTATTTGCCTCCATGATTATTTTTTCAATTGTTTCACCCCCCCTCCCCCACCCCACCCCCAAAGAGGTTCCAAAAGCTGTTTTCCAGGACAATTACCACCCCTGCAAATACGAGCACAAGCACTCATTTCAGACCAAATACACATCACATTTCAAGGACAATTACCACCCTTGCAAATACAAGCATAAACACTCATTTCAGACCTATTACATTTATCACATTTAGAGGACAATTTCCACCCCTGCAAATACAAGCATAAACACTTATTTCAGACCTAATACATTTATCACACACTTATTTGTCCCAATTCTTTTAAAAACAAATATTTTTTGTAGATTTAAAGAAGAAAGAATGATAAATAATCAGCTCAAAAATGTTTTCATTCCATCTACTGATGCAGGTGGCAACCATCTATTTACTACACTGTGGTGGGTACTGAACATACCTTGGACTGCTTCCGGGAGACACTTTCCTGCAAACAATAAAAACAGAGCGAAAAAAAACCGGATATTACTGTAATTCTTTAAGATCTTCCCTGCCCTTTCCTGACTTGACATCCCTCACCTTGAAACAAAAAGCCCTACTCCCCTTACAATCTTGTACTCCCATCCAAAAAAAGCAAAGGTATTCCTTCCCAGCATGCTTTTAGTAAATTTCTTCTCATACATTCATTCTCGTCTTCCATGAGTGACAACTCTTCCAGGATTCTTATTGTTTTAAGACCAAAGTCCTCAAATTCTGAAGGACTTTAGGGGCAAACCTTTCCTAGAAAATTCTATGACTCACATTCACATTCTCTGTCCTGTTTGAAAAATCATGCACTGCGTGATCTTTCAGTGCTTTCCTCTTATGGCCTGTTTAGTCTCTTTCACTTAAGTCACAACTTATTTCTTCTTAGGTCTGAGCATGGGATTTGTTCACCACGTTTTCCACCTGATTTCTGGCACACAAATGGCGACTGCTCACTTTTTCAAGAGATACTTTACAGGGTCTCACGACATCGTCATCTGCTAACACCTCTGCAAATCCAGCCTCTTCTTCCATTATTAAAAGCTCCAGTAATACCATCTGCCATTTTTTTTTATGTTCTCCCTCCCAACTAACCCTCACCCCAGCTCTTTGTGAAAATGTTAACACCCCCACCCCTTTAGTATTTTTGCACAATAATTTTTGGAAAGTGGTGGGATTCTGATTTTCCATAAATTGGGACGGACACTACGAATTACGAAGGAAGGAATATATATCATAGTGCTAAGATTCAGAAACTGGACACTGCAATGCCAGAAACATTGTAAAGCTATAACCCAAACACAAAACCTTGAAAAACAACTTCAAAGTGCTAAAAAAAAAAAAAAAAAAAAAAAATTTTTTAAATACTTGAATACTGTTTGAAGTACTTGAACCACTTCATGGAAAAAAGGGGACCAAAGCGCAAAGGTTGCCACCTCCTTGCAAAAGTAATCTTTTCTCACTTTATCATGATTTAAAACTCTTAGTTTCATATAGTGAACTGACACTATCAACTTCCTGTTCCTGGAAGCATTTGGCCAAAATGAGCTGAAATGGGTGGGTATGTTTAAAATGTAATATCTCTCATACTATAAAACAGAACAGCATGAAATATGAGAAAAGTGTTGGCAAATGATTTACATACATTGCATTATTTTTCTTACATATTTGTATCATGTGTCAAAAGTGGTTTGCTTATTTTATCCAGTTATATAGTCTCTAGTAAACAACATAATTTTAAAAACACAATTCTGTGAGTGGCGTTTCCATGTATTCTGTATGAAAACACCACAATACTGAAACAGGAGAATGTGTCTAGTGCACATGGACAGAGAGAAATGGTTTCCTTTGGCCATACTCGGCTTAAAAAGATGGCATGATGATACTGCACTTTCGAGTGGTTCAGGACCACAATGTTTCTGCACTTTCAAGTGGTTCAGGACATTAAGAGTTGGCCCACGCTGTGTATCATTGAATTTTTAAACACTGCGGAAGTTCAATTCTATGACAAGACTTAGCCAGGTGCCCCATCCTGGCTTGTTAAGTGTCATTTTCAGTTAAGTCTTTCTTTGCTTGTGTGTTAGTTTAGTCAGTTTTTCTGCAAAAATCTACACCACTTTCCACCATGTTTTGCAAGAGGTGCTGAGCATGTGTTGTAAGACTAGTCTCTGAATAATAGGCTAGCAATGTAGCAGGATAAACTGTAGCAGCTGTTTTTGATTTTCAGGGGGGGTTGTAGACAAAATTGGATTCTGATAAATGAAAAAACATTTCCGGATTTTTTCACTTTTTCTGGAACAAATTAATGTGGAAAAATAACGAAGAGTGCACAGGTCTGTACTCAGCTGTTTGTTATTTTTTTTAACAATAAGACTTAGAGTGGTCTTCTTAGACTTCCAATAGCTCGTGTACAGTACTGAACTGCGGTCTCACTAGCCTAGTACTAGGGGGCCTACTGTACAGGGTGGTGATGATAGGCTTCATTAAACTTTGCTGAAATACCACATTGACTGGTTAAGCTTTGCTAACACAAAATTTACTGTCTACAAATAAAAAAATGATGACAACTGGCACAAGTCAACTTTAATAAAATGCTTGTCTTTTGAGATACATTATTCACTTGTGACAGATAATTTGTCTTTTGTGCTGAATAATTTACTGGCTACAAGATATCTAGCCTAGTAGTAGTACTATGGATTTGCAAACGTCAAAGTTGCAACTCTACTTCAATCCTAGGCTGCGATAGTGAGAGAGGGGCAGAAAATTTTCTTCCCAAAAAGTAGATGTTAATGGCGTAATGCCTGAAAAAGTGACCCCCAAAATGCAAAAAATCCTACAAATTGGTGTCCACCCCATACGCTTGTTTGTTAGTATAGCGATTCGCACTGCGTTCCGTTAATCCACTAGGCCTACATCGCAATCGGTGTACCACCATTGATTCAAACGCACTCGTTGGTGTTAACCGGCACGTGTTTCACATTACAAATTAATGTTTTCCAAACTACAAAAAATTACGCCAAATTCATATCATCAAAGTTTCGGGATGATTTTACAGAATAGCAACATTCTGCGGCGGTATTAACGTCACTATCTCAGCCACCGACAACGGCAAAATTATGTTCATTTCAAATGCATGCACAGGGATGGTCATGGAAGCCGAACAAAGAAATGGCGTGACGCACACTACTGAAAAATGGAACAAAAAAGATAAGTGGAATCAACCACGTTAAATCTACGAATACTAAAGCATAAGAAACAAACTAACAACTTACCCTTCCATAATTTGAAGAACTTGGCAGCAATTAACGTTGATGAGATTGCAAATTGGACCGTCTACTCTGGCTGGTTCTAGCCTACTTCAAAATGGCGGTCTGTTTCGTCACAAGATCGGCTATTTCCGTTGAGCAATTTAGAGTAAATTAATGAAAAAGGTTTATATTTATTAACTGCTATATAAATTATTGCAAGCAATATTATTTTGGTAAAAACCAATATATAGTTATTTAAAAATCTGCTGTATACATTTATTCAAATTATGCACTCGAATATTGGATTGGATGTAAAAGTCGGATTTGTCTGTTGTGTTGACCTTGATAGCCCCACTTTGAAAATGTGGGAATTCAACTAACGTTGAATAAGCACACAAATCAATTCTTGCATTTATTGCTAGCATTTATATTTTGTAATATCCGGTAACAACTGAATGAATCAATAGATAAATGACTGAATAACGAAAAGAAAAAAACCGAAAACGTTAACGAAATGAATAAATAGAGAAAACGGGTTAGGTAAAACACATTTCCAGTTTTTTCCCCCTCTCCTTTCTGCTTCTATCGGAAAATGTAGGCCTAGTTGTCGTAGACACAGTCAAAGGCATGTAAAATAGACAAATAAATAATGGCTGTCTGATTGCGTTGCTTTATTCCAGTATGGATTTGAAACTAAGTTAAATGTATGATATGGGGGGGGGGGGGACCAACAAAAAAACAGTGCGCAATAATTCTTCTTTTAGCGTCTATAAGGAACGTCCATAGGCACGGCTATTACTCACACTGAGTAAAATCTAGTACAAGAAGAAGAAAGTATTCCTCCAATTTAGGACTGGGATAGACCTACATCCAAAATGAAATCAGTTCGTACTGAATTGAAGAATATGATTTTTTTTTTTTTTGATGTGGGGGGAGGGGGGGGGGGGGGATCTCTGGGACAAAAACTCAACAACAAAATTTCTTGGGTATGAACGGCAACACAGCAGGAACGAAAACTGAAGGGGAAAAAGGGATCACTGAATGTGTGTGTGTGTGTGTGTGTGTGTGTGTGTGTGTGTGTGTGTGTGTGTGTGTGTGTGTGTGTGGTGTGCGTGCGTGCGTGCTTGCGTGCGTGTGTGTGTGTGTCTGTGTGCGCGCGCGCGCACACTGTGTGGTGTGTTTGTGTGTGTGTGTGTGTGTGTGAGAGAGGAGAGAGAGAGAGAGAGAGAGAGAGAGAGAGAGAGAGAGAGAGAGAGAGAGAGAGAGAGAGAGAGAGAGAGAGAGAGAGAGGAGAGAGCATCAAACTAAATCGAATCAAATCCACTTGAATTCTTTTACTTCAGTGATAATGAATAAGCACCCATGTGCTTTTTTTTTAACATGCAGTCCCCGCCTTTTGGGATACATCATGATAATAGAATAATCCAGATATTAGAGAGAGAGAGAGAGAGAGAGAGAGAGAGAGAGAGAGAGAGAGAGAGAGAGAGAGAGAGAGAGAGAGAGAGAGAGAGAGAGAGAGAGAGAGGTGTTGTTGTTGTTGTTGTTGTTTTAGTCTTCAATTTTACGTCTGTTCACTTCTAGTGATATTAGACGATGGAGAAGAAAAGAAAAATAATTATCCAAAAACATGTCACCCTTCCACCTACCTACCCCCCAAAAAAAGAAATGCACCCCACAAAGAAACTTGGTAATACAACAGGAATAACAGAAATATAAAAACTCATTAACGTTAATGTAACTATAACAAATGTCATATGGGACTGTGATAGAGACCCTTTACAATTTCAAATGCCAATTTTAAATTACTGAATATGCTGGTGAGGGAGTTTTCAGAAAAATGGGGCATGAAAGGCTTTACACTCTTGCAGTCAAAAAGTATATAGGTATTAGTGGTATTCTCACTACACATTTACCATTTTTGCTGAATTTGGTTGTCAATGCGTTTACTTTCATTCTATAAAATAATGTATTAATTCTTCTTGACATGAAGACATTTACACAAGTCTTTGAATGTTTGAGGACTGTTAACTTATCGGTATTGATCGCAGTTCTATTTAAGAGTATCTTATTTTGCTGATTAGTGTCGGTGACCTTTCTCCATGATTTCTGTTCTAGTAAGTTGTAGGCTACCCCTCTTGCAAGGATAAAGGCACATGCAATTCTATAGAATCCCGTCCATGTTTTGCACCTATTTTTAGAAGGTCTATCTACCCACTCATTGGGAAAGAATCCAGAGTGTGAGGGCACCCAACAGAAATTGACACTTATCCCCTTTAAGGTCAAGAGATGTACGACATGCTTAATCTCTAGGCCTAATATAATTTTTGAAGTTTCCTTGTAACATGGGGATTTTAAAGCATACAATTCCGACATAGAATCAATGCAGAGAGGGATTTGAAATACACACAATGCCAAATCAAGAATATAAGTAAGATCCATTAATATTGCTACTAGTTCTGTTGTAAATATCGAGTGATGTTTACCAACATGATACAATTTTTCAATTTTTAACGCTGGTATAACAAAAGCAAATCCTGTTTCTTGATTATCTAGACGTGATCCGTCTGTGTAAATTTGTAAATGATCAAAACATTTATGATAGATGTGGGATAGAACATAGGAAACCATTGTGTTATGCGTGTGTGATATGCCTCTTGTCACACACACACACACACACCACACACACACACACACACACACACACACACACCACACACACACACACACACACACATACATATATATATATATATATATATATATATATATATATATATACATATACATACATACATACATACATACATACATACATACATAACATACATACATACATACATACAT
>CM060323.1:34288633-34291133 GCA_030674155.1 Stramonita haemastoma | reverse complement strand
GACTCCAGGCTGGAAGAGAGAAAGACGGGCAAAGACAAAGGCACCAAAGAGAGAAAGGAGAGAGAGGAGGCTAATGACCTTGACATGCTTTGGTTGAACTTGGCGGTACAAACTTCTGCTTGGGAAAGAATGTGCGCTTTCTTAGTTTTCGTTGTGAAACAACAAAAGTAAGGTTTTTAGACCTGGACCCAGCCCCCCCCCCCCCCCCCCCAAAAAAAAACAACAAAAAAACAACACAACAAAAAACCAACAAAAAAAAACCAACCAACAAACAAAAAAAAACAAGCAAAAAAAACAAACACCAAACCAAAACAAAAAAACAACAACCCCCCCCCCCCAACAACCCACAAAACCCCTACCTACAAAAAAAACCAAAAAACAAACAAAAAAACCCTTATAACAAAAAGAATTCCTAAACAAAACAAATAAACAACAACAAACCAAACCAAACATACCCCAGCCTCGCCCCCCTAAAACAACAACAAAAAACAAACAACATAAATTCCCAGGAGTTCAGGTGAAACTAGCTCATTGAAACAGATGCGACACGGGACAGTTGACAAGATAATTGAGTTCTGTTTTGAACTTGTACCAGTAATGATGATGACGATGGTTAATTAAATCGTTGATACTTATACTTATGGTGGTAATTAAAAAAAAAAAATCTTTCTCTCAGTCTCAAATCCCTGATGAGTCATTTGAAGAAGACTCAAGTTCAAGCAATGTACCTTGTCGAGCCTGTCCCTCACAAGGTTAAGGTTAATTTTGGTTGGTATTCTTTAACCCCTATTAAAAATAAGCCCACTGTAAAAACAACAAAATACCCCCCCCCACCCCCACATACACACACACTATCCCAAAGAAAAAAGCCAAAACAAAACAACAAAGTAAAACAACATTATAAGCTGTTAGGTTATTGCTGCTCTATTTATAAGTGTGGATATGTACGATTGTCTTGGAATGAAATAATGTGTAAACCAAAGCAACAACGAGAACAAAGCGTGTCATACGTAAAAAAAAAAAATTAAAAAAAAGAGAAAAAAGAAGAAATCATAATAGCTATCGAAAGTTGGGTAGGCCTCTATAAAATCGATTCCGCCCGTGCATGCAGAGAATGTGACGTGACCCTGTCAGTGTGGGATATTTTGGCGCGCGAAGCAAGCATGGCTTGATGATGGAGTCAAGTTGAATCGATCGATCACTTTCAGTGTCAGGGGCAATTTACAACAGCTTGAGGCCACGGCTTGACTGTGAATCGGCCTGTCTGCATGATTCAAAGGTCTTTACGCCAGATAGGGAGGATCGATGGTGGTCTACGGCCAACGAACCCTTCCCGAAAGGTTACAGGTTCGATTCCCTTCTGAACTTTAACCTTTTTTTTCAGACATGATCTACTAGAGCACGGGTGGTGGTCTGAGCGTTATCATTTTGGATGAGACGAGAATAAACTGCAGTTATGTGTGCAATATACTTTCAGCGCACGTAAAAGAATCCGCGGCAACAAGAGAGTTGGTCCTGACAAAATTTAATTTTCTGAAACTTAAAAAATGCCACGGTGAAAGCACGCTTTCTGCAGGGAGCGCTGCCAGAATTTCTTGGCAGCAGAGAAATCTGCCGTGACGCGGTGAAAGTGGTAGGCCTCGGCCAACTACGATATATACCAGTTTATCATAGTGCTATTCTTTAATTATCCAGCCACATACTGTCAGTAATCTTGCATACGCCATTTTGAATATGACTTCTCCCTTAGACTCCAAGAGTGGGGGTGGGGGGGGGGGGGGGGGGGGGGGAGGCATCGCACGTTGAATTGATTTTGGATTTTTCATTTTTTTTTGTTAAGTGGACAAGTTTAATCATAGGTCACAGGGTGCATGTAGAATATTTTCAGGACTCACGCCGCCAGCTGACCCACAGCTACTGACCTACTCTTCAAGAAAAGTGGCTGTGGGGTTTTACAGCGTACACGATGTTCAGCGTGTGTTCGCACAAAGGTCTTCGGTTTATATGCTCTCATGCAAAGAAACTTCCAGGGGAATGGAATTGATACAATTGTGAAACCCTAGGGAAGAAAATCCCCTCGAACACAGCAGATATAGATCTACCTGCCGCAAAAAACAGCAAAAAAAACAACCAAAAAAAAAAAACCAACCCGACAAAACCAATCCAAAAAACCTGACGAAAAATCCCGACACTCATTTTTATACGGCTGACTAGGCCTATGGCATTGACTGTTCTCATCGCTGGTCTCTCTCACTCACTTCCCGGCAAGAAACAGGCCATTACCGTCAGCTGTACTGACTGTGTGGCTCCCAATCGATATCGCTGGGCGAGGGAGAGAGAGAGAAAGAAGACCCTCGTGTAGGCTTACGACCGTCAGCAGACAGTTTTGCGGAAGGAAGATGAATGACCTTGACCTGCTTTAGCTAGTGGAATGGAACAGCTATGGGGAGCGAAGGGGAAAATCAAATCAAATCAAATCAAATTCTTTTATTTCGAGGAT
>CM060323.1:34276133-34283633 GCA_030674155.1 Stramonita haemastoma | reverse complement strand
TCAAGAGTTTCATCTCATGAGGTTGCTTCAACAATTCTAACATTTTTGGGGTGGCCCGTGGTGCTGAAGTGGGAGAACTTGCCGAAGCGTGGGACCCCGACTTTCTGGCTTCTGACTACAGTCCTGATATCGGAGAAATCTGGAAAGGACTATAATTATACTGAAACTGAAAAACCCCCACTATCTTTCAAGTACACACTGACCTCTTTCAGCTCTCGATAAGCGTTGAAGTGGTAGTAGTGGCAGTCAGCGTTGGGGTCGTCCTGTTGCTCCACGTTATGCACGTGCACGAGGCCTCGTGTCTTGGCTGGCCCCACTTCCATACTGGCCATAGCCCCTTCCTTGTTGCTCAGGTTGATGCAGAAGCCGTAAGCCACCCCATGGGGCTCGTTCCTGGCCAATCGAATGGCGTCCTGGATGTCACGTGCTGCAAGGATCGACCTGTTGACGAATATGCGGCTTGGGGCCTCCTGAAACATAAAAGTGTGGCCTAGATAAGTTGGGTGTTTTGAGGTTCAATTCTCTAATAAGACAAAGAAATCAGGAAAAAAGAAATAAGTGAACCTCGGTTTATCGTCTCATCCGAAAGACTAGCACCCAGACCTACACTCATGGTCTAATGAGTGTAGGTCTAATTGGGGGGGGGGGGGGGAGGGGGGGGGGGGAAGATGACTGAACCATGCGGGATTCGAACACTAGACCTCATGGTTCAGTCATCTTCCCCCCCCCCCCCCCCCCATTAGACCTACACTCATTAGACCATGAGTGTAGGTCTGGGTGCTAGTCTTTCGGATGAGACGATAAACCGAGGTCCCGTGTGTTACGCATCATTATTTAGCGCACGTAAAAGAACCCATGGCAACAAGAGGATTGTCCCTGGCAAAATTCTGTAGAAAAAAAGCCACTCTGAAAGGGAAGCACATACACTTGCAGACAGGAAAAAAAAAAAGGGTGACGCTGCACTTGTGGCGACGCGCTCGCTCTCCCCGAGGACAGCAGCCCGAATTTCACGCAGAGAAATCTGCTGTGACATAAAGTGGTAAATAATAATAATAATAATAATAATAATATTAAAAGGCTTAATGCAATTGACCGATACAGATAAATCTGCTCTGAGAATGCACTGCAGGACACGACACGACTCACTACGTCACACAACACAACACGATTTAAGACAAGTCTCTAGAGACAAAAACTAGACTAGACTAGACAAGACGACTAAACTTAGCAAGACAAGACTACAACGGACAAAACTACACTTAGACTAGCCTGCACTAATAGCGTTTTCTGTCTCAGGTTAGCAACATGTAAGTTCTAATAATGGACATAATAACCCCCCCCCCCCCCCCCCCTACCCCCCTATTAGTATAAATAGCATCCTCACTTTCTGGAAATTCTGTGCAAGGAATTCCGTCTTTTCTGTCCCTCTCTGTTTCTGCTTTGTTCCTTTTCTTCCTGACCCCTCCCCCCCCCCCCCCCCCTTGTCTATTTCCTCCCTTCTTGGTCCATCCTCCTGCCTTTTTTTCCGAGGGACTTCAAAAGATAACAATCCTCTCCCACGCCGAAGTCAGATGTGCTGGGCCTGACGTGTCAGAGTAGCCCAAGGCAGTTTCGCACATAATTATCACAGATAACAATAGTTGATGTCAGAGCCTTCGACGAAGAAGAATAACGGCCATTTTACCAGTTGGACTCTTACCCGAAAAAAACAACAAACCTCCCCCCCACAAACATACGAAGAAGCATAAGAGTAGGCCATTGTGTGCAGGTGGGAACTCCGAACAGATGACAAGATTTACAAAACTGCATACACACGGGGACTGGATGTAAAAAAAAAAAGCACATGAGTGCTTATTCCATTATCCTCGATATAAATGAATAAATAAATATAAAAGAATAAATAAATAATTAACGGCCATATTATCAGTTGGACTCTTAATCGAAAAAATCCTCCAAATCCCAAAAATCTAGCCTATATATATATATATAAACTTCACATAATAACCGTTAACTTCTACCCACCTCAACGACATGATCCGGGTAAAGCCCGTTGACCGAGATGGTGAGGCCGTGCACGTTAAACGCGAAGGAACAACCAGGCAGGAATCCAGGATAGCAGAACGAGGTGAACTGCTCCTGCAGGTCCCCCTCCTCGATCTCCGCGCTGAGGAGATAACCGTATGGCTTGATCATGGGATCGCAGTCTTCGTTGTGGACGATGTACTTGTAGCCTGGCTTATTGAGGAAGACATCACTGCAACCGTAGTTCTCTTGGAAGGGCTTGGATGCAGCAGGCTGCTTGCTACTGCTGTGTTGAGATGAGGATGATGATGATGGTTCCTGCTTGTTTGCAGTTGTTTTTTGATCGTAGAGAACGTTGTACACCTCTTTGGAAACGTTCGTCATGAACATATGCTCAAACGGAATTCCGGATCCATCCGCAATGCCGCGGATTTCGCGAACATATTGTGGAAAGCTGTCCTGGCAAACTTTCAGGCTTTTTTCGTAGTAGTCTCTGCCTGCACGGGTGTCGAAAAATGGAAACAACTTGTCTTGAATGTTGTCGGATTCTGCTAGAAAGAGCTTGATGCGGTCGCTGAATTGTAGACCTACGTTATAACCGATGTCGTAGAAAGTGCCTCGGGTTGTCAGGTGCAATAGACTTGGGTATTTCGGTGCCTTGGAAGCTTTGCGATTCATGGTGGGTCGTTGACGAACTAAGCAGAGTGGGCAACAACTGTGAAAAAAAAAAAAAAGCTGGGTAATTCAGTGTTCAGGCTTTTCGGTCTTGGTAGAAATGTTTACCTTAAATCGCTGGCGTGAAAATAGTCAGTAGCCTGAACGTACATGGAAAACCATAACCGCTGGACCTATTCAACAGCTGGGAGGAAAACTCAACAGTCCGTTTTTGCTGGTTGAACGCTGGTTAAGCGACACTTTCCATAAAATAGCAAACCACTTGACAGCTGGACAGTGGTTTTTCACGCAGAGCGCCAGTACAGTGTTCGTCCTACTCGCGAGAGAAGTAAGCGCGTTAGGCGAACCTATAGATCCAAACTAGGCTAGGCCTACTGTAGGCCTAGGGAAATATCTGACAAGACTAGCCCGCAGACCACGAGAAAACGAGGTCATTACATAACAAACATGATAACATTGTATTCAACTAAGGGACACAACAGCCTCTAGCCTAGCTTGTTTCGAAAGCCCATGGTTCAACACATAGACTGTTAGAAGCACAGACCAGTCAGTGTGCAGTCTCGGGCGATCCATTAATCTACCTACAGGCGAGCGTTGAGCTTGCTTAGCCTAGTACAAAACCTACAACACGAAGGCTTGGTAAATGATTGTTTCTGGAACCCAGAAAATTCAGAGCGTAGGCCTATGTTCTTTCACGTAAAGCGCACGTAGCATGCATAAGCTACTGTTTTGTGAAAAAAGTGTTCTCCCTTTTATTGGGTGGGTGGTCCCCCTCCATTTTTTTTCTCACGTCAAGGGCCTATGCCATAGCGTCACTGCAGTGCGCGCAACTGACGAAAAACACAGTCTCGCCTGGGCCCTCTGTAATCTACAGACGTAGACTGGGTTTTGTTTATAAACTTTACAGATTAGGCTTAGTATAATTTTCTTTTTCAAGTAGTTTGATTCTCTTGTAAGGCTAGTCTTAATCTTATGCCCCCCCCCCCCCCCCCCAAGATGCGCTTGTAAGTGTTAGGTTAAAGTTAATGGGTAGTAAGCAGCTTATGGTAACTGGAGTAAACTATAATAACTAAGCAGTTTGTGTTAACCCAGAAATAAATCGAATAACAGGGGAGAAAAAAACAACCTGGAGTAACTATAATGACTAAGCAGTTTGTGTTAACCCAGAAATAAATCAAATAATTGGGGAGATTAAAAAACCCACAACAAATCATAAACAATATTGTCAGTGAGATGGTGACATGAACCGCATTTCATGGTTTCCAGATAAGACAAGTCAGCCTCAAAAGAGATACGGCATAACTTTAGCAAGCAACACACCACTTGATTTGACTCTGTAGTCACCAAGAATAATTTAATTTTGATGGTGATGTCACCGCAAAAGAATGCGTGAGGCCCGTTGGGCTAGGTCTAAGTTTGGGAGATTAGGCTAGCACATTTGCTGCAGTGTTAAATTATTCTTCAATTTCCAATATGCTTAATGATGCTTACCATGTTCTACAAAAGGGGGACGGGATAGCCTAGTGGTCAGAACATTGCGCTGGCAATTTGACGACCCGAGTTCGATTCCCGTTGGAGGGGATTTTTCCCCTAGAGTTAACATCAGACTGTAAACCGAGGCCCCGTGTGCGAACGCACGCAGAACATCTTGGGCACACGTTAAATCCTGTTCCGCTTTTCGTGAGAGTAGGCCATTGTGTGCCGGTGGGAACAGATGACAATATTTACACAACTGCGTACACACGGGGGACTGGATGAAAAAAAGCACATGAGTGCTTATCCCATTATCCTCAAAATAAAATAATGATAAAAATAAACAAATGGTGATGTTTCTGTCAGCATGGTAGGCTATTGGTTGATTAAAAAAAAAAAAGATTTTTTTTTAAACATTAGATGATACAAATTCGGTATAGGCCTACACACACACACACACACACACACACACACAATATATATATAATATATATATATATATATATATATATAATATATATATAGTCTGTTTCACTCTAGTATGAACAGTTGACTTCAGCAACGAGCAGTCTAAGCAGTATGAAAAATTGACGTAAGCAACGAGCGCAGAGGAAGCAGTTGCAACATTGTTCAATGGGGCCCCAACTGGAAAGCTGATACATGACTCATACCAACATTGTCTTTTGGGCCCTACCCCGACATTAAAAAAAAATGGATGGACCTTTCTCACCATCAGCGTCATATCAGCCAGGCCTATGTGTATTAATGAGGCCAGGTATCGTTAGTGCTTTGGGTAAGGACACTTCAAAAACAAAACTATTGTAAGCACACTATAAACTAGGCCAACACAGCACCCTACATAGGCCTTGGGTCTAGCCTAGCTCCCGCGCATTCAGTAGGCCTATGTACTGTAATGAATCTGCCAAGGGGAGTAACTATAATAAACAAAATAGCATTACGCATCCACCGAGCAGACGACATGGAAGTGTCCATGAAGACTTTCAACTCCCCAAAGTCAACAACATGGAAAAGGAACGTATACCATGGAGAATTTAATGAGAAGAAATCGTGTACTAAATAGATCCGGGTTCGGCGCTACTGTAAGTGTAAAATGCATATATATATCATTACGATATCTTGTCAGTCCCAGTGCAAACACAAACTTGAGGAGGCGAGCTTAGGTAAGGTAGCACTACGAGTCAGCACGTTCGACCACTTTAAAGTCACTGTGTCACTTAGTTCTGGATTGACATTATTTAAATCAGTCTAAACGAAAAGGATTCGACTTTTTTTCTGATCTGATTTCAGTGAAAATATTTAAAAAAAGTAAGCGCTTTGATTTGTTTTTGCAAGATATAGTGCTATATAAATTCCATTTATTATTATTATTATTATTATTATTATTATTATTATTATTATTATTATTATTATAAACGAAAAGGAAAATAAAAGGTTGACTACTAAAATACTTTAAACTAGGTCTACTCCCAGGAAAAAAAGGATGGTATCCTTTCGGAGATGAAGTCATGGGATTTAGCAAGCTTTGAAATGACAGCTCTTGGGTCTGGTTTTGAATCTAGACCTACTATTCTTTCAGAGCTTCAGTCATAGGCCTAAGCAAGTTTCACAGACCCCCCCCCCCTCCCCACACGCATGCATGCATGCACGTGTGCACACATTCACACACTGCACATCAATATGAGATAACATTTTGTTTACATTGTTATATATGTTATATACACACACATACACACAGATATATATATCTATATATCTATATATATATCTATATATATATCTGTGTGTGTGTGTGTGTGTGTGTGTGTGTGTGTGTGTGTGGCACACACACACACACACACACACACACTTCTGACCCAATATGTATACATACAATCTAATTGATTGCTACCAAGCCACCAGCCTGAAACATCCTATCTGACATTGGCAATTCTGTGTGGAATCCTTTCAAGTACTGGCTGCTCATGGAACAAAAATATGCGTGAGGACAAATGCTGTGGCAGAATCCAGACTATCACAGGTGAGATACTTTTTGTAAACACTCAGTCTTTGCCAGTTCAGACTACCTAGTTAGAATTGTGTGGGTACTTAACAACAGTTTGTTCTGGAATAGTATTGTCAATGATAAGGAAAGATATAGATCTAGAATGTCAACAATAGGTTAGTTTCTGATAAATACAAGAATGGTAACACTACTGCAGACATGAAAGCAACAACAATACCCCCCCTCCAGGGAAAAAAAAAAAAAGGGGGGGGGGGGTAGCCACCCCAACTGTTAGGCTAGGTTAAAAAAAAATTTAATTACTTTTTTCAACCTTTAAGCTAGTTACTCTAACAACACAAAAAGACATATCTTGTCGGTGGTTAGATGAATTAAGCCGTTTCGTGACAGAGCATTTTCAGTATTCTACTCGTCTAGCCTAAAGCAGTATTCATGGCACTCTTCACTTCATTGACACCATTGCAAGTGTGCACACAATCAGTTGATCACACAGACGCCGCCTTTGTTGAAGTTGGAATGACTAAAAAACTTAAACCACTTAAGCGCCTTTTCCTAGAGGAGCACATAATTACGTAATAAATGGGCTGAACCATCTCACCAACACGCGTGTCAGAGTTATGCTGGCCTACAGCTCTAGGCCCAGGCTAGTAGGCCTATGGGCCCTGATAAGACGTTGTTGGTGTTCAGCGCGGTTTGTCATGTAGGCCTATAATTATATAGGCCCTATACACATTTACTTCTGACTCAAACTTACAGGAGAGAAAATTTGAGTCTGGGCAAGTCAGTAGGTAAGAAAAAAAACAACACAACACATTGAAAGTCGTAAGATAGCCTACTGGCAATCAGTCTACTGCTGCACCACACAGCGCTTTCCGTTTTAGCCTAGCCAAAGTCAAGATTTTTTTGGCTTCTCAGAAACCCAGTGGGAGGTGCATGAAATTTGTCAAAGACAGCACACAATTTTCGCCAAGATGGAAACACACGATGTTTTTAACTGACAGAAAAACTGATAAAATGTGCGGAAGAAAACTCCAACCTGTCTGCATTGTGCTGACTTAGGATCAAGGTTCTTGCATAATATACGAATACAAACTTGCACTGAAGTGGTGCCACCAGCATACACAGGGCCACTGTCACATGTCTCACGTTCATTAATTTTGCTCAAAGGCGAGGGAACACCATGGTGTGTGACTTATGATATGCGGGTAATCATCAAGCATCTGCTTGTAGATTGTTGAGATGCATTGTCCATGATATTAGGCACAAGTATTTTTTTACTGCAGACTCCCATAACATCCATTTTTGTGCTG
>CM060323.1:34243633-34271133 GCA_030674155.1 Stramonita haemastoma | reverse complement strand
CCCCCCCCCCCCCCCCCCCCCAAACTATGTACACTTTGTCACTTTTTCGACGTTTTTCATTCTCGATTCTTATTTCTTTATTTTTTTCCCCCTCGGATTCAAACCTTTCACTACACTTTCGTCTCTCTCTTAGTTACCTCAACTGGGAAAAATGCAAAGCTCAGCCCGAAGGGCTCAGCGAGTGAGCGAACTCCCGACCCCTGGACGACTCCAAGAGGCCCTGAGCATGTTAGCAGACACGCAGGACCCCCTGTACCCCCTGTACCGCAGCCCTCGGCCCTCAGACCCCGGGCAGACGGTGTGCACCGCTGCCTTCGATGCCCAGGCCAACCTGCTGAGCCTCTATGGGGACAGGGAGGGGCTTCTGGCCAACACGCCTGAGCTGACCATGCCTCTGTTTGTGTGAATGTGAGTGGGGTTATCGTTGGGGGTGGGGGGTGGGGTGATGTGTGTGTGGTGGTGGTGTGTGTGGGTGGTGTGTGTGTGTGTGTGTGTGTGTGTGTGTGTGTGGGGGGGGGGGGGGGGGGTAGGGTGTGTTTTATTATTTTTAAAATTTATTTTATTCTTTTTAAAAATGTATTTTATTCTTTTATATCGAGCATAATGGAATAAGCGCTCGTGTGCTTTTTTTTTTTTTTTTTACATCCAGTCCCCGTGTGTATGCAGTTTTGTAAAGTTTGTCATCTGTTCCCACCGGCACACGATGCCTAGTCTTAGAAAAGCGGAACAGGATTTAACATGTGCGCTTCGTTTGGTGGTGTGTGGTGAGTGGTGTGTGTGTGTGTGTGGTGTGTGTGTGTGTGTGTGTGTGTGTGTGTGTGTGTGTGGAGTTTTGATTTACAATTGATACAATCTTTTTGGAATGCATATGTTTACATATCAATCAATCAATCAAATTATTTATTATGGGTCCTAGTCTATGCGATGCTAAGGTTTAAGATTCCCGTGACAAGTGTGCTGGTGCAGTTCAAGGGACGCAATACTCCACATTTTATCTGCAAGAGAGCTAGAACTTGTTATCTCCCTTAGAATGTTTATGGCATCATTTACGCTTATTAATGTGTGTCTGCTAACAAAGCCCGGCTAGAAGCGGTACGTACGTGTGTGTGTGTTTTATTTTTATTATTTTTTTTTTTTAGGGGGTTGGGGTTGGAGGGTTGGTATTTTTTTTGTTTGTTATCTAAAGAAAGAAATTGACATAAATTGTCAGTCGAAAACAAGCCGGCTGGTAGTCACCATTCTGATTTAACGTGAACCCAGACTAGATATCCACTTCTGGCTCCGTCCACTGAAAGCCCTTCAATGTATACCTTTGAAATATTTTGGTAAAAAATGTGAACGTTTTCTACTTATTCCCTCTTTCTGTTTCTTCTTTTTTTTTTTTCTTACTAAGTAGTATGTACAGATTAGATACTTTGTGATGGTAGAAGATGGTGGAAAAACGGAAAGAAGAACAACGCTGTTACGTAAATGAATGAACATAGACGTGCTATTATGTATACTTCACACAGTCAGAACTTTCTATCATCTTTCTTGCTTATTTTTACTTTCCTAGTCCATTCTCTTGCTTAAAAAAATTCTATTTATTTATTTATTTATTTTTAAAGCAAATCTGGCAAATATTTTCTTTTCATCTACTTATTCTTTTTTATTCATTCTTTTATTTCGAGGATAATGGAATAAGCACACATGTGCTTTTTTTTTTTTTTTTACATCCAATCCCCGTGTGTATGCAGTTTTTTTCAGTGCAGTCATCCGTTTCCAACGGTGTATGGCCTACTGTTCCCAAAAGTGGATCAGGTGTTAACATGTGCGCAAGATGTTCTGCTTGCGTTTGCGCACTGGACCTCGGGTTTATAGTCTCATCCGAAGGACTTTTGGGGAAGCGGAGTCGGCATTGATGTTAACTCCAGGGGAAAATATCCCCTTGAACGGGATCAGAGCCCGGGTCAGCAGATCACGAATGATCTATATTGAAATACTAATACTGTTTATACCGAAGTACTTATACTTGTTTATACTGAAATGCCGATAATGTTTGCACTGAAAGATCCCCTGGCATTCTTAGGTAACATGTGACATATTTGCCCGTATTGTTTTATTCTGGAGACCATGTAGTGATAATTATTGAAAACGCTGGGATGGGCACAGGATATCCATTCTGTAGTGTTTTTGCTCATATGGCATTTTCTTATGTATTCATTTTTTCACGTTGAAGTGTTCATTGTGATTTTTGTTTGTAACCTGATATAAACAGAATTGCTGGCGCTCTCTGCACGCCTGGTTGTATTGGCCCAAGGAATAAAACAGTTCAGGTGCTTTGTTATTTCAGTTTGTTTGTTTCCCCATCAGAGTGACAGAATTAAATATTTGGAAAGGATTACATCGTGTTGCTGTTGAACTTGCAGGTTGGGAGTTATAATTACGTGAGACGCTGGATAGGTTTTAAGTGGTAAGTACAACTGAATGGAATGAATGAAAAAGGAATTTCTATACAGTTTTTATCTTGATTTATATGAGCGTAAGTTTCGCCCCAGAAAGATCCCGCGTGGTGCATTTGATCACGGACCATTTCGCGACCTTGTTCGTTCATCCGCAGACCAGCGTCAGGGTATGTTAGGTGACAAACAGCGGGATGGGCACCACCTCATCATCTGCTGGGAAACAGGTCTTGACGGTCATAGACGCACACAGGTTATGGGACATTACTAATTAATATTTATTGTTTCTGAGTGAAACAGGGGGGGCGCTCTGCTGGAAAGCACGTGCCAATGAAAGCGCAATAAATTTCTTCTGCTTCCTGTCTCAACTGAGTTTGTTTCCCTACACAGTGCTTATTTTCTCAAAATTGCCAGGTGACTCTCTTGTTGCCGTTGGTTCTTTTACGTGCGCTAAATAATAATGTGTAACACACTGACTCAGTTTATCATCTCATCCGAAGACTAGCACCCAGACTACCATTCATGGTCTATGATGGGGAAAAGTTTCGGGCCCAGCGGGGTTTGAACCACCACACACTTCCGACCAGGACTATTCGCTTTATGGGCAGGCGCAGTACCCAGACCACCTGTCCAACTCTGTGAAAAAGGGAAGCAGAGAAGAGGAAGGAGATGGAAGAGAGAAGGAGGAGGAGAAGGGGAGAAGGAAGGAAGGCAGGAGAGAGCAAGAAAGAGAAGAAATAAAGGAAAACAAACTGAACTCACCTGCTAATAGTTAAGACTGCTGAATAGCTATATATCCCGAATCATAAGCCATCTGACTCCATCCTCGTGTGTTGTCTCTTACTATCATTGTTCCTGTCAACATACACACTGAAACATCGCTTTAGTCATTTCCTGCGACACGCAGCTTACCACGCACGCACGCACGCACGCACGCACGCACACACACACACACACACACACACACACACACACACACACCACGCACACACACACAACCACACACACACACACACACACTCACCCCCTCCTCACACCCCACACACCACACACCACACACCCACACACACACACAAATACTCTTACACACACACACACACACACCACACCACACACACACACACACACACACACACACACATCACAACATTACACACACACACACACACACACACACACACACACACACACACACACACACACACACAACACACAACTAACACCACACACACACACAACTACACACATTCCACACATCAACACAAAACACTTTTGAAAACCCTTGGTGAAAAATGTATCTTTAATCCATGTGCAGATCATGCAGTCTTTAAAACGGATCAGGAAAATGAGGACGTGTGAAGATGAAAAAAAAAATGTTTCAGCTCGCTTTGGCTGGACAATTTTTTTTACTTCACTATATACAAACTCACCCCTAGTTGCTCGCAGAGTCCATTTATTCATGCCTCAAGCAATATACTCCTTGTCGAGGGGAATAAAATGGGGCAAATAAAGTACAGGAATAACGGGATTGTGAGGAATACGGGGGAAGAAAAAAAGGTGAATGCAGATAAAACAGGAATTCTGTGAAATCGTTGTAGAACCTGAAATTATTTGTCGTGAAACCTTTTTCTTTTTTTTTTATCACAGGAAAATGTGCATAACAGCTCTGTACAAAATGTTGTAACAAAAACACGTGTGCATAATTATGTATTGTACATAACGCAAAGTAAAGCATGTCAATAAAATGTGAGTTAACACAGACCAACCACCCAGATTAAACAAAGATGCAATCTACAATATTATAATCGTAAAATGCTGAAAACTTTGGGATGTTGCACAAAAACTAAAGCTGGCACGCTCACAGCAAAGCATGAAAAACATAGGACCAAGTTTAAAAAAACCAACAAACGAACAGAATTATTCCACGTGGAAACAAATACGATCTCAAGCAACCACGTATAATTAGTTGCACATTTAGCCTAAATATATCTCCTTACCATCTACTCCTAAAGTTAAATGATTTGATTTTGTTGTAGTGTATAGAATATCCGACACAAAAACTACAAACAAAACTGGAATTTGTGTAAACTTGAAGTTCATATATCGAGTGAGATCCAATGTAAAAGAGATTATAATATATTAAATGAGCTCATTAACCTCATGAGCTAAATTAAGTGCAACAGACGCTTCACTAAAATCATTAACTGTTGCTTACTTTTAGTCATCTATACTGTTATGTTAGTGATATGGTTTTAAGTATAGAGATGATGACTTCAAATACATGTGAAACTGATTTAGATGTATGAATCTGATTATTACTCCCCCCAAAAAAAACAACAACAACACCCCATTGACTAGAAAATGGTGGGATTTTTTCAAAGTATGATAGAATATAATAATATAGTATGCTCAAGGGAATACAATGTTGAGGTTCTCTTTAATAGAAAGTAGCAATATTATGTATAAAGTGCAAAAAGAAATAGCGGTAGAGCAGGTCCTTGGGGAACACCTGAGATATTCTTTCAATGGAACAGAGAATAACACTTACAGTGACGGCGGTATCACTCACGGTAAATTAAGCAAGAGCTAAATTATGAGCAATATTTCAGATGCTTGTGTAAGAATCGACGAAGCATGATAGAATAGTCAAGAATGTTGAATGCTGCAGAGAAACCAAAATAGAAAAAAAAGAGAAATACCATCTCTGTTCAGACTTTTCTAACCGTTTAGCACATGCATTGTTTTAGAGCCATGATCAACAGGGCAGACAGACAATAACACAATAATGATACATTATTCCTCTGAAAATGTTAAAGAGAAATGTGATATCATAAAAATTTAATGATTTGTTTTAGTAATCATCTGAATGAAAACAAAGTTGGAAACGAATCTGTGGAATTTTAGCGTTTCTCAATAAAGGGACTGAGAGGTGTCTTGACGGCTACTAAAACAGTGGTAAATAAAGATAGCTACATCGGGTATAATGCATAGTGCCAGGTCTTCTCCTGTGCTTGTCACTCTGCAGGAGGTCTGCTGGCTTTAAGCTGACACGTTCCGACTTCAGGGCAGCTCATCCGATAGTTTCTAAGAGTTTACTTTTTTTTGTGTGATTTGCATGAAAAAGGGCATGAGAACGGGCTGGGTAGGCAGCAAAATAGGCATGAGAGAGACAGGATAGAAGTGGGGAAAAAGACAGTAAAAAAGGAAGGGATTGAAAAGGGAAAATTTGTAGCACAGTATTTCCAGAAGGTGGGGATGCTATTTATACTGAAAGATCCCCTGGCATTCCCAAAGGGGTGGGTGTAAGTAGATGAACAGAAAGATAGAAACACTTGTAAGATGCGTGAGACCCCAGTTCCCAACTCCCCCCCTTAAGACCCTGCGTGAACAACCCCCAAACCCCACCCCTGAAAATCCAACAAAACAACAACCAACACCAACCAAAATAAAACGCCATGATATTCTGAAAGAAAACAGGAAAGCAGGGTTAAAGTTCTTTTTTTTCTTTCTTTCTGTCTTTTTTTTTTTTTTTTTTACAGCAGGCTTCTTTCTTCTTTTCTTTTCTTATCTTTGAAAAAAAAAATCTAATGTCGTACTCTAGATTAGAAGAAAGAACAGAATGTTACGGACATTTAACCTCGATAAACTAACTTCCTTACTATACTATACAGCCTACACGTATAGAAAAAGAACGAGGCAGTACCGATACACCATACACATTACTGCAAGCAAAATAACAATGCAAAGTCACTGATTAACCCCAATCAGCGGACAAGCTGGCATCAAGGCCCGAAAGTCAAAGGGATGTTTTAGAATTTTCACTTCATGGTTTTGTAAGCGTTCAGAGTACAGAATTCATGAAAAAAAGGAATGTTGATTGAAATATCAGGAACCGAAACCCGTTGTTCCATTAAACTACATTCATATATAATCTGAAGGAAAAATTCTTCAAAATATATTGGTTTACAGGTAGACTTTATCATAAGTCCGAGAAAGTATTAGCTTCGACTCCCCCCCCCCCCCCCCCCCCCCCCCCCCCCCGAAAAAAATCCACCCCCCAAAACCCCAATCTGCGTCCACCACTGCAAAAGAAAGGTGACACTTCTTAAAGAAGAGGGGTAGACTTTATTCTAGATACAAAGTTACAATTCTTAGGGCTGAGTCTACAGGATCAAAGACAATTTCGAATACATTTTAAAAGCTGTCGCAACACAAACGGACCATTTAACATAAACGTCAAAGAATGAACACAGTCTTTGGTATGAAAACTAGCTTGCCGCAGTAGAATAAATAATCACTCATAATAATTATTATCTTCATTTTCTTCTTCCTAGTCTCCTCTTCCTTAATTTGTACTCCTAAAGCTGTTGTTGGGGCACTGACTACACATTTTTTTCTTTTACAGTCTGTTAAATTTTGTCTGTCTGCCCCCACCCCCCCCCCTCTGCTTTTCTCTGCTCTTGGTAAATTTTTCTTTCACTAGAATGAACCGAGAATGTCAGATTTCTACATTTGTTGGATTAATTACTAAAACAAAATTGTTTTATGCGGTACTACATATTCATAATGTTACAAGAACAAATAGAAAATTGTGACGCTCCACCACATAATGAGACGGAGTGCACATTAGGTCAATTTTTAGTTATTGACATGTTATTAATGTGCAATAAAGTGGCTATCAAATACAAAAAAACAGATTGAAAATCGGACATTTCTGTGCAACATTATTACAAATTGAAATGATAGACTGCAGGATGTGACAAAATGAGAAACGGGCAAGTTTATTTTAGTAACAGGTTGTCAGAATGAGTGCTTTGGTATTTTCGAAACACATTTAAAAGCAAAAGGAATAAAATTTATACCTTGATATTTCATTATAAGATAAATAAACAGATCTAGTTTAATAATCAATCAAAATCACAAAATTGACAACTTGACCCCCACCTGCCTTTAAAGGCTCCTAGCGCAAAATTGGGTAATGTGCTAAGCGACTCATTTCGTGGTGGAGCGCCACAATAATGACAAACTGAGATTAGCACTAAAACAGCATCAAGTCACTAACTGAGCAATAAAAAACTAATGGCAGCTAAAGTCACACAGATCACGATTAAAAGAGTAACAATACACAAGTGGCAAATCACCCACAAAAAAAGTAAAAGGAAAATAAAAGGAAAGCCAAACTAGTACAGGATATAATTATGTACAAAGCCCAAGATGATTAAGTAACACCTTCCCCAGTTACCACATGGAGATGCACACATAATACATAACAAAATGTAAAGTATTGAAGACGGCAGCGCAGTAACATTTTTGCCCCATATTCAACGACGGGGGTAGCTCAGTGGTCAGAGCACTCGCTTTCCACCAGACACGACAAGGTTAAGCAGCATCGAGCGAGGTTACCAAGTGGATGGGTGACCTTTTGCGCGCCTTGGTTTCAGTACAGTCCCCCAGTTCACCCAGCTGTAAATCGGTACCGGCTTCTTTAGGGTCAGGGAAGGTAAAGCAGCGAGGGAGAGGAGATGGGCGCCGCCTTCAATATGCTGGCCCCTAGAGAACTGAAGCATATGACACCTTGTTCCCCCTACGACTACATAGGTTATGGGACACCTTTACCTTTTTTAAAAATCTTTTTATTCAACGACATCTTTTATGTTCACAAATGTTTCAGAACTGATGCGCTGAACAGAATACAAGAACATTACATTTTTTGTTTATGATACAACTTCAATCCAGTTACCCAGAGACAACCTCGAGATCAATCCTCCAGTCCACTCTGGATAAAGAACTGAATGAGCGATGGCTCTTAAATGACCCAAGTAATTTACTGGACTGTATAAACAAAATTAAAGAAAAGCATCAACAGCAAAACCCCAGTCAAACAAATCAGTAACTAAAAAATACACCCCCCACCCCCCAAAAAAAAAAAAGCAAGAGAGAGAGAGAGAGAGAGAGAGAGAGAGAGAGAGAGAGAGAGAGAGAGAGAGAGAGAGAGAGAGAGAGAGAGCTACTGGTATTTCTTTTTTAGACAAGAAATATAAACAGATAATCTCTAATCACATGTGGCGTCACTGCCATGGCTTTAAAATATTCTGGGAGAATGGAATAAACCCGGTCGTCAGAAACTGAACACGTTAACAAATTTTCCTCCAACATGAAACAAACAAGACCGTGATCACTGCACAAAGCAGATAACACTAGGACACTGTGCTCAAGGAGCCACCTCGTCCGTCCTCCAGTGCAAAAAGAAAGCAACATTGCATAAGTGTGCAAACGCAAACTGAAAACGGCCACACACTTTCTCAGATCACACTTTCTCCAGACATAACAAACCCCCACAGATTTGTGAGCCAAACCAAACCACTTAATGATTAAGCAGCAAAGATTGAACATGGTAGCAAAAAAACAGACGGATTAAGGAATCAGAATTTTCTGCTCTAGTTATATGAAAAAGGTAGGAATGCATTTTCAAACAAATTCTTGCAAGCTCATGACCCAATTCTGCTACCACCACCACCACACTCACCCTCCTGAGTTTGTCACACACAGCCATACCTGTGCTAGTTCTTACCCCCCACCCCCACCCCCCACTAGTTTATAGGAAGTTTAAAACCTACGTCCGCCGACAGGTCCCCAACATAATAAATTCATATAATCATAATTATGAGATGAAGTTGCTTTAAGAATTGTGACATTTTTGGGGTGGCCCGAGGTTCCGAAGTGGGAGAACTCGCCGAAGCGTGGGACCTCCGACTTTCTGGCTTCTGACCACAGTCCTGATATCAGAGAAATCTGGAAAGGACTATAATTTGACTATAACACAACAAAAAAGGTCCCCGATTAGAATAGATCCCGCACTACTGCTTGGTCACTTCAGTGAAATTCAAGATACATGTCCGATCCAATAAAACCAGGGCAATATCTTCTACATGAACAGGTCATCATCCTAACTGGGCACAACAGACTAAACCATTATATGTCCACAAAACTGAACTTGCTCCTTCTCCCCTGTGTGCCTGTGGTAAAGAAAACCAGACAGGCGATCACATTCTTCAACGATACACGCTACACAGCGACCTGAGGAAGATTGTGTGGCCGATGGAGATAACCCTACAAACCAAGCTGTACGGCCCACTAGAGGAGCTGGAAAGGACATGTATACCATTATTTTCCCCCCCGACATATCTGACGGTATAAAGCAAACGAGAGAAGAAGGCGAGTTTCGGTTTTCAGTATAGATTGCCCAACGCGCTAGCGAAGCTTCAGGTGCAGTCTTGGTATTTTCGAAACGCTGCACCTCACTGGCTGTTTGCTTGCTTATTATTCTATAAAAGAGAAAAGGTTGTAACAAGATCACACGATGTATTTTGTACGCTCGCACACAAACCTCGTTTTTCTAGTCTTATCAGAAGATACTGATATAAGAATGGAGCAGAAACAGTACTAGCTCAGCGGGGAAAAACATCCACTTTTTCTGGACGGCTCAGAAACAACTTTTAACCCGTATCCTTCAGATCAAGAATCACCCCCGAAGTCGAAATGCGGCTACCTCCATGTCAGCAAAAAACAGTCGCAAACGCAAATTTCACCATTGGTGAACCTATGGAGCTCTAGCCGAGGAACGAAAAAAAGAGATGAAGAATCAAACTGTTCACAGATTTTTCTGCTTCCAGAGCCAGAAACCTTACATGAAAGTCAAACAGATAGCTATCTGATGACCGACTTTCCACATAGCATCAAATGACATGGTGTGTTATGGTTTGGAATATAGACATCTGCGTTGATGAAGAATGAATGCATGACACCAGAGTGACCAACTAACTACGGTGAAACACAACATGATAAATCATCTTCCTCTTGAAGGAGTGGAATAAACAACCGTACCTTTTGAAACCACATTCCTGAAATAATATCTAGTGGACAGAATGCTGTAACAATTCGCCAGGCTGACTTTTTTGTACAGATAATTTGTATGTGACTAAGCTATTAATATAGACAATATATTTTAAAAGATAACATACCTGATGCCTACATACATGGGCACCAAAAATGTGGAATTCACATCGACACACATCTGTTACATAATTTAGAAAGAAACGTAAAGCTGATAAAAGAATGACATGTGGAATAGTCACACCTGGAAAACACATGTCAATGATAGCAGTAATACTCTGTTGAGTGGTTAGATATACAGTGCAATATTTTCATCTTTGAAACGAAAGAAAAACAAACACGGCAGCTGCCAAAGTTAATATAAACTACGTTAGCATTAACAACAATGTGGTATTGCTGGTTTGGCAAAAAGAGAGAGAGCATCTTTATGTGGAAAAGTGCACTGAAGTCAACACATTATCGATATTGCCCACACCAACATGTTTTAGTGCAACGGATTTTTCGTGAAAAAAAACTCAATATGACAGCCATTTAACTTATAATTGTTACAAAATATCTCACGGTTCACAATTATGTGCAAATATTGCTTTAGTGGAATACACCTCGATCACAACAGATACTGAAAGTGCTTTAGTTAAACAGTTATTCCTTCCTTTACAAAGAAAATGTTCAAGTAGCTTTATATGATATAACAATAACTGACATTGCCCTTCAACATAATTCTCACAACGGTCCACAAATTTAACGAAAAAGTAGTTGCGAGCTGAAAAGGATCCCAAATGTTCCTGGATGACCTCATGATCCAGAGTTCTTCAGTTCAATTTTAGCCACATGTAAGTTCTGACACAGTTTGACAGCTACAGTGTGTTTGAGCAAACAAGGTTAACACTAGAACAGTGCGCTGTTCATATGATCTACACAAAACTGCGTCCACCATAAACATTGCAGCAAACAGGGGACAGATTTTCCAAACGTCTGCCATCATGCCATTTGCGGTGAACATGGCTAACGTAACTGGTCAAGAGGTCCAGAGCATTCCTTTGGGGAAAAAAATCAGCGAAAATTATCCGAATGGGACAGATGGGCGCAGTCTATACCTGATATCTTGCACGATATCTAACAGACTTGAAGCATACGGAAGATCTTTGACCTTGAAGGTAACATAGGCAAATATAGAATCAGAGTCTCTGCGTGACGGCTGTTTTAACATCAATTCACCGTCGAGTTGACATTTGGCAAACTCCACCGCACATGTATCCCTATATTGCACCATGAGATGACACTCTGAAATAAATAATCTATATAGAAAGTCCTCGTCTCTGAAATAATTAATCTATAATAAAAATATAGAAAGTCATCGTCTTGTTTCAGAGTACTGTGTTTCACAGTATAAAGCTGGGGTTGCCGTATTCACAAAAGAGATCAACACTGATTCAATACGCAGTGAATCGCGATGCAAAACCAACAACAGCTTGATAAGTCTAGGTTTTACAAAGATGCACAGCGGATTCCAACACTTTCCCAGACACCAGATCCTTGAAGATGTTCATCCTGAACCAGAAGGCAGCCGTCTTGCAACACGCTTTGCCAACACTTGGGATAATGATCATCTCAGCAAAAGGTGTGTAACATTTCTATCATCTTGGGAATGGGATTAGGACTGTTCTACATCTCAGTCAGCAGATATTACTTTTTGAACATCTGGTCAAAATCAAGTTTATCACTCGAACGAGTAAGAAAGTGACGGTGTGACATACGGTGCTACTTCCATGCCATTCAACACAATATCATATTCCAAGTATCTTGAATCCGAGCAGTGATGCATACTGTAACCAGTTAGGATTTGGAAAACTTGGTCATTGACCAGATCAGTGATACACTGACCCAGTTATCTCCAGCAGTAACGCCTAGTATTCACAGTCCGGACCATGCATTAGACCACACACAAAACCTCTACAGTAGGGAAAGGGGACAGGCAGAGGGTATCATTATACGTGCGGTGTCACACTGACAGTGTCCTAAAGTACTCCTCTACCGTGCAGAACTGTCTTGGACACAGATCAATCTGTTCAGTTATTCTTTCTTTTCAACTTGAGGAGATTCCTCATGACATAAAACTCTAAAGAATCTTTTCTTTTCGCAGCATCTGCAGTGCAGCCTATTGCAGCCTGTGAAAGATGTTAAAACTCCAAAAAATCTTTTTTATTTCAACATCTGCAGCGCAGCCTACTGCAGCCTGTAACAGATTTCAAAACTCTAAAAAAAAAATCCTTTTTTTTTCTTCGCAGCATCTGCAGTGCAGCCTATTCCAACCTGTAAAAGATTTCCAAATTCTAAAAAACTCTTTTTCCTCGAAGCATCTGCAGAACAGCCTATTCCAACCAATAAAAGATGTCCAAACTCTCAAAATCTCGTTTCCTCGCAGCATCGACTACAGCGCAGCCTACTGCAGCCTGTGGAAGATTTCCGTGTTGACTCTGTGGACCGCGGAGCCGGACACATAGCCGAAGAGGTGCGGGTGAAGAGCTCGGTGAGCGCCGTCACGTCCTCGCGGTCCAGGGAATGGACAAAGCGCGTGACGCACTCCTCGGTGAACTGGCATAGGCACAGCTGGCCCTGCAGGTGGCGCTGCTGGGGAGGGTGGGGCAGCACCCCGCGCACCATCTTGAAGAGGTAGGCTGCCGCCATCATCACCGTCAGGCGTTCCGACATCGACACCTGCCCACAGGTGATTCAGGCTGTAGTGATACTTATGCTTTATGTGCGCAAGATGTTCTGCATGCGTTCGCACAGGTTAATTCCTGTTCCGCTTTTGTAAGAGTAGGCCATGTGTGCCGGTGGGAACAGATGACAAGATTTACAAAACTGCATACACATGGGGACTGGCTGGAAAAAAGCACATGCGTGCTTATTCCATTATCCTCGATATAAAATATAAATAAAATAAATAAAATAAAACACAGGACCTCGGTTTATAGTCTCATCCAATGAACCTTTGTGGAGAGTGGAGTCTGCACTGATGTTAACCCCCCCGAGGAAAAATCCTCTTAAAACGGGATTCAAACCCGGGTTGTCCGATTGCGAGCGCGATGTTCTAACCACTAGGCTATCCCGTCCCCCATAGATAATGATGTTGTTAGTGCGCTCATGGTGCTTCAAGAAAAGAAAAGAAAAGATGCACACATTTCCTTTGTTGTTGCTGTATGCTTTGTTTTGCTTTTGGTTCCTCTGTGAATCACCAATGACGAGATTTTTTGTGTATGTGACAATTTTCTGCTCACTGTTAAAGAAGCCGCATTCCGACTTCGGGGATATGCACAAGTTTGAAATAAATTCATTGAAAATATCACCAAGGCTTGCAAAGGCTTAGAACGGCATGTATTCTTCTGGCTTTTTTTTTTCTTTTCCCCCTGTCAAGGTCCTAATGGACGAATGCACCGATCGTTTCAAGAGTGTGATGCTTTTGATATTTTTTTGATATCTGTCTGTCTGTCTGTCTGTCTGTCTGTCTGTCTGTCTGTCTGTTGCCTCTCTCTGTGTCTTTCTCTTTCTCTGTTTATGCCCCTCTCTTTCTCTCTCTCTTGCTGTCTTTCTGGCCCATATCTAAATATCTAAATAAAATAAACTATTCGTATTCTCTCTCTCTCTCTCTCTCTCTCTCTCTCTCTCTCTCTCTCTCTCTCTCTCTCTCTCTAATTTTCTTCTGGAGTAACATCAGTGCTGACTCCACTCTCCCCAAAAGTCCTTCGGATGAGACTTTAAACCGAGGCCGTGTGCGAACGCACGCAGAACAATCTTGCGCACACGTTAAATCCTGTTCCGCTTTTCGTAAGAGTAGGCCATCGTGTGCCGGTGGGAACAGATGACAATATTTACAAAACACTGCATACACACGGGGACCGGATGAAAAAAAGCACATGTTGCTTATTCTGTTATCCTCGATATAAAAGAATAAATAAATAAAATAAATCTCTTCTCTCTCTCTCTCTCTCTCTCTCTCTCTCTCTCTCTCTCGAGAGAGAGAGAAGAGAGAGAGAGAGAGAGAGAGAAGAGAGAAGAGGAGAGACAGAGACAGAGACAGAGACAGAGACAGAGAGAAGCTCAGAATGAGATAAAAAGTTTCAACGAGTAACTTCCCCCAAAAAACCCCCCCACCACCAACAAAAAACAACAAACAGAACAAAAACAAAAAAACAAACAAACCCAACAACCAAACTCTTTATTCCACACGCACTCTAGATCAGTTGCCACCCAACCCATTACAGGGAACCTCAGGTCACTAATCACACCCGTTCCGCAGTGTGGCTTTCACACGCAAACACACCACCACCACCTACTAAGTATAATTTCCTTTTCCTGTATAAAGTGGGTCGAGTAAACGTCAGTGGACGAAACTATAAAGAGCCCGAGAATCCTATTTTCTTTTCTTTTCCTTTTTCTGCGTCGAAATCGTGTGTACCACGACCATTTATCTTCTTTGAGGCATTTTCTGGTTTGAGAATAAGGATCTGTGGTCTAGAGGTAATGCGCCTGTCCAGAAAGTGAAAAGTCCGGGTCGAAGTGCGTTGTGGTTCGAATCCCGTTTGCGTCTAAAGCTCCCCCCCTCCCATCCATTAAGACCATGAGTGGTGGTTGGGTGCTAGTATTTCAGATGAGAAGATAAACTGAAGTCCTGTGTGTTGCACGTAATTATTCAGCTCACGTAAACAAACCCACGGCAACAAGGGAGTTGTCCCTGGCAAAATTCTGTCAAAAAAGCCACTCTGAAAAGGAAACAAATACAGTGCAGACAGGAAAATTAAAAAAATAAGGGTGGTGCTGTTCTTGTGGCGACGCGCTCTCCCGGGAAAGAGCAGCCCGGATTTCACGCAGAGAAATCTGCTGTGACATAATTAAAGTGGTATAATTTTTTTTTATCATTCCCCAGATTACAAACAAACGTAAAACAAGGAAGTGACAGGAAGAAAAAGGAACAAGGCAGAAACAAAGTACAGGGACAGAAAAGAGGAAATTCCTCAGCACAGAATTTCCAGAAGATGAAATCTATATTGACAGGCCCTTGGCATCACTACAGGTATTTTGAATTTATATTTTGTACCATTTTATGTCACAGCAGATTTCTCTGCGTGAAATTCGGCCCCAGGGAGAGCACGTCGCCACAAGTGCAGCGCCTACCCATTAATTTTTTTTTCTTGCATGCAACTGTATTTGTTTGGGTGGGAGATGCACTCTATGTTTGTGGAATGTTCTCTGACCTGGGACAGGTAGGTCTTGTCTCGGGCGTAGAACTCCACCAGTCTCATCAGCTTGTCCCAGTCGTCCTCCAGACAGCTGAACAACAGAAGATCCACGCTCCTCTGCATACACACACACACACACACCACACACAACACACACACACATACACACGCACGCACGCACGCACGCACCACGCACGCAGCACATACACACACTATCATTTTGAAAACTTTATTGCAATTACAAATAAAACACTACATACGATTCATATAAGAATTGGGGACAGGATAACCGGTGGTCAGAGTGATGTGCTCGTGATCTGCTGACCCAGGTTCGAATCTCGTTCAAAGGACTTTTCCTCTGGAGTTAACATCTGTGTCGAATCCACTCCCCCTCCGCCCCGCCCAAAATCCTTCGGATGAAACTATAAACCAAAGGTCCCCTGTGGAACACAGGCAGATCATCTTGCAAACACGTTAAAACCCGTTCCACTTTTTCGGAAGAGTAGGCCATTGTGTGCCGGTGACAAAATTTACACAACTGCATACACACGGGGACTGGATGTAAAATCCAACGTGTGCTTATTCCATTATCGAAATAAAAGGACAAAATAAAAAGGATATAAAAGTTTTTACTTCTACCATAATCACAAATGAAACACAATGTACAGAAAGCATGTTACATCTGACAATCAATTATTATTGCAAAAACATATTATATACAATGCACATCTCTTTTAACAATTCTACCATGATTAGGTTTTAAACATTAAAAAAGAGAAAGTCAGTGTTTTGTTGTTGTTGTTGTTGTTGTTGTTGTGCGTTCCCCAAATTAACACTCTTGGGGTGACCTAGAATGTGAGTCAGAGTCAGTCTTTTAAAACTTAATATTTTTTTTTTATAGATTCATAGATGAAAAGAAAACACGAAAAGGACTTATGTATATACAGAGAAAAGATGGTAAAACACGGTACTCACCACACAATCTGTTAGGTCAAAGTAGATGAAGTACACCTGTATTTTTCAGGTCAAGGCAAACCGATGGGAAAGGTACAGCTAATACTTCTTCCCTTTTGATTTGGCATCGAACAAAGAGTAATACCACGAGAGAAGGGAAAATATGTGAGACAAAGAACCAGTTTCCTGGGACAGCCACTGATGTAGTAGCAGAAAGTAAACCTGATCGCACATATACATGCTGTAAAACAGCAGAGCGTAAAACTGTTAATTTTAGCAACAATTTTGGTACAGAAACTTAAAAATTCTTTTAAGGATAATGGAAAAAGCATCCATGGCTTTTTTCTGACATCCAGTCCAATATGTATGCAGTTTGTAGATTTTATCACTAGCACACATGGCCTACTCTTCCGAAAAGGGGAACAGGTTTTAATCGTGTCGCAAGGTGTTCTGCATGCTTTCGCACACGGGACCTCGGTTTATAGTCTCATCCGAAGGACTTTGGGGGAAGTAGAGTCGGCACTGATGTGAACTCCAGAGGAAAAATCCTCTTGACGAGATTCGAACCCAGGTCAACAGATCACGAGCGCATCACTCTGACCACCAGGCCATCCCGTCCCAAGGATCGGTTCTGTTTCTTTGTCATACCTCGATACCCACAAGCGCCACTTTTCCACCATTAATAAAAACACTTAAGGGATAAAGAGGCAATGGCAGGTTTGCACACAGAAACCTTCCATCACACATGTCTATCTGTAAAGTACTGGCTGGCTGCCCGCACCGCTAGGAGTAAGGAAGGATACGGCAAAGTTGTTGGCCCGCACGTGTCCGGCAGTGGTCAGCACAGGCCTGCCCTCACAGTACAGCAGCTGTTGGCCTTCACACAGTTCTGCACCAACACCCGCACCAGCTGAAACAGGCACACCGCACACAAACACACACACACACACACACACACACACACACACACACACACACACACACACACACACACACACAACACGCACACACACACACACGCACACACACACACGCACACACACACACACACACACACACACCACGCACACACACACAGCGCACGCACATACACACACACCGCGCGCAGCACGCACATACACACGCGCACGCACACACACACATACACTTTGCTGCATGACAATAGTCATCGGTGTATATTTTATATTTCTTTTATTTACATTTTACGTCCCTTTAAGTCACGGCAGATTCCTCTGCATGAAAGTCGGGCTGCTCTCCCAGGGAGAGCGCGTCGCCACAAGACCAACGGTACCCATTATTTTTTTTTCTCTTCCTGTTTGCAACTGTATTTGTTTCCCTATCAGAGTGGGTTTTTTAAAAACAGAATTTTGCCAAAACTTTCTTGTTGCCGTGGGTCTTTTACGTGCGCTAAACAATTTTGTGTAACACACGGGATCTCGGTTGATTGTCTCATCCGAAAGACTAGCATCCACACCAACATAGTTTATATATCATAGCTTTTAAAGATTCACAGTATTTACCGCATCAAATGAGTGTGGCAGGTTGTATGTACTGCGCAGTGTCCTTTCATCATCATCATCATCATCATCATCATCATCATCATCATCATCATCATCATCAACAACAACAACAACATCGTCATCATCTGTGAAAAGCACAAATAAAAGATCCATCCATCCATCCATCCATCCATCCATCCACATTTTCATCCATCCCTCCATCCATCCATCTTTTCATCCATCCATCCATCTTTCCACCCACCCATCCACCCACCCATCCATCCATAATGGTAATAAATAATAATACATAGAATTTGTATAGCGCTATATCTTGTAAAGACAAATCAAAGCGCTTGCATTCGACATACACAACACACAATCAACAACAATTTACAGTTTTAACAAATTCGAATGTACACACACACACACACACACACACACACACACACACACACACACACACACACACACACACACACACACACACACATCCATCCATCCATCCATCCACCCACCCATCCACCCACCCATCCACCCATCCATCCACCCACCCACCCACCTATCCATTCATCCCTCCATCCCTCCCTCCTTCCTTCCATCCATCCATCCCTTCACCTTAGACAGCCAGTAGCGGCGTCTCCACTTGAGGAGGTACCCACAGCTGACGATGCCCAGGGGAAAGACAAACACCACCAGCCTCACGGGCAGGGCCACTGCAACATAGTGGAAAAGATGGTCTATGTCATCACCATCATCCACACTTGTTGTTGTTGTCATTGTTGTTCTCGTTGTTGTTCTCGTGCGTTCCCCAGCTGAACACTGTGGGGGTCATCCAGAATGGTGCACTCTGACTCACTCCTTCATCCCACCTGGGAATGAATCACTGGGAGATTGAAATTGTACAGTTCACAGTCATCGTTTCAGTATGGGTAGGGATGATCCTGTGTGTGTGTGCGTGTGCGTGCATGCGTGCGTGTGTGTTGTTGGGGGGGGGGGGGGGAGGAGGCTGTGTGTGTGTGTGTGTGTGTGTGTGCTGGGGGAAGGGTGCTCTATGTGTATGTGTGTGTGTGTGCGTGCGTGCGTGCGAGCGTGTGGGTGCGTGTGCGTGCATGTGTGAGTGTGTGTGTGTGTGTGTGTGGTTTGTATGTGCGTAAGTGTGCGTTCACGCACGCACTGCCGAGTACACGTGCTTGTGTACTTCGTTTTGAACTTGTCAAACCCAGCACATCCTCTCTATCTGTTTGTCTCTCTCTGTGTCTCTCTCTGTTTATCTTCTTTGTCTCTCTCTCTCTGTCTCCCTCTCTCTCTCTTCCCCCCTCTCTCAACTTATTAACTAGGAGATCTACATCGTCTCAGTACACATGACATATCATTTCTTCACAGTTCCTATATTAAATCCCAAATTGGACGCACTTTTTCAAGCCCCCTCAGCCCAGACAAAAAAACTGACACAAGAGATCTTTCAACGTCTCTCGTCTCGACATCTCTCCGCCATCTCCTCTTTCTCATCATGTCTTGAGGCTTTCGTAAGCTAATAGGGTCAGACTTGACAAGCAGTTCCTTATTTTCTTTTCTTCTTCAAAGTCATAACTCGGCTATGTTCTTAACTTTTTTTTTGGTTTGGTTGTTTTTCGGCTTATTAAAATTTGTTTCGGTCGATATGAGTTATCCCCTCGTTAGTTTGTAACAAGGCACGGTTTATAAGTCGCTGCTGGTTTCTCTGTATCATGATAATAAGGGCAACAAAAACTTTAACGATAAGAATAATGATGATGATGATAGTAATAATGATAATAAGGGTAACAACCACAACAAAGATAAGGATAACAATGATGATAATAGTAACAATTATAAAGACTACAACAACAAGAATTATAATCATAATCACGACAATGATAACAATATGATAGGTATAGCACTGATAATAATTGTTCTACTACTACTACTACTACTACTACTACTACTACTACTACTACTACTACTACTACTACTACTACTACTACTTCTACTACTGGTACTACTACTACTACTACTACTACTACTACTACTACTACTACTACTACTACTACTAATACTACTACTACTACTACTTCTACTACTTCTACTACTTCTACTGCTACTGAAAATGATAATAATGATAATCACGCTAAGCAGCAATACCAATACGAAATACTTCAACAGATCAATACAACAATCTGGATAGAGTGGGTTTTTTTTTCTTGGCAAGAAGAAAGGCGTTCTAATAAAGAAAAAAAAAACACGCCTAAAACAAAAGCATGCCACGAGGAAGGAATAAAACCAACACACTGAGTGTCAGATTTCCTTCAGACAATTGTGTTCAAGGTGAGATGGAAAGAGTAAGCTCCGCGTTTTTGGAGATTTGTATTCTTTTTGCCTGGTTGGGTGTTCGTTTCGTTTTTACCTTTCTACAACAAAGGTTTTGTCGTGTGATTGTGGTGAGGCGAATCTCTTGCATGCAATTCTATAGCAGAGGCTATGGCTCAAGCCAAAAGCTGTGTCAGTTATTGATGTCAGCTCATTGCCAAGGCCTGCATTAAAATGATGTGATGTTCAATGTTGTGTTGAGATATTGCCTTCAGCCCATGACAAGCTCTTAACATAACAACCTGTACAATCCTTTACAGGTGAAAAAAAATCCTCTGAAGTCAGAGTATGGCTGTCTATATGGTGAGGTATTTGAAGACAGTCACGCACGCAAACTTCTCATTCAGTAGTGTGGAGTTTCAGTCTCACAGTGATTCCCAGGTGGGATGTGTGTGTGTGTGTGTGTGTGTGTGTGTGTGTGTGTGTGTGTGTGTGTGTGTGTGTGTGTGTGTGTTGTGTGTGCGCGCGCGTGCGTGTGTGCGTGCTTGCGTGCGTATGTACGTGTGTGTAGATTGTACGTGCGTGTGTGAGTGCGCGCGCGTGTATGTAAGTGCGTAGGAGCCAACACATGAAGATCACACTGAACTACTTTCCCCACAAATCCCGTAGCTCCCTGAAGCTGATGTCCCATAAACAACCCCAGTTTCTCTGTCTATTTCCAGAAGCTCTCAGTTTCCCAGCTTCTTTCCATTGAAAAAGCTTTCCGGACCCTTCCCTACCTAAGGAAGAAAACCAACGCTTGCAACTTATCGATTTTCTTCCTTGCTTTTCTCTTCTTTTGATCTCTCTCTCTCTCTCTCTCTCTCTCTCTCTCTCTCTCTCTCTCTCTCTCTCTCTCTCTCTCTCTCTCTCTCTCTCTCTCTCTCTGTCCTTTTCTCAATAGCTCAGCTGTCCATCACATTAAGACCTCGCTAAAACTCTCCAGGCCAAATTGTAAAAAGAAAAAAAAAGAAAGAAAAAGAGAAAAATCTCAAAGAATAAGACAGACAATGGAACATTCGACAACTGACTTACTACAGCGTAGAGGGTTAAAAAAAAGAAGAAGAGACAATTAACTTCCCCATTTTCTTCTCAACCTTGAATTCAAGTTCAGTGGAAGGTTCTCATTCTTAGGCTTAATCTCTCTCCTCCTAATGACGTCTTAGACGGCTTTTTTTTATATCAGGAATTTTGTAATCCCTACAAAGCAGACATCACCTGCATCCACTAGTTCTTTTTTTTTTCCCCATCTAAAATCCATTTTATTGCTGCTTTCACGTCTTCGTCCGGATTACTTCTCTAAGTTGTCAATTTGCACAACTACTCTTTTTTCTGTTTAATTGAAAGGGAAACTTTCACACACTTAACAGAGAAAGGGGACAACATTTTTCATCGGGTGTGCTTAAAAAATAGTTACACACGGATACTAACAACATTCGTGCCATTCTTGAAATCTACTCTTTTATGTTGTTTTCCAGAAAATGTTTTTTTTAGAATGAGTGTAAAAAATTTCTTCTTAGCTCTACAGTACTTCCCATTGTTAACAGAAAAAAAAGTCAGAACATTTTCATTTAATTTCATTTCATTTCCTACCCCTTTAAGTCACCGCAGATTTCCCTGCGTGAAATTCGGGCTGCTCTCCCCGGGAAGAGCGCGTCGCCACAAAAGTAGCGCCACCCATTATTTTTTGTTTTCCTGACTGCAACTGTATTTGTTTCCCTATCAGAGTGGCTTTTTTCTACAGAACTTTGCCAGGGACAACTCTCTTGCCTCCATGAGTTCTTTTACGTGCGCTAGATAATTCTGTGTAACGCATTGGACCTCGGTTTACCGTGCGTATATACATGCACGCATGCGCGTGTGAGATTACAATTTAAAAAATGTACACAAAGTATTACCCTGTGACATAAGATCTGACAGGAGTATAAAAATATTCCTGTTTTCTTTTAAAAGAAAACCGTGTGAATCAATACAGGAGTTAAGAACACAATAACAGCATTGTGAAAAAGATGTCTCTTAAAAAAACACTAATCATCAGAATAATATTTTTGTTTTCTTAACACGAAAAATGATCTCTTTAAATTTATGAAAATCATTCTGATAATTATTGGTAGTCTTCAGATTTCATTTTCACTCTTATTGTGTATCTAAGACCTTGTGCCTCTTGCATTCTTCTCTAATTTTTTCCTACTCTTTCTAGTTAGTGAAAGTTACAGTAATTACAAGCCGTTGGAGATCTTGTCTTCCGCTGAACATATCCCTTTTCATACAAACACAAGTAATCAGTATCGCCAGCTATAATTTGCAAATCGCAACGTTCCAATTTTGTCTCAGATAAACATCGCCTTTCGTTTTTATTTTATTTTCTCTCTCTCGGTTCAGAAGGTTTACTCTGTCTGTCTGTCTGTCTGTCTGTCTGTCTGTCTGTCTGTCTGTCTGTCTGTCTCTGTCTCTGTCTCTGTCTCTGTCTCTCTCTCTCTCTCTCTCTCTCTCTCTCTCTCTCTCTCTCTCTCTCTCCGTGCCTGTCTCTGTGGAGACCCACTCATCTCCCTCTCTGTGTCTCTGACTTTCCTTGTTTTTCTTTGTCACTCTCTCTGTCTCTCTCACTTCTACTTTCTCTCCCCCCTGTATTGTTAACAATATAGCCAAGCTTCCTACCCTCTATGGCAACACAAGGAGGAAGAAACTGACATTCAAGTGAAAGCCTATAGAGCTGTTCGTTAGCTTCCTTAGCCATCCTCACATTCATTTATTTATTTATTTATCTATTTATTTTTTATTTATCTATTCTTATATATCGAGGATAATGGAATAAGCACTATTGTGCTTTTTTACATCCAGTCCCCTGTGTATGCAGTTTTGTAAATGTCATCTGTTCCCACCGGCACACAATGCCCTACCCTTACGAAAAGCGGAACAGGATTTAACGTGTGCTCAAGATGTTCTGCGTGCGTTCGCACACGGGGCCTCGGTTTATCCGAAGGACTTCGGGGAGAGTGGAGTCGGCACTGATGTTAACTCCAGGAGAAAAATCTCCTCGACCGCGAATCGAATCCGGGTCGTCAAATTGCGAACGCAATGTTCTGACCACTAGGCTATCCCGTCCCCTTGTCACCTTGTTTTCTGTGCAACCTCCCCCCCATTACAACAGCCTGTTCAAGCCACCCTTGTCTGCCTGTAATCATAGTATAGGATATAGAGAGGGGGCTCTATACGTCAAAATGTGAACCTGGATTTTGCTAAGTTTGTTCGAAAAAGTTTTCTTTGGGCACTTGAAACATGTCACACTCCTGTTTTCTTGTTCTTGTTCTCTCCTTGTTCTCTTCTTCTTCTTCTTCTTCTTCTTCTTTTTCTTCTTCTTCTTCTTCTTCTTCTTCTTCTTTTCTTCTACTTCTTCTTCTTCTTCTCCTCCTCCTCCTCCTCTTTCTTCATCTTTACAAATGAAATGGTCTATTTTCTTTCTTTTCTTTTTTTTTCTCTCTCTGCCTCACACCCCCACCACTACTCGTTCCCTCCCTCCCCCCCTCTCTCACACACACATACAAACACACACACACACACACACACACACAAACACTTAACACACGCACACAAATGCACGCGAGACTGCGCGCATAGGCCCTGAAATGCACGCCAGGGCAAGCAATCTCTTTGATCAAATTGATCCACCACAAAAAAAAACCCAACAAAAACCCCAACTTGACAATATCAGCTTTTCCAATTAGACGATATTTCATATTCTGTTTTTGTCTTTATTTTCTGCTCAAGAGTTTCTTCCTTAATTTTCACACACACACACACACGCACACACACACACAGTGAGAGAGAGAGGAGAGAGAGAGAGAGAGAGAGAGAGAGAGAGAGAGAGAGAGAGAGAGAGAGAGAGAGAGAGAGAGAGAGAGAGAGAGAGAGAGAGAGAGAGAGAGAGAGGAGAGAGAGAGAGAACTCACAATCATTCACAAACAGGAGGAAAAAAAAAGCAAACACAAACACGTAAAATCTTTCAATATCTTTTCCCTTACACCCATCCCCAATCATAAAGACGACAATCAATCAATCAGCTGGAAAGCTTTCAGCTTCGTCGACCACAAAGGCCACATCAGGACAGTCACGCTGTTGAGCAGTGAAGCTTTCATTGTAACTGCGGCACTGGAGACACTAGGATAAAAAACACAAACAAACAAAACCCCCCAGCAATCTCTTATTCATTCAATGCATGAATGGACGGGATAGTCTAGTGGTCAGAACATTGCGCGGGCAATTTGACGACCCGAGTTCGATTCCCGTTGGAGGGGATTTTTCCCCTGGAGTTAACATCAGTGCTGATTCCACTCTCCCCTAAAGTCTTTCGGATGAGACTGTAAACCGAGGCCCCCGTGTGCAAACGCACGCAGAACATCTTGCGCACACGTTAAATCCTGTTCCGCTTTTCGTAAGGGTAGGCCATTGTGTGCCGGTGGGAACAGATGACAATATTTACACAACTGCATACACACGGGGACTGGATGAAAAAAGGCACATGAGTGCTTATCCCATTATCCTCGATATAACGATTAAAATAATAATAAATAAATGAATAGCTGCCATTGTGGGGATGAGATAGTCTGGTGGTTAGAGTGATGCACATTGCGCTCGTGATCTGCTGACCTTGGTTCGAATCTCGTTCAAGAGGATTTTTTCTCTCTGGAGTTAACATCAGTGCCAACTCCACTTCCCCTAAAAGTCCTTCAGATGAGACTTTAAACCGTTCCTGTGTGCATACGCACGCGGAACATTCATGCGCATAATGAGAAAACCCTTTCCCCTTTTCGGAAGAGAAGGCTATTGCGTGCCGGTGGGAACTGATGACAAAATAGACAAAACTGTATTCACACGGGGACTGGATGTAAAAAAAGCACGAGTGTTTATTCCATTATCCTCGATATAAAAGAATAATGATTAAAGAAATAACACACACACACACACTCACACACACACCTCCCATTCTCTTTCGACAGCTACGAAAGGAGAGTGACAAGCGAGATAACTATCACTTTCTTTTCCTGATCATTTACCCCCCCCCCCCCCCCCTCTCTCTCTCTCTCTCTCTCTCTCTCTCTCTCTCTCTCTCTCTCTCTCTCTCTCTCTCTCCAAGTCACTTGGCATGCTGATTACACAGAACAAGAGCCTGACCGGACCGGACGGGACCCTCAATTCTGCCGACAAATTGTACACCATGGGGGATGTGTGGTCCAGCCGTTAAGCACCTAGTACCTGTCAAGAAAGCGAGAGTCCACGTTTTGAATCCTATCCGAAGTGAAGCGACCCCCCCTACCCCCTCATTTATCAGATCAGAGTCTGAGTGGTGGTCTGGGTGCTAGCCTAGTCTGTCAGGCCTGACGAGAAATCGAGATCTTTAGCACAATGTCAGTGCTTGCAAAAAAAAAGAACCTATGACAACAAGGAAGTTGTTCTTGGAAAATTCTGTGGAAAATGTGTTTCCGTAACGTCAGGTTAATGCTCCTATATACGCTTAACTTGTTCATATGTTTGTTATTAGTTTCATAGCACGCTGAAGCGAAAGGTGTGAAAACGGCGCAAATGAATTGCTAATGCTAAGATTTTGGTGCGATGCAAGAATGATTCCTGAATTTTTTTTTAATATCTCGAAGAAATTGTAATTAAATGCGCGTTATTGCTAAGAAATTTGAAAAAAAGAGACTCGCTCCTCTCGTGATTATTCCAGCTTTTTCGGTGATGCTAGGTCAGCTGTATAAAGGGCACATAATTGCACATAAAGGGAAGCAATAAGGGGCGAAACCCCATGAGTTTTGAAATAATAGTTTTGAACAAATTGATCTTTTCCCTTGCCTGTTTGTTCAATATTAATTTTGAGCCAAAGTCAATTAAAAAAAATTATACCGCTTTGATGCCTGTCTGAGATTTTACCGTTTCCGAAAGCTGCCAATACTCTTAGAATTACAAACAGCAACCAAGCAAACACCATATACACACAAAGAGACAGGCAAACTGACAGACACACAGAGAAAGGCACACACTTACACACACACACACACCACCCCCCAAAAAAAGAATATAAAGAATAAAGAATAATACACACACATACACACACAGACACACAAACACACACACAAACACACACACACACACACACACACACACACACACACACACACACACACACACACACACACACACACACACACACACACACACACACACACACACGTTCAAGGGGATTTCCCCCTGGAGTTAACATCAGTGCTAACTCCACTCTCCCCAAAAATCTTTCGGATGAGACTGTACTGTAAACCGAGGCCCCGTGTGCGAGCGCACGAAGAATATCTTGCGGACACGTTAAAACCAGTTCTGCTTTTCGGAAGAGAAGGCCATTATATGCCGGTGGGAACGGATGACAAAATTCACAGAACTGTCTCCACACAGGGATTGGATGTAAAAAAAGCACATGAGTGCTTATTCCATTATCCTCGAAATGAATAACACACACACACACACACTAACACACTAACACCCCTCCCCCAAAACACACACACACACTAACACCCTTCCCCCAACACACACACACACACACACACACACACACACACACACACACACACACACACACACACAGAAAATGGGGGTAAAGAGAGAGAGAGAGAGAGAGAGAGAAGAGAGAGAGAGAGAGAGAGAGAGAGAGAGAGAGAGAGAGAGAGAGAGAGAGAGAGAGAGAGAGAGAAGAGACAGACAGACAGACAGACAGACAGACAGAAGAGAGAGAGAGAGAGAGAGAGAGAGAGAGAGAGAGAGAGAGAGAGAGAGAGAGAGAGAGAGAGAGAGAGAGAGAGAGAGAGAGAGAGAGAGAGAGAGAGAGAGAGAATGAAAACACTCCCAATATAGATGCTGTCTCATATATAATTCTGGCTTCTGCTTCTATTTCACGACAGTTCTTTTAATTAAATCCCACACACCAGTCCCGGACAGGAGAAGGGTCTCGACACAAGAGCTCTTTCACTCTTCCTCCTTCCTTCCTTCCTTCTTTCCTTGCTTGCCTATTTATCTCTGCTTCCCTCGCTGTTTGTGACAGCTTGGTCCGGTTCCAACTTAAA
>CM060323.1:34231133-34236133 GCA_030674155.1 Stramonita haemastoma | reverse complement strand
TACCATCCTTTGCCCGCCATCAGACTAATGGCCCTGGCCTGACCCATATGTTCCAGAGCACAGACACACATCACAGAACGATTAGTATTGTCTATTTTGAGATTCCTACGTGCAATGTCGATGAACATTATAGATCATTGATACTGTTGATATACTGGAGTCTTCGATAATGTTTCCCCGAAAGGGGCATTTTAAAGGTTGAGTTGACTCAAGTTGGAAAAGGTTGAGCTGTTTCCGAAAGAGGCATCTGGGAAGGTTGAAATGTTTCCAAAAGGGGCATTTGAAAAGTTGCTGTTTCCAAATGGGGCATTTTAAAGGTTGCTATTTCCAAATGGGGCATTTGAAAGTGGAATCCAAAATATGGGCATTTGACAGTGGAATCCACACGGGGCATTTGGCAGTGGAATACAAATGGGGCATTTGAAAATGGAATCCACACGGGGCATTTGAAAGTAAAATCCACATAGGGCATTTGAAAGTTGAAATCTAAAATGGGCATTTCAAGTATTGGACTGTTTTCAAACTGGACATTTGAAAGATTGAAATGTATCCAAATGGAGCATTTAAACAGTTAAAGTAGTTCTCAAATGAGGCATTTGAAAGGTTGAAAAAACGGCAATTTCTTTTGTTTGCTCTGCTAAAAAATGGGCTTGCTATCAGTAGATTTTTTTTCTTTTTTAACCCGAGATCGTAAGCTGTAACATTTCATTTCATGTTCGTTATAGTCCTGCTGACATTGAAGGTCATATCAGGGCTGTCATCTTCTAAATACTTAATTTTGCAATGACAGTCATCTCAAGCCCAAACTGCATAGAAACAGAGAAATAGAGATAGATAGAGAGATAGATAGATAGATAGATAGATAGATAGAGAGAGAGAGAGAGAGAGAGAGAGAGAGACAGAGACAGAGACAGAGACAGAGAGAAACAGAGACAGACAGACAGAAAGAGACAGATACAGATACAGAGACAGAGACAGAGACAGAGAGACAGAGAGACAGAGAGAAACACAGACAGACAGACAGAAAGACAGAAAGAGACAGATACAGATACAGAGACAGAGATTTTTAGCCAGAATTTCCGGGAGGCTGGGGTGATGTTTACCTGAAAGAACCCCTGGCATCCCCATTGTAGAAAAGTAAACCTGCATGAATAAGGGAATTCACTAATGATGCGAACATTCAAACACCCAGGAGGTATTCTCAGGGAGTTGAAACACAAGATTAACACCATTCAGTCCTGCTGAAGCTTCTTGCGGAACCTTTTTTTTGGCTCTAAGACCTTGATGAATTAACAGTATCAAAGAAACAAGTTGCAAGAAGTCTCAGAATAGACAATACTAATTAATCGTTTCTTGATGGTGTCTGGGACATGGAAAGTAGGTCACGACTGGGTTACTGGTTTGACGAGGGTAAGAAAGTGCTTCAGCCACCCTGTCTTTGAGCCCTGGGGTGAGAACCATCAAACATCTGCTTCTAGACTGTTGAGATGTCCAAGACAGTAGACATACAGATTTGACTACAAAGTCTACGACAGATCTGTGATAATCTTCCTCACGCCATTGTTAACATCTCTGCAAGAATCAGGCACTTTTTGGGGTCTGATATCACATTACATTATTTTCTATTCTTAGACTGATATTTTAGATCTTGGTTACAGGTTTTACTTAATATTTTTTTCTCTGTGCCTCAGCTAGAGCTCCAAGGTTCACGAATGGTGAAATTTGGCATATGCGACAATTTTCACTCACCATTCAGGTAGCCACTTTTCGATTTTGGAGAACAGTTGATTTAAAACCTGTGGTTCCTAAACTTCAAAGTGACCGTAGTGTTTTATCTCTTTAGGGGAAGCACTGAGAAAAAATAGACTGAACAGTTCTTCATAGTGCTGTTTTAATACGTATATATGGCTGTGCATTTTTGGGACATCCTGATATGGCCTCCACTGATGGTTGGACTATAAATGTCTTAATTGGATTGGATTGCAATAGGCTCTTTCCTCTTGGGGCGGCCATGTGAAACCTGGGGCGTGAGGTTTCCCTGTGTTGCTGTGATGTGCTGGCTGGGGTTACTGCAGAAAACCAGTGTGAGTGTTGGCAGGCAGTCAGAACAGTAAAGGTTAATGTGGTTTTTGTGGTCCTTGCCCAACGCTGTGGGACCATCCCAGTCTCCTTAGAAGTTTGATTCATCTTCCCTTTCGTTCTCCTGTGTTCTGTATGTTCTCTCTGTGTGTGTGTGTGTGTGTGTGTTGTGGGTGTGGTGTTGTGGTGTGTGTGGTGTGTGTCTGTCGTATGTCTCTCTCTCTCTCTTCTCTCTTCTTCTCTCTCTCTCTCTCTCTTCTCTCTCTCTCGTCTCTCTCTCTCTCCCTCTCTCTCCTACTCTAACCAACAACGACGATACAAATGAAAATAACACTTATGATTAAAACATAACACCAATATATTTACGATTGAAAAAAAAATTACTGTCAACTGGAAAAAAAACTGAGTTACGTTCCACAATTTTATTCTATCTCTCTTTTCTTTTAATGGATTATTCTTTTTACTAACAGAACGATGTACTATATTTTTGGGAAAAACTTCCAAAGTCTGTTTCCTGCACCTGTCTCCATGATGTATTAGCTATAGGGCAGCGTCAAAATCGATAACTCCAGTGTCTTGTATACTTTAGGAAATAGAAAAAAAATCACGTTTTCTTTTTCAATTACTTCCCAGTCTTCAAGATTGCCACTGTTAACTACTTACATGGTCCCTTCTGTGTTTTGTAAGAAATTATTTCCAGACCTCAACATTTAATAGTCACAGACAACGTTGCACTAAGTCTCAGAATAGACAACACTCTTTGCTGGTGTCTCTGCCTGGAAATGGTAGGGTCATCTCTGGGTCATTAGTCTGATGGGGGGTGGGGGTGGGGGGTGAAGGGTGGCAGCTTCCCTCACATGGTCTTTGGGCACAGTCGTCAGGGGACAGGCAATGTGAAACCCGAGGTGTGAGGTTTCCCTGTTTGTCTTTGGGTCTGCTAGCTGGCTTATTGCCAGATAAAACGAGACTCAGTTGAAAACTGCAAAGGGTAATGGTGCATTTTTTGGGGTGTACTTTGCTTTTTGTACTGTACTGTGGAACCATCATAGAATTTTTATTCCATCTTTATCTGCATGCAGTGTGTATGTGTGGGTTCCGTGTGTGCGTGGTGTGTGTGTGTGGAATAGGCGTGTGTGTGTGTGTATGTGTGTGTGTATGTGTGTGTGTGAGAGAAAGAGAGAGAGAGAGAGAGAGAGAGAGAGAGAGGAGAGAGAGAGAGAGAGAGAGAGAGGAGAGAGAGAGAGAGAGAGAGAGAGATGAGAGAGAGAGAGGAGAGAGGAGAGAGAGAGAGAGGAGAGAGAGAGACAGGAAAGACAGAGACGACAGAGAAGAGAGAGAGAGAGAGGAGAGAGAGAGAGAGAGAGAGAGAGAGAGAGAGAGAGAGAGAGAGGAGAGAGAGGAGAGAGAGAGAGAGAGAGAGATGAGAGGAGAGAGAGAGGTAGACAATGCATAAATGACCCAATATCGTTTATTGTGATCTAAGCTTTCTTTCTCAAAAACAAAATGCAGCCGAGAGGGTGAGATGAGTGAGGGAGTGAGTGTGGGTGTGAGTGTGTGTGTGAGTGTGTAGTGTGAGTGAGTAGGGTAGGATGAGTGTGGTGATGTGTGCATGCGTGCATGTATGTGTGTGTTGTGTATGTGTGCGCACGTGCGTGCATACGTGTGTGGTATGGCATGACGTGGTGTGTTGTGTTGTGTTGTTGTTGTTGGTGGTGGTGGTGGTGGTGGTGTGTGTGTGTGTGTGCGTGGGTGCGTATTTGTCAGCGCGCGCGCGCGCGTTGTGTGTTGTGTGTGTGTGTGTCACGCGCGTCTGTGTGGTGTGTGTGTGTGTGTGTGTGTGTGTGATATGTCTCTGATATAGAAAGACAGTTAGGACTAAGTCATTAGTGCGATGAAGGGGAAGAACGGTACTCCAGTCACATTGTCCAGGGGCACAGTCCTTAGGGGGGTAGGCAGCCTGAATCCTAGGCCATGATTTTCTTCTTTTTTTTTTCTTCCTCTTGATCTCTTATCTGCTAGCTTGGATTAGTCCTGGAAGGAAAAGTCCCGGGTTGATACACACTGAGGGAACTGTAAAGGTTAATGTGTGTGGTTTCCTTTTTTGTGGGGCTGTTTAGCGCTGTACCATGGGACCATCCCAGTCTCCTGGTAGACTTCTGATCCCTTCGTCGTCTTCGTTTTCTCTGGAACTCTGTCTGTCTGTCTGTCTGTCTGTCTTGTCTGTCTGTCTTTCTGTCTGTCTCTGTCATGTGTGTGTAAGATCTAGTTTGTATGTATGTGGGCGCACGTGCACGTGGGTGTGGTGCTGTGTGTGAAGGTACGTGCACACACTCGCGCTGAATATATCTTATATACATATATTAATGCATATCTATAACTATACACAAATGTGTATGTGTGTGCGCGCGCACGTGCGGCGTTGTTGTGTCGCATATCGACATGCACGACATTGAATGAACCTATTGTATAGTTTCTTACTCGATCCACTCACATATCTTTCTTTTCCATTCTTTATTATGATATCGATAGAATACAATACAATACAATACAATTACTTACAATACATATACAACACAAATTTAATACAATCAATACGATCGATACAAAATCGATATGAAAAGAAAAAATGACCAAACAAACAAAACAAAAAACTGAATGACATTGATGCGTGGGTGTGGAGGGTGGGGGCAGGTCCTGTGCTGTGTCCTCCACCTGCAGATAGCTGTCCCAGCCCACCTTCACCGCCAGCTGACACTGCGTCAGGGTCTGTCCCGTTCACCACACCTGCACACACACACCATAATACACGCACGCACACGCACACACACACACAAAACACTAATTACACTAAAATATATTATATATATATCAAGCACACGTCACACACGACACAACAGCAATAAAATATATATATATATAAT
>CM060323.1:34221133-34223633 GCA_030674155.1 Stramonita haemastoma | reverse complement strand
ATCTGAATAAAATCCACCAAAAAGGAAACTCCATGAAAACTATTTTTGGGCACCAGACCACGGCAATTTCAGCCAGTTTTGGTCACTTATTTCCAGTACTTGCGTCGTTTCAACTCCACTTCTTTTTGCCTTTGCTGTTTTGTCCGTTAGTCTGTCTGCATTTTCATTCCCGTGTGCGCGTGTGAGAGAGTGTGTGCGTGTGTGAGTGCGTGCGTGCATGCGTAAATAATAAGTTTATTTTTGTCTTTTCTAGTCAATGGTCTTAATAACATTGTATTCCTACATTTGGTGTGTGTGTGTGTGTGTGTGTGTGTGTGTGTGTTGTGGTGTGTGCGTGTGCGTGCGTGCGTGCGTGCGTGCGTGCGCACGCGTGCATGCGAGCGTGCGTGTATGTGTGTGTGTAATATTTTCATTTAAAGTTGTCTTAGACTGTTTGAACCAATATGAAATGTAACTATCTTGTGTCTTTCGAGATTATGATTCGTACCAATATGCCTGTTAGTATTGAAACTGCCCTTCATGGGATGATAAAGTGTTTTTGACATGACTTTTCCTCCCTACTCTCTCCCACATTCTCCTCCTTAACATTTCGTGTAACTTCGTAAGGACAGCGCTTTATCGTTTCATCCAAATGACAAACACTCAGAACACAACCCATAAAGAGTGAATGGACGCGTATGTGTGAATGTGAATGTGAATGTGACAGTGTGTGTGTGTGTGTGTGTGTGTGTGTGTGTGTGTGTGTGTGTGTGTGTGTGTGTGTGTGTGTGTGTGTGTATGTGTGTGTGTGTGTGTGTGTGTGTGTGTGTGTTGTGCGCGCGCGCGGCGCGTGCGTGCGTCAAGTCAAGTCAAGTCAAACTTTTATTTCCAGATGGTACATTGAATAAGCAGTGCAGTTGCTTTTTTTCATCAAGCCATTCATCTAAGAAAAAAAAATCATATATATGCATATTTGAAAAAGGAAAAAACCGTCAGAAGATATGCGTGCGTTCGTGTGCGTACATATGGGTATGTGTGTGTGTGTGTGTGTGTGTGTGTGTGTGTGTTTTTCGCGCGCGCGCGTGCGTGCGTGCGTGCGTACATGCATACGTACGTGCGTGTGTGCACTGGTGGGGGTAATCAAACGGAAATCGAACCTACATCTGGCTTTCTAAAAAAGGCGTGTTATCTCCTCACCACTACAATCCAAAGATGACCAGTACCATCCTCTGCCAGCCATCTGCTTGGCGGGCTCATTCCGCGCCTGATGATTGGGTGGAGAGTGTTACCATTAGCCTAACAGTCCTCTGCTTCTGGCGTGGAGAGGAGGGGACAGCCAAGGTTTCATTCCTTCCAATGTACTGGTCTGGTCCCTGCTCTGTCTGTCTGTCTGATCATCGTGTTGGCAGATTACCTCCTGGGGAGGAATCTAACTAGCTAGCAGTCCACTACCGGTCAATAAGGTTGAAGTGTGACCGGGAGAGGGGAAGGGGGAGGTTGTGTGTGTGTGTTTATTTATTTTTTATTCTTTCATTTTATTGTTTGTATCGATGATAATGGAACGGAATAAGCACTCATGTGCTTTTGTACATCCAGTCCCCGTGTGTATGCAGTTTTGTCAATTTCGTCATCCATTCCCACCGGCACACAATGGCCTAAGCTTCCAAAAGCAAAACGGGATTTAACGTGTGCGCAAGATGTTCTGCATGCGTTCGCACACAGGACCTCGGTTTATAGTCTCATCCGAAGGACTTTTTGGGGGGAATGGAGTCGGCAGTGATGTTACCTCTAGAGGAAACATTCTTCTGAACGAGATTCGAACCCGGGTCAGCAGATCACAAGCGCATCACCCTGACCACCAGGCTCTCCCGTCCTCTGTGTGTCTGTTTCTTTTTTCTGTTTAAGTGTACTCAGCCGTTGCTTTCCGGAAGAGTAGGCCATTGTGTGCCGGTGGGAACGGATGACAAAATTTACAAAACTGCATACATAAAAGGACTGGATGTAAAAAAAAAAAAAAAAAGCACATGAGTGCTTATTGCATTATTCTACAAATAAAAGAATAAATGAAAATAAATAAATAAAAGCAATTGCTTATGTTTTATTGTAAATGTCGATGGGTTCTTTTGACGTTTGTCTCACGCACATTTCACATTCTTTACCATTCCCATCTGCTTATCCAGTATCTCTGTCTTTCTACTGTTTCCATCTGTCTGTATGCCTACCTGTTTGTCTTTCTGTCTCTCTGTTACTCTGTCTGTCTGTCTGTGTCTCTTCCTCCCTCCTCTCTCTCTCTTTCCCCTCTCCCTGTAACCTTTCTAGTGTCGGCTAAACACACGCCATACGCACAGACCACTGTATCAATATTCATTACTGTCACAGCTTTTCAGCAAATTCGCGGTAACAGGAAAACTATCGATGTAGTTAAAAGGAAACAAACCAACCCAGTAATGTGACAGCCACCACTAAACCATTATGGGATAGCGTGCAGTAAAATGAAATAAAATAAGCCATAAAAAGGAGG
>CM060323.1:34196133-34218633 GCA_030674155.1 Stramonita haemastoma | reverse complement strand
CAGCTCACACAAGACTCATTTTACCACTATTTCTTCTTCTTGTTTTTCTTCTTTATCTTGTTTTCTTTTTCTCTCTTCTTGTTCTTCTTGTTCTTGTTCTTCTTCTTCTTTTCCTCCTTCTTCTCCTCCTCCTCATTTCCTTCTCCTCCTCCTCTCTCTACTTGTTATTTTTGCTGTTGTTGTTGTTGTTGTTTTTCTTCTTCTAGTTCTTCTTCTAGTTCTTCTAGTTCTTCTTCTTCTTCTTCTTCTTCTGCTTCTTCCTGTTCTTCTTCTACTCCTCCTCCTCCTTTCCTCCTTCTCCTCCTCCTCTATCTACTGTTCTTCTTCTTCTCTTCTTCTTTTCGTCTTCTTGTTCTTGTTCTTGTTTTTCTTCTTTTTCTCCCTCTCCTTCTCCTCCTCCTTCTTCTTTTTCGTCCCCTCTTCCTCCTCCTTCTTACTTCTTTGTTCCGTATTGGGTAAAATGAGTAGTATCTGGTCTTCTCCTGTGCTTGTGACTCTGCAGGAGGTCTGCCACTTGGCCTCAGCCGCCACATTCCGACTTCAGGGCAGGTCATCAGAAAGTTGATAAGATTTTCTGGGGTCAGTTTTGCATGAAAAAAAGCAGGAGAATGGGATGGGTAGGCAGAAAATAGGCACAAGTAAGGGAGAGGATTCAAAGGTAAGGAGAAAAAAAATTACAGAAACGAAGAGAGTGATAGAAAAGGAGAAACTTCTAGCACAGAATTTCTAGAAAGTGGGAATGCTATTTTTAATGAAAGCCCCCCCCCCTCCTCCCGGCATTCCATGGGGGGACCACCATCTAAATTTTCCTTCGTCATCGAAAAACAAAAGAACTAGTCTGGACAGAAAATACAAGAGTGACGAAGCCTTAAATAAATACAAAAAAATCCTCATGTTTTCCAAACAAAAACAGTCATTTTTCTAAGTCAATTATAGATCCTAGTAGGACTTGGCTAAAATGTCCAACTAAAGAAATAAAAAACACAATAAAAAGAGAGAATATTTTGTTTGAAAATCAAATTACGCGGATACGTTTATGTTTAGTCTGGGTGGCGTTGATTGGAATCAGACATGGAAATAGGTTGGTACACAAATTGACTCTAAGTCTGGTCATTGCTTAAAGAACACACCCTGGCTTTCAGGTCGCTACTACAGCTTAGTGGACAAGAACCTTTTATTTCAATCCTGTGGGTTCATGAAGTCGTGGGTTCGAATCTCGGCCGTGGAGTGTGGTGAAACAAGAGAGCGGGTTTTTACGATTTCTGGGGTCAACTTAAAGTGCAGACCCGCCAATTCCTGAATTTTATTTCATATATACATGCATGCAGAAGATTAAATGTGCCTATTCAAGATCTTGTAACTCGTGTCAGTGTTTGGTGGGATGTGGGGAAATAAATTACCTAGCATGCATCTTGTACCTGGAGAGGGATGGGCTCCACAAGTTTCAAATTGCCCAAGAGAAACGATAATGAGAAATTCGGTTCAGTGCCCCAACGATTCCTAAGATATTTAAAGGAAGAAAAGAAAAGAGAGAGAGAGAGAGAGAGAGAGAGAGAGAGAGAGAGAGAGAGAGGAGAGAGAGAGAGAGAGAGAGAGAGAGAGGCAGACAGACAGACAGACAGACAGACAGACAGACAGACAGACAGACAGACAGACAGACAGAGACAGAGAGACAGAGAGACAGAGAGAGCAGAGAGAGAGAGAGAGGAGAGAGAGAGAGAGAGAAACCGTGTGCACAAGAGTCCGAGACAGACGCAAAAAGGAGATTATTTCTTGTCCCTCAGCTACAGCTCAGAGGTTCACCAAAAGTGAGGTTTTTGCGTGAGACCTTTTTTTTTCCCCCCCCCAACCATTAAGGTAGTAGTCGCTTTCTGACGTCAAGGATTAAAACAAAAAAGGCAGAGATAAAGACAAAAAGACACCTACCCACTGAAATAAAGCCCCCCCCCCCCAAAAAAAAAAAAAACCCAAAAAAACCCAACCAAACCCCAAACAAAAAAAAAACAACAACCCCCCCCCCCCCCCGAATAAATCCAAACACCAAGGAAAGAACAAAAAGAGAGAGAGAAAACAAAAAGACAATATAATTCCCAGGCCGCAAAGAAAGCACAAATTCCAAGAGAGAGAAAAACAACAACACAGGATGAGAAATCCTGAAGCTGTTGGGAAACAACCTGCTGTCTGTGGTTACGACGGTCACAGCTATCACTACTATTACTGCTGCTACCACTGCTACTGCTACTGCTGCGACTGCTACTGCTGCTACTGCTGCTACTACCACTGCTACTGCTACTACTGCTACTGCTGCTACTGCTGCTACTACTACTGCTACTGCTACCACTACTACTACTACTACTGCTGCTGCTCCTATTGCTACACTACTACTACTACTACTACTACTACTACTACTACTACTACTACTTTTACTTCTACTACTTTTCCTACTTCTACTACTTTTCCTACTTCTACTACTTCTACTTCTTCCACTTCTACCACTACTACTGCCACTACCACCACCATCACTACTACTACTACCACTGCTACTGCTACTACTGCTACTGCTACTACTACTACTACTACTACTACTACTACTACTACTACTCCCGTGGCGCTCCAAGTTCAAAGACATTGGCTGCATGATTCATGATACCGACAGACAGAAGGGTGAAGTGTAGTGTAGTGTAGTGTAGTGTAGTGTAGTGTGGTGTGGTGTGGTGTGGTGTGGCGTGGCGTGGCGTGGCGTGGCGTGGCGTGGCGTGGCGTGGCGTGGCGTGGCGTGCGGTGCGGTGCGGTGCGGTGAAGTGAAGTGTAGTGTAGTGTAGTGTAGTGTAGTGTAGTGTAGTGTAGTGTAGTGTAGTGTAGTGTAGTGTAGTGTAGAGTAGCGTAGCGTAGCGAAGCGTAGCGTAGCGTAGCGTAGCGTAGCGTAGCGTAGCGTAGTGTAGTGTAGTGTAGTGTAGTGTAGTCATAGAGACTGGGACCTCCTACCTCCCCTTCCTTAGGGGCCAGCTCACACAAGACTAGCTTCACCACCATCTTAGTTTTGCTTTGTCTACAGAAAACAAAATCACTAGGACAAAAAAAACAACATTGGAGTTGCGAATTTGTGGTAAAAAAAAATCGCGTTTAAAGGAAAAAAATTCAGCAATGTTTTTTGGAATAAATCACAGATTTTGCCTATACTTGGCTAAAATGTCACCACCATCTAATCTTATCTTTTTTTGTCAAGGGAAAAAAAGACAACCAACCACCAAGGGAATGAAAACTCTCCAGAATGGCAGGGTTTAGAAAACTCTGTTTTTCCCCATCAATGTTCTTTTTTTTTTTTTTTTAAAGTAAATTCCATTTTCTAAAAAAAAAAATCGTGAACAAAATTTTTACTGGGGTCTTTTTTCCTTTGTTTTTGATCTTCGGCTAGAGTGCTGAGGTTGAAGCAATTGCAAAAATCTGGTTTGCAGGTCGTCCTTGTGCACATGTTAAAACCTATTCTGCTTTTTAGAAGAGTAGCCTATTGTGTGCCATTGGGAACGTATGAATTTTTTTTTTTAACCAAACTTCATGCACACGGAGATTGGATGTTAACCCCCCTACATGAGTGCTTATTCCCCTATCCTCGAAATAAAAAAATAAATAAATAGATGAAACTCTGCACACACGACCATTTTTGCCCACCATTAAGGTAGTCGCATTCCGACTTCGGGGATGATGTCTAAACATGACACCAATGCGCTTGCGTTTTTGAAATTTTGGTATCCGTTCCGACCAGCACACAATGGCCTATTCTCCCAAAAAGCGGAACGGGTTTTAACGTGTGCGCAAGATATTCGGCATGCGTTCGCGCACGGGACCTCAATTTGTAGTCTCATCCTAAGGACTTTCGGGGGATCCGGAATGGAGTGGGCACTGATATTTACTTCAGGGGTAAAATTCCCCTTGAGCACTGTTGCAGCTCAAACCTGGGATTGATCCTTGGTCGTCACATGGTGAGCACAACGCTCTACCCACCAGGCTATCGCGTCCCCTTTACAAGGTTCTAATTTCCGACTAAAAATTAAAAACAACAACAAAAAACCCCAAAACCAATCGCCAGGGAAAAAAGGAACATCTGAAGTACAAGGTATAAAAATAGAGGTTTTCCAAGCAAACAGCAGACATCGAGCTTAGTACAGACTTGTGCAGCACTTTTGTGCTTGCACCAGCCTAGCACAGTTTGCTTCAAGACTTGTAAAACTTTTAGGGTTGCTCGCTGCGCCAAAGAGGGATAGCTTGTGACCACAGTCCCTAAATCGGATAATTCCGCTGGGACTACAATGCAATGTCAAACAAACAAACAAACAAGAAAACATCACATCAGAACAATTCCTTATTCGGAAAGAATAGTGGTTAAAACGCTGTAATCAAAAAGCTAACGAACAAAAAGTGAAATGAAAGCATTTTCAACACTTTGAAGATTATGTGTGAAATCACATCAAATCATGCGAACCAACAACATCAGTTCCAATTTAGTACTGCTTAGATTAGAGCCACGCTGACTATTAAATCCATATCGGGGCTGTCATGATGTTGACTTCAAAAGAACCACGCCAAACATAGCCCCTCTCCTACATGGAGCTCTTTCTGATGACCAATCTCCATAACCCTTTACTTCATCAAATTTCAAAGGCCATAGTTAATGGCATGTTATATGGACTCCCGATTCTAAAAGACAAAATGGCAGGTCGCGCTAAAGACATTAATTTTGTCTCTAATTTATTATCTCCGAATTAAAAAAAAAAGGACTGTATAAATATAAATAAATGGTTCGGCTAAGTCAATGCTTAAGGAATCACCATACAGGCAAATAACATTACAGAATGCTAGTTTTGTAAAGTTTGTTTAAAAGAAATATTTAAAAAAATTAAAACTACATCTGGAAAAAATATACGGAAAAAGTTCGTATTAAAGATGGTCTAAAAGTCTCTGTGCTTTGTAAGTCTGTAATCAGCTGTAAAATGGATGCTAGTTTCAACATCTCAGTGCAGATATGTTTACGAGCCTAAGCATCTGTATACATGTGCGCAAACACGCACGCACACACACACACATACACGAGTGCACGTACGCACGCACGCATATATACACACATGTATGTAAATTCCTTCTTTTTATTGTATTGTACTTACATTAGTTAGACACTTCCTTCAGTAACTTTTCTCTTTTCTGTGATTGTTTACCTTCTCATCACTTAGTGTGAATAGACGTTAAATTGAAGAACAACACTTACGCGCATGCACGCGCGCGCACACATACACACACAAACACACACACAAACACACACACACAAACACACTCTCTCTCTCTGTCTCTCTCTCGGATGAAAAAAGTATGTGAATGCTTATCTGTCACCCTTGAAAAAATAAAGATTATTCTCTCTCTCTCTCTCTCTCTCTCTCTCTCTCTCTCTCTCTCTCTCTCTCTCTCTCTCTCTCTCTCTCTCTCTCTCTCTCTTTGTTGCATTGTCCTGTCTATGAAGATTTGAGGGAAAGGTTTCTTAAATATTCTAAAAGACTTCCTTTACATGTGCTACTAAAAGCTACAGTACCTGCTGATAGATGTAATTTATCACGATTTATTTTTCATGCAACCAACAGAAGAAATAAGATAACTCTCTAGAAATTGTTCTACATTTAAATCATGGTTGATTGTGACGTACGTGAATTACTTTGTGATGAATGTTTAAGATATGGATTATATAACTTTCGTGTCTAATTATTGCTGTTATATTATTTCATATACATACATGCTGATGGTGATGTGTTTGTAATACCCATGTCATATGCCCACACTCTACACCCACCATTCTTTTGTATTGTGGCCTAAGGCCGATGTACAGTAAAAGTCTGAAGTCTGAAGTCTGAAGTCTCTCTCTCTCTCTCTCTCTCTCTCTCTCTCTCTCTCTCTCTCTCTCTCTCTCTCTCTCTCTCTCTCTCTTTTCTGAAGACGCAGACATTTATCGATAAAATAGTTGTGTTTTCACGCACTAGTGTTATTCTGCTTTAAGGATCATGTACTAAACTCACCCATATTGTCTCGAAAAACATCATTCCCAGAAGAAAGAATGTGTTTTTTCTGGGGGGTTTTGTACCCAACTCCCAGCTTTTCTGATTGTATGTGAACTTTTCCCTTATTGATCTGTGCTGTGCGCTTATCTGGCTACTTCTCCGCAAATAGGAACCAATTTGTCGATTAATTTCTCTCTTTGTCTGTCTGTCTGTCTGTCTGTCTGTCTGTCTGTCTCCCTGTGTGTGTGTGTGTGTGTGTGTGTGTGTGTGTGTGTGTGTGTGTGGTGTGTTGTGTGTGAGTGGAGGAGAGATGAGGAGGAGAAGGATGAGAGAGAGAGAGAGAGAGAGAGAGAGATAAGGGGAGAGATGGAGGAGGAGGAGAGGAGAGGGAGAGAGAGAGAGAGAGAGAGAGAGAGAGAGAGAGAGAGAGGAGAGAGGAGAGGGAGAGAGAGAGAGAGAGAGAGAGAGAGAGAGAGAGAGAGAGAGAAGAGAGAGAGAGAGAGAGAGAGAGAAGAGGGAGAGAGAGAGAGATAAGAGGGAGAGAGGGAGAGAAGAGGGAGAGAGAGAGAGATAAGAGAGAGGAGAGAGGAGAGGAGAGAGGGAGAGAGAGAGAGGAGAGAGAGGAGAGAGAGAGAGAGAGAGATGATGAGAGTAGAGAGAGAGAGAGAGAGAGAGGAGTGCATGTGCATGTGCATGTGCATGTGTGTGTGCATGTACTATCAACGCAAAACCCTTGACACAATCACAGAAACTTGACACAGTAACAAAGACACCCCCCCAACCTTATCACCTTTCTAAATCATTACCATTTCCCCCCCAAAAAAAAACCCAAACCCCTAACTCACCCGTCTTGAGTCTCTTGGCGAAGACCTCGAAGAAGTCAGGATCGGAGGAGTCCAGGAAGTACAGCTCTCCGAGGCTCTCGGGGATGTGGCAGTCCTCCAAGAGGACGCCCATGATGCGCTGGTTGTGGAGACTCATCTGGGTCAGCTGCCTCAGCACCTTCTCGAAGACGAACCACGTCTCCTGCACGTACTGTCCGCTCAGCACCAACACCACGCGCTCGCTGAGCATGGCTGAGCACAGGAGGTTCTGCTCCAGGGTGGTGGGGTCCTGTAACACAGGTACGTAGAGGATTCGTTCGTGCTGAGAGAGTTTTTTTTGAGAAAGGAAAATCTCCTTTCCTGGCTTTACAAACGAAAACTCCTTTCCTGGCTTTACAAACGAAAACCTCTTTCCTGGCTTTACAAACGAAAACCTCTTTCCTGGCTTTACAAACGAAAACCCCTTCCCTGGCTTTACGAACAAAAACCCCTTCCCTGCTTTACAAACGAAAACCCTTTCCGGCTTTTTGCTTATTATCTATTTATTTGTTTTATTTGATACCCCTTTATGTCACATCAGATTAAAAAAAATATTTATCTGATACCCCTTTATGTCACAGCAGATTGTTCATTTATTTATTTGATAACCCTTTATGTCACAGCAGATGTTTATTTATTAATTTGATACCCCTTTATGTCACAGCATGTTATTTATTTATTTATTTGATACTATTTATGTCACAGCAGATTTATTTATTTAATTATCTATTTGATACCCCTTTATGTCACAGCAGATTTTTATTATTCATTAATTTGATACCCCTTTATGTCACAGCATATTATTAATTTATTTATTTATTTGATACCCCTTTATGTCACAGCAGATTTATTTATTTAATTATTTATTTGATACCCCTTTATGTCACAGCAGATTATTTATTTATTTATTTGATACCCCTTTATGTCACAGCAGATTTATTTATTTAATTATTTATTTGATACCCCTTTATGTCACAGCAGATTTTTATTTATTTATTTATTTGATACCCCTTTATGTCACAGCAGATTTTTATTTATTTATTTATTTGATACCCCTTTATGACACCGCAGATTTTTAATTTATTTATTTGATACCCCTTTATGTCACAGCAGATTATTAATTTTTTTTTGATACCCCTTTATGTCACAGCAGATTTCAATTTTTTTTTTATTTGATACCCATTTATGTCGCAGCAGATTTTTTAAATTTATTTATTTGATACCCCTTTATGTCACAGAAGATTTTTTATTTATTTATTTGATACCCCTTTCTGTCACAGCAGATTTCTCTGCGTAAAATGCGGGCTGCTCTCTCCCCCGGGGAGAGCGCGTCGCCACAAGTGCAGCGCCACTCATTATTTTTTTCTTGTCTGCAATTATATTTGTTTAACTATCAGAGTGGCTTTTTTCTACAGGATTTTTTTGCTAGGGAAAACTCTCTTGTTCCTGTGGGTTCTTTTACATGCGCTATTTTTAAAGTATAAATAGCATCCCTGTCTTCTTGGAAATCTTGTGGCTGGGCATTTCCTTTTTTATCACTTGCTTTGTTTCTGTGGGTTTTTTTTTAACCTTTCTGTCATATCTTTTGCTTTTTTTCTTGCCTAGCCTCCCCAGTCTATTCGCCAGTGTGTTTTTTTTTTATCCCAGGAAATTTTCAAATATTCTTGTGTCCCCGGTCGGAATGCGGCTACCTTAATATTGGGGCAAAAAACCGTCACATACGCAAAATCTTAACCATTTGTGAACGACAGAAAAGCAACGACAAAAAGAAAGCGAAAAACAAGAAACAAAAAAAGAGGATTTTTTGTGCCAAGAAGTTTTAAATGAAATCAGTGTCCATTAGCAAAATTTGCTTCCCTCATAAATATGTATGGCATGGTTATATACTGGATCGGACAAAACAAAAGTAGGCAGAATTGGTATTTCAAGCGCTCCTGACAATAACTCTTTCATAAAGAGGTAAAGGTGTCCCATAACCTATATGGTCATACGCTCTTTCTCTGTTTCTGGTCCATCGATCTGGAACGACCTTCCTCTCTCCCTCCGGCAAAAGCCTACTTATGACACTTTTAAATCCAACCTCAAGACACACTTATTTCAAACCTAAGTTTTTCTCCTTCCGCTTTCATCTCTTACCTGTCCCTGCCTTCAACGTCCACCTGCCAAAGTGCATAACGTTTGTAGGTGTGTGTGTGTGCGCGCGTGTTGCGTGCGTGCGTGCGTGTGTGCGTGTGTGTGTGTGTGTGTGTGTACATTCGAATTTGTTAAAACTGTAAATTGTTGTTGATTGTGTGTTGTGTAGGTCGAATGCAACCGCTTTGATTTGTATTTACAAGATATAGCGCTATACAAATTCCATGTATTATCATTATTATAGGGGAGCGAGGTGTCAGAGACCTCAGCTTCTCTAGGGGCCAGCATGTTGAGGGCAGCGCCCATCTCCTCTCCCTCTCTGCTTTACCTTCCCTGTCCCTAAAAAAGGACAGGCATACATTTACGGCTATGTAAACTAAGGGACTGTACTGAAGCCAAACAGTCACACGTCCAACTGGTAACCACGCTGGATGCTGCTTATTATTGGTTGGAGGAAAGCGAGTGCTCAGACCACTGAGTTATCCTGTCCCCTGTGCATGCTTTTCTATCATTCAAAGGATGCATTTGCTTGAAACAGTTCTTTCACATTATCACTTTTAACCGCCTATCCAAAAGCTTCATCACTACAACATGTCTCAATCTTTTCTGTCGAGTCTTATTCTATGCACGAGCATGCACACACACACACACACACACACACACACACACACACACACACACACACACACACACACACACACACACACACACACGCACACACACACACACATACACACATGTTCATACCCACGCCACGCCTAGTCTTTCGGTTGAGACGATAAACCGAGGTCCCGTGTGTTATACATCATTATTTAGCGCACGTAAAAGAACCCACTTCAACAAGAGGGCTGTCCCTGGCAAAATTATGTTAAAAAAAAAAGCCACTGTGATAGCGAAACAAACACAGTTGCAGACAGGAAAGGGAAAAAAAAGGAGTGGCACTGCACTTCTGGCGACGCGCTCTCCCCAGGGACAGCAGCCCGAATTTCACGCAAAGAGATCTGCTGTGACATAAAGTGGTATGCGATAAAATAATTTTAAAAAAAACAAAAAAACAAAAAAAACAAAACAGACTCAATTTTTTATGTAAACAAGTAGAAAAAGCTAATTTTTTCTCCTTTTTTTTTATTCATTAAAACAGTTTATGCATTTCCATTTTTAAAAAAAATTTGGTTGATAAAAATCATTCCATGATGATACAAAATTTCTCCTCATTTGCTGATGGTATGCATACTCTGTTGAGTTGAATAAAACATTGAAACATAAACACCCCCAAAACAAACAGAAAATCAACAAGGAAAAAAATGCACTTGGCTCGACCATCTTGTTTCCCTGTAGCTGGGTTTCCCCCTCCCCCCTCCCCTCCCCTACAGCATGTGAAGGCAGATTCTCATCATCAGCATGTTTCCGTGACAACTAACACCAGGAGTCTTTTCTCCGTGGTCAGATTCTTCCAGCTTTGTGTCGGGGTATAATCAACACCTATGCCTTCTTACAGCAGATCCTGTCATTTCCCTTTGCGACAGGGTGCAGGCTATAATATTACTACCGTATCTAATGGCAGGAGCTCTCTCTCTCTCTCTCTCCCTCTCTCTCTCTCTCTCTCTCTCTCTCTCTCTCTCTCTCTCCTCTCTCTTCCATGCTCTCTCTCTCTCTCTCTTCCATGCTCTCTCTCTCTCTCTCTCTCTCTCTCTCTCTCTCTCTCTCTCTCTCTCTCTCTCTCTCTCTCTCTCTCTCTCTTCCATGCTCTCTCTCTATCTCTTCCATGCTGTCTCTCTCTCTCTATCTCTCTATCTCTATATCTCTCTCTCTCATGAGATGTATATAAGCTTAAGATAAGCAGTGATTGTAGAATACAGATAGGTGCTGTCATGTCAGATATTTTTTCTTATTTTCTTTTCTGTATTGTATTGTGGCCCAAGGCCGATGTGCAATTAAACCATTCCAGTGTTTAGCGTTCTCTCTCTCTCTCTCTCTCTCTCTCTCTCTCTCTCTCTCTCTCTCTCTCTCTCTCTCTCTCTCTCTCTCTCCGTGCGTGCGTGCGTGCGTGCATGTGTGTGTGTGTGTGTGTGTGCGTGTGTGCGTGCGAGCGCGCACGCGTGCACCCGTGCAAGCGTGTTTTCCAAAGACGTCAGCATGAACATTTCCTTACAGGTTTCATTATTCAGTGAAACGTGGTACGAAAGAGATAGTTACTTCTCGTTACATTCTGTCCATGTACATTAACTTCGTGATGGAGCCATTGTTATTGGCAACGCTGCTCTGGGTGTGTCGTTACGCGAGCATTGGAGGGTAGAAAAAACCTGGTTCTTTATTCCTTCAATAGTTCTCATACATCCCGTGTAGTCGTTTGCACACAGCGCGCATGATTTATATAGAAAACGATCATCGAAGACGGAATACCGCTACCTTCATGGTGAGCAAAAACGGTCGCATACGCAAAATTTTACCATTGGTGAACCTCGGAGCTCTCGCCGAGGAACGATAAAAATATAGGAAAAAAATGTTTAATATTTACTCGTTAGAACTTATACACCAGATGTAGTGTTTATATATGACGCGCCGTTTTCTATGCCAAAAAGAAATGTTTTTCACTTGTTCAATACATCTTGTACAGCACATTATAGTTGCTTATACACAACGTTTCGTTTTCTATACAGAACAAAAGGTTTGGATTTACTAAGTCAGTAAATAGCACACATCACATCGCTACAACTGTTTCCACAAAACACGCCATCTTCTACGCAGATGATAGATTTGTATGCACTCGCACAGTACATCTTGTAATCGCACATATTTCTTTACAAACATCGCACCATTTTCTATGGAGAGAGAGAGAGAAAAAACAGGTTTTACTTATTCGTTCAATAAATGTTCTCAATCACAATTTCTGTTTGCACATTAAACGCGCTACTTTCTCGTAGAAAAGAGGTTACAAACATGGCACCATTTTCTATGGAGAGAGAGAAAAAAAACAGGTTTTACTTATTCGTTCAATAAATGTTCTCAATCACAATTTCTGTTTGCACATAAAACGCGCTACTTTCTCGTAGAAAAGAGGTGGTTTGTATGCAAGCCATCACAGTACCCCTTATGCATCAAATAGCTGTACACATAAAATAATCCATTTTCAATGTGGGGAAAGAGGTTTTTATTTACTTGCTAAATGTTACCATTTATATCACATCGCGGTAGCTTGTTTACACAGTAAAGCACCTTCTAGGTTTGTCTTTACTGACTACAATGCGTCTTACCATTCATATCGCGGTACCCCGCAGTCGGAATGAGGCTATCTTAATGGTGGGTAAAAATGGTCGCATAGATGTGATATTTCTGTTGCAGAGGTTGTGTTCTGTGCAACTAGACAACTATGGAGAGAGAAATGGCGTTGTGGTTACAGCATCAAACTCAGGATCTCAAAAGGCGTGGGTTCAAAGTCTGCTTTGGTGCGAGCAAAGCTGTCCCGTGAATGGCTTTTCCATCAGAGCTAGAATAGGTTCAGGCTCCTTTCTCTTGCCAGTAATCTGCATAAAACTATCATCCTGGCCCAGGCTGTCAGTTATTGATGTCAGCTCATTGCCAAGGCCAACACTAAAATGTGATGTTGTAAAATGTTGTGTTGAGATTGCTTTCATCAGCCATGACAAGCTCTTAACATAAACCCTGCACTCTCCTTTAAAAGGAGAAAAAAAATCCCCTGAAGTCGGAATATGGCTGCCTATATCGCGAGGTACTTGGTAACAGTCATACACACAAAGTTCTCATCAGTGTGCAATTTCAATCTCCAGCGATTCCAGGTGGGATGGAGAGTGAGTCAGAGTGCAACATTATGGTGACCCCCCAGAGTGTTCAGCTGGGAACGCACTAAAACAACATCTGTAAACTACACAACACACCACACACACACACACACAACCCCCCCACACCACCCACACACACACAGCCACTACCCCCCCACCACACACCCCCCACAACACACCAACCCCACCCCCCCAACCCAACACACACCCCACACCCACAACACCAACCCACCTTCTCCACCTCAGGCGTGTAAATACACTGGTACCCGTAAGGCGGCGCACTGAGGCGGGCGACCACCTCCTGAACCAGCCCAGGTCCTGGGCGCAGTGGGAGAGGAAGACGTGGTAGCGGTACAGCTCGTTCAGGGGAGGCGCGCCCAGCGACTGGGAGCCCGAGGGCGAGGAGGAGGAGGAGGGGCAGGGGCCCCCCCTGTTCTCCACTAGCAGGTGAGTGGTGGCGTCCAGGGCCAGGTGAGCCGCCAGGTGCGAGGGGGTGGGGAGGGTGGTGGTGGAGGTGGAGGTGTTGACAGACAGGGCTCTCTGGTAGGGGGAGGCTGAGGCCGCCCTGTGGTGACTGCTGCTGCCGCTGGTGTTGCCTCTGCTGGGGGATGGTCCGCAGGGAAAGAAAGAAGGACGAAGTTATTTTAATTTAATGATGGAGTGTGTCTTATCACAAGTCCTTGATTCAATCATTGATGCTGAGGGGAAACAGCAAAGTTAGAGGCTGTATGATCAGTGGTTTTTTTTTCCCCACTCATGGAATTCCACTTTACAGCTTAGTCTTTTAGTGATCGACTATGACTCTTATGACTAGGAGGCTTGACTTGAAACAGTCTTTATGTGCTGCAGCCCTGGGGGGCTAGTTGGCCTTTGGAGAACATCTCCAACGCTGACTGACTGTCCTTATGCCCACTTGGCCGAGAGAGTGGGGTTGTGCTTTGGGGAAGGCATCTCCACTATAGTCAATTTTCTGCCCAGTTTCCGAAACAACAGCGGCCTCCTTTGCTATTTTACGACGGACAAACATATAATATTTTGGACACATAAGTACAACACACATTCCCCATGTGCAAATACACGAAGAACATCTCGTGCACAAGTTAAAAAATGCTTCACTTTTCGGAAGAATAGGCCATTGTGTGTTGGTGGGAACAGATGACAAAATTGATTTCACATGGGACAAGATGTAAAAAAAAAGCACATGAGTGCTTATTCCATTATCCTCGATATAAAAGAACAGAGGCATACAGACAGTCAGCGTTGGAGATGTTCTCCAAAGGCCAACTAGCCCCCAGGCTGCAGCACATAAGGATTGTGCGAGTCAAGCCATCTAGTCAGAGAGTCATAGATGATCACTAAAGACTAAGCTGTAAAGTGGATTTCCATGAGTGGGAAAGCGACTGATCATACAGCCTCTCACTTTGCTATTGCCCCCAGTGTCAATGGTTTAATCAAGAACTGCGATAAAGCACAGATGCTGACGGCTATGTCCAAAAAACCAAACCAAACCAAACCAAAAAAAAAGTACCCACGGGTCGTACTTAACAGCTCGTACCGAATAAACGTATGCACGAATAAGTATGCACAGAATTATTTAAACTTAAAAAACACCCATTATATATTTATAAATGCATACATATGCATATCTATACACACACACATATATATATATATAATCATATACACACATAATTATAAAAGTTATACATAATTTATATCTATATAAACCTACATGTGTTGCACACGATACATATCGCACACAGCTCAAAGCAACACACACACACACACACACACACACACAGACACAGACACAGACACAGACACACACACACTCTCTCTCTCTCTCTCTCTCTCTCTCTCCCCTTCTCTCTCTCTTATACCTCGTAATAACGACAGCACATAACTAACTATAACGATCAGAAGAACAAAACCCCACCCCTCACCTGCAGGCTTCTCGGCTGTCCAGACTGTGGAAACGAGGCAGGGAGTTGTCCTGACCCAGATCGGGGCTGACCTGACACCCGCCTTTCTCCACCCGGACCTGCGGCGTGGACAACAGCGGCTGGGTATCTGGGGTACCGTCCGAAGCCCGGGTACCCTGCCGATGCACCCGCTTCCCGCCCCCCTGCTCCTTGTTGTGTCCCTTACGTTTCTGCCGTCCATCTTTCGACTCCGCGCTGGAAGAAGATCGCCTCTTCTGATCCGAGTCCTTCCGCTTCCGGTGACTGCTCACTGACACGGAATTCGATTGGTTGCCTGTTTGTAACACGGACACGGATTGGTTGCAACTGGACGTGGAGGGCTTCGGCTGAGGCGTGATGTGGGAGGGGTCGGGGTTATCGGGGCGTGGGGAGGAGGAGGAGGAGGAGGGGGGGCAGGTGCCTGGGTAGACGCTGAGCTCGATGGAGTCTCGCCCGCTGCCGGAGTGGTGGGAAGACGGGGAGCGGTTGCTGCTGTTGCGGGAAGGGGGGGAGGGGTGGCGGAGGTGGTGGGGGTCCTGCATCAGAGCAGCGGCGTCCGCGGCATCCCGGAGAACGTCCACCCCCACCACGCACCGTCCCCTCGCCCCACACCCTTCCTCCTCCTCGTTCAGCAACCTGCACGTTTCCTTGCTGGCGTCAAAGCTGTCGGCAGACGATCTACCCGCCGACTCCTCACCCACACCATGGCAACACCGGCATACCCGATCACCACCACCACCACTACACCACCACCACCACCACCGCACTCACACCCACCACCCCTCCTACACACCCCCATTTTCCCCACAGCCTTGACCTAACCCGCCCCGGCCTTGACCTAGTTCGGGGTCACCAGAAGAGGGGTCAGAGTACACCGTCACCGTGGTGTGACCGGGGCTGTCCTTGCGGGAGGAATCTGCTTCTTCGTGCTGCAGTAATGGTCGGGACTGGAGCTCGTGCAGCTCGCGGTTGTCCGGGGAAGGCGAGGTGTCCTTGCGGCTCCTCTCCTGGCTGTAGTTGGACAAGCTCCGCTGCCAGGATTTGCGATGGTTGGAGGAGAAGACGGTGGACACGTTTTTCCGCCGGTTGGAGGGAGACGAAGCCTGAGACACCGCTGTGGAGGAAGCTAGCGCCGGCAAACTGCTGTTTCGTATGATGCCGTTACACGTCACATGCTCTCTTGTTGCTGCTGCGTCTTTTTCGCAATCGTTCTCGTTGTTGCAGTCGGGTGGGTCCACGTTGTGAGTGGCGTCCGTTGCTGACGGGAGGTGTGTGGGTGATGACGTCATCACGGTGGTTTCGTGGTCTGACGTAGCCGTGGTTGTGGTCAGGGCCGCCGTGACGTCAGAAGAACCCTCCAGTCTGCCTCCGAGTTTTTCCGATTTTTCTGGAAAAAAAAGAATGTAAACTTGATTTAGAGATAACTTTAAAAGCTGTCTGTTTCTTTCTTACCTTAAGTATCTTTTTGACAGATCATTAAAATAAAAATCTACTCAGTGGATAGAAAAAAAAAAGAAAGTAAACTTGATTTAGAGAAACTTTAAAAGCTGTCTACTTCTTTCTACCCTTGAGTATCTTGTCGACAAATCATGAACATAAAATCTAATGGTCAGTAGTTCCAAAGCCATGGTGAGGCCTCAGCTGGGCATTTTGTGCCATCCGTACCACTGGCCATACACGGTCTACTTTCCTATAAAAGATAGTTGGGTTATAAACATGTGCACACTAATATTATTTTGTTAATGTGCATTCGGCACACACGAGACCTCGAATACCTCATTGGCAAGACTTGGAGCGAAGAGATGTCAGAGCCAATGTTTACCTCAGAAAGAAATTCCTCATTCATGTTTTGTTCTGCTGTGAAATGAAGCCACGCCTGTTGCTGCATGCAGGTAGAATAATGTACGAGTGACTTTAAGCACACGGGGACTGGATGTGAAATAAAAAGCGCACGAGTGCTTATTCCATTATCCTGGGAAAATAAAAGAGTGAACACATTAAGAAATGAATTAAGAGAAAGATATGTATATTTTTCTGTCTCATTCTCAAAGGCTGGGTAAAAAAAAAAGAATATGCTAATACTCACCATTTATTATTGAAATAAAGATATTATTGATGATGATAATGATCATCATCATCACAACTACCACCAACTACTACCACCATCAGAAGTTTCCCTTTATGTCATACCTGTACCTTGTATCATCATCACCATCCCCATCATTATCATCACCACCAACCCAACACCATCATTAGCGGTACCACCACCACCACTACCATCACCATCACTACCACCACCACCATCACACACCACTATCATCTATCTCTATATAATTATATATCTGTACTTTTGTTTTTCTGTCCTCTTCCTCCTCCTCCTCCCCTCTCTCTCTCTCTCTCTCTCTCTCTCTCTCTCTCTCTCTCTCTCTCTCTCTCTCTCTCCTCTCTCTCTCTCTCTCTCTCTCTCTCTCCTCTCTCTCTCTCTCTCAGTCTATGTGTTTATCAAGTTCCAAACCCGTTCAAGATAGGGCTATTGCAATCATGCTCCAAAAGGAAGTGGCTTCCTCCCCCTTGTTTCATGAATTAAACACAATATCAGTACTTTTGTTTCCTCCTTCGCCCGCTCTCCATGTATTGTGGCTTAAGGCCATTTTACCCAGTAAACCTGTTCAGAAGTTGCAGACAGGAAAAAAGAAGAAAAAACAATGGGTGGCGCTGCACTTGTGGCGACACGCTCTCCCCAGGGGGAGAGCAGCCCGAATTTTTACGCAGAGGAATCTGCTGTGACATAAAGTGGTATAAAATAAAATAAAATGGAATAAAATAAAATAAAAGAGTTCAGAGTTCTTTCTCTCTCTGTCTGTCAATCCATCCCTACCCAAAAAAAGAAGAAAGAAACAAATATTCTACACAATCCAAACAGAAGACTACTACACGCAAGAAGAAGCGCGAGAACGCAGGCGGACACTACAACAGAATGCACTATATAGCACACACAGCACAATGCAGCGCAGTGCACAGCAAGCAAGCAGCAGAGAGGGTAGAGGTGGACGGACGACAGTGAGCGTCAACACTAGACAAGCCCCGTCCTGCCACTGACAGCTCTCCCACAGTGGCCACAGGACAAAACATCACCAGCAGTTGTCTAAGCCTACAAGGGGAAGCCCCCATGCTGTCTGTTCTATATAGGCCTGCCTCACGGCGCTAGCCTAGTAGACTATAGGCCTCGGGGAGACAGGCAGAAAAGGAAACGGGAAAAGAGTGGGGGGTGGCAAATAGCAAGGTGAGAAGAATATAAGAGAAGAAAGGAAAGTGGAGGCGTAGACTGCTGGGGGGGGGGGGGGGGAGGGGGAGGAGGGGGGTCGAAAGGAGGGAGAGGGAGGATGGGGGAGGGAGAGGGTGAGAGAGAGAGAGAGGGAGGGAGAGGGAAGCGGAGGTGTGGGGATGTGGGAGAGAGAGAGAGAGAGAGAGAGAGAGAGAGAGAGAGAGAGAGAGAGAGAGAGAGAGAGAGAGAGAGAGAGAGAGAGAGAGAGAGAGAGAGAGAGAGAGAGAGAGAGAGAGAGAGAGAGGGGGGGGGGGGGGGGGGGGGGAGTAAATTCATCAATTCTGAGGATAAATGCCCTTTTTTTCACCACTAGTCTCCGCGTGCATGGGATTTTGTAAATGTTGTCGATCTTTTTTCCCCCCCAAGACACACAATGACCTACTCTTCCGAAAGGCAGAACAGGTATTTTTGACGTGTGCGGCAAAGTGTTCTGCGTGTGTTCACACACGGGACCTCTCTGTCTCTATCCGAAGGACTTTGGAGGCAGGAGAGTCAGTATTGATGTTAACACACACACACACACACACAGAGCTGTAAATGGGTACCTGCCCTCTTTAGGGTCAGGGAAGGTAAAGCAGCGATGGAGAGGAGATGGGCGCCACCGCCCTCATTATGCTGGCCCCTAGAGAAGCTGAGGTCTCTGATGCCTCGCACCCCTACGACCGCCTAGTTTATGGGACACCTTTACCTTACCTTTTTACACACACACACACACACACACACACACACACACACACACACACACACACACACACACACACACACACACACACACACACACACACACACACACAGGGAAGAAATACCCTGGAACGCCTCGGTGGTGGGTTGAACCAGGGCTGTCAAATCAGGAGCTCAACTCTCTAACCACTTTTATTTATTTATTTATTCATTTTTTTATATCGAGGATAATGGAATAAGCACTCATGTGCTTTATTACATCCAGTCCCCGTGTGTATGCAGTTTTGTAAATGTCATCTGTTCCCACCGGCACACAATGGCCTACTCTTACGAAAAGCAGGACAAGATTTAACGTGTGCGCAAGATATTCTGCGTGCGTTCGCACACGGGGCCTCGGTTTATAGTCTCATCCGAAGGACTTTTCGGGAGAGTGGAGTCGGCACAAGGCTATCCTGCCCCCCCCCCCCTCCCCTCCCCTCGATGGTAAATGAGAGCACGAGATGAAAGAAAAAACTGAGGTACCCGTGTAAAAAGAACCCACATCAACAAAGAGTTGCTGCTGTAGATAGGGAAACTAATAATTCTGCAGACAGGAAACTAATGGGTGGTGCTGCTCTTGTGGCGCTGCTCTTGTGGCGATGCGTTCTCCCTTGTGAGAAGAGCCCGATTTTCACGTAGAGAAATCTGCCGTGACTTCAAAGTGATAGACAAGTACAACTACAAAGAGAGAAATAAAGTCAAGTCAAATCAAGTCCCCGCTTCACTGACCGATTTTGCAAGTACATGAAGACACACAAGTTTCGCTAACAATGTCAACTCGGAGGAAAAGTTTGACAGCGCCAAATCGTACGTCAGATATAAAGGAATAAGAAGAATAAAAGAAACATACGAACAAAACAAAACAAAACAAAACAAAACAGAACGAGCAAACAAAAAAAACAACCCAACTCGGTAATTGTCGACTCGTCGGCTGAAAATGTAAACTATGAACAGAAACGCTGTGCAGTTATACGGGGTGAACAAATACATTCCCCGCTTATATCCACTGTCATTAATAATAGAACAAGAGTCCGTAAGGAAAAGGAAAGACACAGAGAGAGAGAGAGAGAGAGAGAGAGAGAGAGAGAGAGAGAGGAGAGAGAGAGAGAGAGAGAGAGAGAGAGAGAGAGAGAGAGAGAGAGAGAGAGAGAGAGAGGGAGGGAGAGAGGAGAGAGAGAGAGGGGAGGGAGAGAGAGAGAGGGAGGGAGAGAGAGAGAGGGAGAAAGGGAGGGGGAGAGAGAGAGAGAGAGAGAGAGAGAGAGAGAGAGAGAGAGAGAGAGAGAGAGAGAAGGAGAGAGGGGAGAGAGAGAGAGAGAGAGAGAGAGAGAGAGACAGGCAGACAGACGGACGGACGGGCAGGCAGGCATACATACATACATACATGCATACATACATACAGACAGACAGACAGACAGACAGACAGACAGACAGACAGACAGACAGACAGACAGAGAATGTAACTACGGAGAGAGACAAAGACTGATAATGCGACGCAGTACAGGCATTAAACGTGGCAAAAATACAAACAAACAAAAGAATGAAACAAACAAACACACAAACAAACAAAACACAATCTTCAGTCCTGCACTTTTCTTTTTTCTTCTTCTTCTCCTTTCTCTCTTTCTATTCCTTTTCTTTTAACGTCTCTCGCCTGCGTGATTGCATGCATACATACATACAAGACTTAACAGCAAAGATTACAAATTCAAGTCCGAACCAAATTGCGGTTTTTTTAATGTTTGTTTGCTTCGAGGTGTTTTTTTTCTGTTTTTTTTTGTGCTTGGGAATCAAGTTGCAAATGTGATGTTAGCCTGGATCGGCTGTTTGGTGGTGACAAAGCCATGTGAAAAAGTACGGGATCGTAGGTTCAAACCCATCGTATACTTCTTTATTATGTAATTTGAAAGTTTGTGTGTTCGGGAGAAGAGGACAACATCGATGCAACCTCGTGAGTCTCTGAGGAGAATAGATGGTCATAGTATTCACCCCAAAGTGCTTTTTTTCCCTCAAAATTGTGCACAAGGAAACTATTGTGCCACCTTCACTTCGCTTCATCGTCACCTCCATCTATTCCGTATTGTCTGATCGATCGTTGGTGTACCACTGAATATTTTGCAACCAGCTTCCTCCACTCCTTGCAGATCTCAGCTTTCTGTAGAATGTCGTTCCCACTCAAGGTCAGTCCACTCTCTGATGATGTCTTACCATCGTTTTCTCTGTCTGCCTCTTGTTCGCCCTCTTTGTACTGTTCCTGGTAGGACAGAACTGGCCAGCGAGCGCTAAAAGCAAGATTTGCCTTGGTTTAGTACCTCCGTCTAGCATTTTGTTCCCCCCAAAAAAAACAACCAAAAAAAAAAAAAAACAACACCCCCCCCACTAGCATTGGCATTGTATTTCCCCCCTTGGGGATGCAATATAAATAACATCCTCACCTCCTGGAAATACTGTGCAAGGAATTCCCTCTTTTCTATCCCTCTCTTTGTTTCTGCCTGGTTCCTTTTCTTCATGTCATCATCTTCTTGTCTATTTTCTGCCCTCTTGGTCCGTTCTCCTGCCTTTTTTCCCCCCCAAAGAAATACTGAAAAGATAACAATTCTGTCCACACACCGAAGTCTGATGCGCGGGGCCTGAGTTGTCAGGCGCTTAACGGCAGCAGTGCATCGCATTTTCGTTCATAGGACAGACAACAATAGTTGCTGTCTGAGCGTTCGACGAAAAAAAAAAAAAAGAAATAGCGCAGCTAATAAAAAACCCCACAAAAAACCCCACCTCAAATCCTGGTTCTTAACGAGATTTGAACCACGTACTTCTGTTTTCTTAACGCAAGATGCTATTTCTCTGGATGTACCACTGCACTGCATGCACCCACGCTGACAATGCATTCAGCTTTGTTTGTTTGTTTGTTTGTTTGTTTGTTTATTTGCTGATGATGCTTTAAAGGGAAAGACATCGCGAGCACGGCATGCTTTGTGTGTGTGTGTATGTGTGTGTGTGTGTGTGTGTGTGTGTGTGTGTGTTGTGTGTTGTGTGTGTGAGTTTGTGTGTTTGTGCGTGTGTGTGTATGTGTGTGTGATGTGTGTGTGTTAAGCAGCGATTGTGCGAGATGATCAAGAACCTCTGTTTTTGGCCCCAATGCACAGGCCAAAAACTGCACTTGACCTGACTACACAATCTGGGTCGATGGTGGAATCCAAATAAGAATGGACGAAGGTGTGAAGGTGTTGCTGAATGGATGGAAACGAATGCTGCTGCTGCTCTCTCTCTCTCTCTCTCTCTCTCTCTCTCCTCTCTCTCTCTCTCTCTCTCTCTCTCTCTCTCTCTCTCTCTCTCTCTTAATAAAGATTACTCATTCATTCATTCACTTTCCGTATCTGTCTCTGTCTCTCTCTCTTCCCTCTCTCCATCCATCCATCCATCCATCCATCCATTCCCCCTCTCTCTCTTTGTCTGTCTGTCTGTCTGTCTGTCTGTCTGTCTCTCTCTCTATCAAAAACCGCCACAACTCTCTCTTCAAAGCCAGATGGAAAAAAAGCAGGATACATGTCATCATTAGAAATAAAGGTCACCACCTCCACTATGATAACCACTATCCTCATCCTCTCTGTCTCTCTGTCTCTCTGTCTGTCTCTGTCTGTCTGTCTGTCTGTCTGTCTGTCTGTC
>CM060323.1:34188633-34191133 GCA_030674155.1 Stramonita haemastoma | reverse complement strand
TGTCTCTCTCTGTGTCTCTCTATCTCTCTATCAGATGACAATATTTACAAAACTGCATGCACACGGGGACCGGATGAAAAAAAGCACATGATTGCTTATTCTGTTATCCTCGATATAAAAGACTAAATAAATAAATAAAATAAATAAATATCTATCTATCTATCTATCTATCTATCTATCTATCTATCTATCTATCTATCTATCTATCTATCTATCTATCTATCTATCTATCTACCTATCTATCTATCTATCTCTCTGCCTCTCTGCCTCTCTATCTATCTATCTATCTATCTATCTACCTATCTATCTATCTATCTCTCTGCCTCTCTACCTCTCTATCTCTCTATCTATCTATCAATCTATCTATCTATCTATTGGGCAATTTGAATAAACCACAAGAATATCAAATATTGTCGTGAACGCGATTGACACTTCTCAATTGTAAAAAGTGTCTGGCTGTGAGGTACCACCTAGGTTCATGCTTCAGTCACCACCTAGACCTCTGACGAAGGCTCTTCCAGGAGCCGAAACTCGAGTCAGGTCAGGCCAAAGGCATGGTCCTCACTCAAAAATGCCTAAAACGTTATTGAAAAATATCATGTCATAGTTTTTTGTTTTGTTTTGGTGTTGTTGAATGTCTGTTTTTACATATTTGAAATATTTGATAAATTATTTTTAAAAAATGATGTTGTAACTGGTTACCTACACTTGTTTTCATCCACTACTATTTTCTGAATAATATTTTTTTTGCGTCTGCGAGTGTTTTTACCCACCATTAGGTTAGCCACATTCCATCTTCAAGGATCAATTAAATTCAATTCAGTGTTGTTTGCGTCAACGTTTTCTACATTGTAACATGTCCACACTGTTCTCCAATCAAAAAAACAAAACCTGACAAAATGCCAGAACTTCCACAAACACGGGTATAAGAAAAGAGGGGTAGAACTGAGCTGGACACTCGTACAATAGCAGTGAGTTTCATCTCATGCAGTTACTTCAAGAATTGTAACATTTTTGGGGTGGCCCGAGGTGCTGAAGTTGGAGAGCTTGCCGAAGCGTGGGACCTCTAACTTTCTGGCTTCTGTCCACAGTCCTGATATCAGAGAATTCTGGAAAGGACTATAATTCGACTAAAGCAAAAAACAAAATGAGCTGGACAGTGAGGGTGGTGGGGCAAGGTAAAAGAGGAAGGGATATATTCGGAAAGTAAAGACAAAAAAATAAACAAGACAATCCATGATTTAAGTGCAGAAACGAAACATTTCCTAAAAGTTCTCTCCGCCTGCCTGCGTGCGTGGGTTGCTGGTATCTCTTAGCTGGCGTGCATAATCTGCATGACAATTCGCAGGTAAAATTAACGACCCCCACCCCTTCCGCCACTTCACCCCACCCCCACCCCAACGCCTCTCACTCCGCACACACATTCTAGCCACAGAATAATTATTTTTAAAAAAAGGGCTGGATCCAGGTATTCTTGCAGGTGCACGCTGATATGATCCGCCTTTGATTTTGTGGCCGGCTGAGTCCATCAGACCACAGCGCTGCATGCTGCCAGAAGAGGGATGGGAATCAGGCAGCTAGGTCCATTATCCCGGCATTATTTTGCTGGGGAGGGGGGAGGGGAGGAACTCTTTGATCATGTACACACCATGGTTTAAGAGATACCCTAAGATTTTCGCATATCATGGTTTAGAGATACTGTAGGATATTCGCGTACCATGGTTTAGATATACCCTAGGATTCTGGCGTACCATGGTTTAGAGATACCTTAGGATTCTGCCGTTTTTGCTATTTTCTTTATGAGGTTTTTTCTTCTTCTCTGTCTTGTGGTCATGCTTGATGTTGTGTATCACGAGGACAGACTTGACTTTTCTTACATCTCCCTTTCTCTTCTTCTTTACTGTTTTTGTTGTGTGTGTGTGTGTGTGTGTGTGTGTGTGTGTGTGTGTGTGTGTGTGTGTGTGTGTGTGTGTGTGTTTGTGTGTGTCATTGTATGTGCGCGTGTGCGTGTGTGCGTGCATGCGCGCGTATGTGTGCGCGCGCATGTGTGTGTACCCTTTCCCCTTTCATCTATCTCGTAGGCATAATTAAAGTAGACCTTTCGGGCACCACCACTGAAAACTTCCCTCATATTATGCCCTACAGGAAATTCCTCCTCCGTGAACAGACTTGAAACACACAACACCAACACCCCTTCTTCTCTTCCTGCTCAGGCCAGTGCCCATGGCAACTGCCTCACCTGCCTCTCCCTCTGTCCCTGATGTCATGCGGGGAACGAGGTGGACTACAGAAAAATCGTTCATCACACCATCGTTGCCATCTCTCGGAGACAGGTTAAGTACGTTTTATGGTCCGCCATCGTAAATTTGCATGCCTGTGGCCATTTCGCCTTCTTTGAGTGCTCACGATTCCCTTTCACTGACCCAAGGTGTAATATGGGGTATAATCCGTTCCAGGCAAGTTTGAAACACCGAAAAAAAGAAAACGTTGAGAGGTATAG
>CM060323.1:34177881-34183533 GCA_030674155.1 Stramonita haemastoma | reverse complement strand
GCAGATTACCTCCTGGGGAGGAATCTAACTAGCTAGCAGTCCACTTCCGGTCAATAAAGTTGAAGTGTGACGGGAGAGGGGAAGGGGGAGGTTGTGTGTGTGTGTTTCTTTATTTTTCATTCTTTCATTTTACTGTTTGTATCGATGATAATGGAACGGAATAAGCACTCATGTGCTTTTATAATCCAGTCCCCGTGCGTATTCAGTTTTGTCAATTTCGTCATCCATTCCCACCGGCACACAATGGCCTAAGCTTCCAAAAGCAAAACGGGATTTAACGTGTGCGCAAGATGTTCTGAGTGCGTTCGCACACGGGACCTCGGTTTATAGTCTCATCCGAAGGACTTTTGGGGGGAATGGAGTCGGCACTGATGTTACCTCTAGAGGAAACATTCTTTTGAACGAGATTCGAACCCAGGTCGGCAGATCACAAGCGCATCACCCTGACCACCAGGCTATCCCGTCCTCTGTGTGCCTGGGTTTTTTTCTGTTTAAGTATACTCATCCGTTGCTTTCCGGAAGAGTAGGCCATTGTGTGCCGGTGGGAACGGATGACAAAATTTACAAAACTGCATACATAAAAGGACTGGATGTAAAAAAAAAAAAAAAAAAAGCACATGAGTGCTGATTGCATTATTCTACAAATAAAAGAATAAATGAAATAAATAAATAAAAACAATTGCTTATGTCTTTATTGTAAATGGCGAAGGGTTCTTTTGACGTTTATCTCACGCACATTTCACATTCTTTACCATTCCCATCTGCTTATCCAGTATCTCTGTCTTTCCACTGTTTCCATCTGTCTGTATGCCTGCCTGTTTGTCTTTCTGTCTCTCTGTTACTCTGTCTGTCTGTCTGTCTGTGTCTCTTCCTCCCTCCTCTCTCTCTCTCTTTCCCTCTCCCTGTAACCTTTCTAGTGTCGGCTAAATACACGCCATACGCACAGACCACTGTATCAATATTCATTACTGTCACAGCTTTTCAGCAAATTCGCGGTAACAGGAAAAACTATTGATGTAGTTAAAAGGAAACAAACCAACCCAGTAATGTGACATCCACCACTAAACCATTATGGGATAGCGTGCAGTAAAATAAGATAAAATAAAATAAGCCATAAAAATGGGAGGGGGATTAAAAGAAAAAAGAAATCTTGTTTAACGCAATGATTTAATGGCAGGTCTGCACAAGCTTAGCTGGCAGATCGTAGAAATCCCCACCCTTCATTCACCAGACACCGCCAAGATTCGAACCCACGACTTCGCGGACGCGTGTGACTGAAGCCAAACGGTCTTAACGACACAGCGCCCGTCCAACTTCAAGTGCAGACCTGCCAGTGCCTTTATTCCCTTCGTGTATATACACATGCAGAAGATCAAACATGAACGTCCAAGATCCCGTAGTTGAGGTCAGTGTTCGATAGGTTCCGGAAACACGAACATACATCCCCGAAGTCGGAATGCAGCGACCTTCGTGGTGAGTAAAAACAGTCGCATAAGCGAAATCTTACATGTGGTAAACTTCAGAGCTCTAGCCAAGGATCAGGGAAAAAAGTAACAAACCCCCCCCCCTCCCCCTAAACAAAACAGATTCAGATGAGGTTACTGACTTTGTTCAGTGAGTCAAAAACAACAAGCATTTCACACTAGCAGAAACAATCATTCAATCCTCTTGCTGTCAGTGTGACTTCATATAACTGAAACAACATACATTCCACACCAGCAGAAACAATCATTCAATCCTATTGCTATCAGTGTGACTTCATATAACCTAAACAACATACAGCAGCAAGAAACAACCACTCAATCAATCCCCTGCTGTCAGTTTCAGTTCACATACCCTAAACTTTGAAGCATTATTTTTTTTCTCCAAATTCTACTTTTTGTCCGACCATACGAAGAGCTCCAGACTTCAGTGAAAAAAACCCCCAAACCTCCGCAAACTAAAATGGTACGGGAACGTCACACGAACATCTGGAGTGGCCAAGACAGTCCTACAGGGAACAGTACAAGGAGGGAGAGGAAGAGGCAGACAGAGGAAACGATGGGAAGACAACAGTCATCAGAGAGTGGACTGGCCTTGGGTGGAGCGATTTGCTACGGAAAGCAGAGGACCGCGGGGAGTGGAGGAAGCTGGTTGCAAAATCTTCATTGGTGCCCCCACGGTCCGCGGGACTACAGGATAGGTGAAGGTGATCGATATATAATTTGTCGTTAATAAACACGATGAGGTGAAAAGTTGGTTCTGTTTCTCATTAGTAGCGTACTGCTATAACAACCAAACACTGTCCAGATTACTTTCAGGTCGATGCTATTGTGGGCAGAGGGGACACTGACCTCATAAAAGAAGGGATAGGAACACAGGAACGCCAGAAGGAGGGTAATGGGGGAGGGAGGGGAGAGAGAGAGAGAGAGAGAGAGAGAGAGAGAGAGAGAGAGAGAGAGAGAGAGAGAGAGAGAGAGAGAGAGAGAGAGAGAGAGAGAGAGGAGAGAGAGAGAGAGAGAGAGAGAAACAAGTGCAGGTAACCAGTATATAATGTATTATATATTATATATAATGTATATATTATATGTAACCCCTTTCTGTCTCTCTCTCTCTTTCTCACTCTTATATATATATATATATATATATATATATATATATATATATATATATATATATTATGTATATATATTTAAAGAGAGAGAGAGACAACAGACAGACAGATAGACAGAGACAGACAGAGACTAAGAAAGAGAGAGGCAAGGAGGAAGAGAGACAGAGACAGACAGACAGACACAGAGAGAGAGAGAGAGAGAGAGAGAGAGAGAGAGAGAGAGAGAGAGAGAGAGAGAGAGAGAGAGATAGAGAGAGAGAGAGAGAGAGAGAGAGAGAGAGAGGGGGGGGGGGAGGTAGAGCCTTTTTAACTGAATGAATCTTTTGAAGGAATCTTTTCATAGAGAGATAATGAATAAGCACACATCATGGCTATTTATTTTTAAACATCAAGCCCTGAATCAGAAGAAACATTAATAATGAAAAACCACAAGGAAATAAGCAAGGATCTCAAAGAAAACCAATCACGCAGCAATATCAATAAGAAAAAGAAACCACATGTCAGTTTGGTAATTGGTAAAAAAAAAGAGAGAACATATCACAAGAGAGAGAGAGAGAGAGAGAGAGAGAGAGAGAGGAGAGAGAGAGAGAGAGAGAGAGAGAGAGAGAGAGAGAGAGAGAGAGAGAGAGAGAGAGAGAGAGAGAGAGAGAGCGAGACAGAGACAAAGACAGAGAGACAGAACAGAAAAAGGAAAAGCACCAACAAAAAAGATTCTTAGGTTGAGAGAAGGACGAACAAATTCAAAGACCCTCCTCCAACCTCCACCCCCACATCACCCACCCACCCACCCAGAGAGAGAGAGAGAGAGAGAGAGAGAGAGAGAGAGAGAGAGAGAGAGAGAGAGGAGAGAGAGAGAGAGAGAGAGAGAGGAGAGAGAGAGAGAGAGAGAGAGAGAGTGGTCTGTTGAAAAACATCGTGGTGTCTGTGGTGAAGACGGTCAGGGCTAGTAGGGGCTTATTCCTCTGTGGCGCTCTAAGCTCACCGACAGACAGGGCTGCATAATTCATGATACAGACAGACAGACAGCAGGGTGTAGTGGCAAAGTAACACTAGTGACCACCAACCCCACCTGCCTTAGGGGCAGCTCACACAAGACTCATTTTACCACTATTTCTTCTTCTTGTTTTTCTTCTTTATCTTGTTTTTTTTTCTCTCTTCTTGTTCTTCTTGTTCTTCTTGTTCTTCTTCTTTTTTCCTCCTTCTTCTTCTCCTCCTCATTTCCTTCTCCTCCTCCTCTCTCTACTTGTTATTTTTGTTGTTGTTGTTGTTTTTCTTCTTCTAGTTCTTCTTCTTCTTCTTCTTCTTCTTCTTCTTCTTCTTCTTCTTCTTCTTCTTCTTCCTGTTCTTCTTCTACTCCTCCTCCTCCTTTCCTCCTTCTCCTCCTCCTCTATCTACTCTTCTTCTTCTTCTCTTCTTCTTTTCGTCTTCTTGTTCTTGTTCTTGTTCTTCTTCTTCTCCTTCTCCTCCTCCTTTTTCTTTTTCGTCCCCTCTTCCTCCCCTTCTTACTTCTTTGTTCCGTATTGGGTAAAATGAGTAGTATCTGGTCTTCTCCTGTGCTTGTAACTCTGCAGGAGGTCTGCCACTTGGCCTCAGCCGCCACATTCCGACTTCAGGGTAGGTCATCAAAAAGTTGATAAGATTTTTGGGGGTCAGATTTGCATGGAAAAAAGCGGGAGAATGGGATGGGTAGGCAGGAAATAGGCACAAGTAAGGGAGAGGATTCAAAGGTAAGGAGAAAAAAAATACAGAAACGAAGAGAGTGATAGAAAAGGAGAAACTTCTAGCACAGAATTTCCAGAAAGTGGGAATGCTATTTATAATGAAAGCCCCCCCCCCCCCTCTCCGGCATTCCCATGGGGGGACCACTATCTAAATTTTCCTTCGTCATCGAAAAACAAAAGAACTAGTCTGGACAGAAAGTACAAGAGTGACGAAGCCTTATATAAATACAAAAAATCCTCATGTTTTCCAAACAAAAACAGTCATTTTTCTGAGTCAATTATAGATTCTAATGGGACTTGGCTAAAATGTCCAACTTAAGAAACAAAAAACACAATAAAAAGAGAGAATATTTTGTTTGAAAATCAAATTACGCGGGTAAGTTTATGTTTAGTCTGGGTGGCGTTGATTGGAATCAGACATGGAAATAGGTTGGTACACAAATTGACTCTAAAGTCTGGTCATTACTTAAAGAACACACCCTGGCTTTCAGGTCGCTACTACAGCTTAGTGGACAAGAACCTTTTATTTCAATCCTGTGGGTTCATGAAGTCGTGGGTTCGAATCTCGGCCGTGGAGTGTGGTGAAACAAGAGAGCGAGTTTTTACGATTTCTGGGGTCAACTTAAAGTGCAGACCCGCCAATTCCTGAATTTATTTCATATATACATGCATGCAGAAGATTAAATGTGCCTATTCAAGATCTTGTAACTCGTGTCAGTGTTTGGTGGGATGTGGAGAAATAAATTACCTAGCATGCATCTTGTACCTGGAGAGGGATGGGCTCCACAAGTTTCAAATTGCCCAAGAGAAACGATAATGAGAAATTCGGTTCAGTGCCCCAACGATTCCTAAGATATTTAAAGGAAGAAAAAGAAGAGAGAGAGAGAGAGAGAGAGAGAGAGAGAGAGAGAGAGAGAGAGAGAGAGAGAGAGAGAGAGAGAGAGAGAGAGAGAGAAGACAGACAGACAGACAGACAGACAGAGACAGACAGAGACAGAGAGACAGAGAGAGAGAGAGAGAGAGAGAGAGAGAGAGAGAGAGAGAGAGAGAGAGAGAGAGAGAGAAACCGTGTGCACAAGAGTCCGAGACAGACGCAAAAAGGAGATTATTATTTCTTGTCCCTCAGCTACAGCTCAGAGGTTCACCAAAAGTGAGGTTTTTGCGTGAGACCTTTTTTTCCCCCCCCCCCCAACCATTAAGGTAGTAGTCGCTTTCTGACGTCAAGGATTAAAACAAAAAAGGCAGATAAAGACAAAAAGACACCTACCCACTGAAATAAAGCCCCCCCCCCAAAAAAAAAAAAAACCCAAAAAAACCCAACCAAACCCCAAACAAAAA
>CM060323.1:34160381-34172881 GCA_030674155.1 Stramonita haemastoma | reverse complement strand
CAAACGAAAATCTCTTTCCTGGCTTTACAAACGAAAACCCCTTCCCGGCTTTACAAACGAAAACCCCTTCCCGGCTTTACAAACGAAAACCCACTTCCCGGCTTTACAAACGAAAATCCCTTCCCGGCTTTACAAATAAAAACCCTTTCCTGGCTTTTTGTTTATCATTTATTTATTTTATTTGTTTTATTTGATACCCCTTTATGTCACAGCAGGTTAAAAAAATATTTATTTGATACCCCTTTATGTCACAGCAGATTGTTTATTTATTTATTTGATACCCCTTTATGCCACAGCATATTTTTATATATTTATTTATATGATACCCCTTTATGTCACAGCAGATTTTTATTGATTTATTTATTTGATACCCCTTTATGTCACAGCATATTATTTATTTATTTATTTATTTATTTATTTGATACCCCTTTATGTCACAGCAGATTTTAAAAATTTATTTATTTGATACCCCTTTATGTCACAGCAGATTTTTATTTATTCATTTATTTGATACCCCTTTATGTCACAGCAGATTTTTATTTATTCATTTATTTGATACCCCTTTATGTCACAGCAGATTAAATTTTTTTTTTTATTTGACTCCCCTTTATGTCACAGCAGATTTTTAAAATTTATTTATTTGATACCCCTTTATATCACATCAGATTTCTCTGCGTGAAATTCGGGCTGCTCTCCTCAGGGGAAAGAGTGTTGCCACAAGTGCAGCGCCACTCATCATTTTTTTTCTTTTTTCTTGTCTGCAATTATATTTGTTTAACTATCAGAGTGGCTTTTTTTCTACATAATTTTTTGCCAGGGAAAACCTTGTTGCTGTGGGTTCTTTTACATGCGCTATTTTTTGAAAAGTATAAATAACATCTCTGTCTTCTTGGAAATCTTGTAGCTGGACATTTCTTTTTTTATCACTTGCTTTGTTTCGGTTTTTTTTTTTTTTTTAAAAACCTGTCCGTCCTATCTTTTGCTTTTTTTCTTGCCTAGCCTCCCCAGTCTATTCACCTGCGTTTTTTTTTATCCCAGGAAATTTTCAAATATTCTTGTGTCCCCGGTCGGAATGCAGCTACCTTAATATTGGGCAAAAACCGTCACATACGCAAAATCTTAACCATTGGTGAACCACAGAAAAGCAACAACAAAAAGAAAGCGAAAAACAAGAAACAAAACAAAAAAAAAGGAATTTAGTGTGCCTTAATCCAAGAAGTTTTAAATAAAATCAGTGTCCATTAGCAAATTTTGCTACCCTCATAAATATGTTAGGCATGGTTATATACTGGATCGGACAAAACAAAAGTAGGCAGAATTGGTATTTCAGGCGCTTCTGACAATAACTCTTTCATAAAGAGGTAACGGTGTCCCATAACCTATGTGGTCGTAGGGGAGCGAGGTGTCAGAGGCCTCAGCTTCTCTAGGGGCCAGCATATTGAGGGCGGCGGTCATCTCCTCTCTCTCCCTGCTTTACCTGCCCTGACCCTAAAGAGGGCAGGCATCCATTTACAGCTAGGTAAACTAGGGGACTGTACTGAAGCTAAGGCGCGCAAACGGTCACCCATCTAACTGGTAACCACGCTGGATGATGCTTAACATTGGCTGGGGGAAAGAGAGTGTTCTGACCACTGAGCTATCCTGTCCCCTCGGCATACTTTTCTATCATTCAAAGGAGGCATTTGCTTGAAACAGTTCTTTCGCATCATCACTTTAATCGCCTATCCAAAAGCTTCATCACTACAACATGTCTCAATCTTTTCTGTCGAGTCTTATTCTGTGCACGAGCACGCATGCACACACACACACACACACACACACACACACACACACACACACACACACACACACACACATATATATATATATATATATATATATATATATATATATATATATATATATATATATATATTCTTACCCACGCCACGCCTAGTCTTTCGGTTGAGACGATAAACCGAGGTCCCGTGTGTTACACATCATTATTTAGCGCACGTAAAAGAACCCACTTCAACAAGATGGCTGTCCCTGGCAACATTATGTAAAAAAAAAAGAAGCCACTCTGATAGGGAAAGAAATACAGTTGCAGACAGGAAAAGAAAATAATAAATGGCACTGCAATTGTGGTAACGCGCTCTCTCCAGGGACAGCAGCCCGAATTTCACGCAAAGAGATCTGCTGTGACATAAAGTGGTATACGATAAAATATTTTTTTAAAAATAAACAACACAGACTTTCAATTTTTTATGTAAACAAGTAGAAAAAGCTCATTTTCTCCTCCTTATTAATTTTTATTCACCGAAACTGTGTATTTTCATTTTTTTTCTATTTTTGGTTGAAAAAAATCATTCCTTGATGATACAAAATTTCTCCTCATTTGCTGATGGTATGCATACCCTGTTGAACTGAATAAAACATTGAAACATAAACACCCCCAAAACAAACAGAAAATCAACAAGGAAAAAAATGCACTTGGCTCGACCATCTTGTTTCCCTGTAGCTGGGTTTCCCCCTCCCCCCTCCCCTCCCCTACAGCATGTGAAGGCAGATTCTCATCATCAGCATGTTTCCGTGACAACTAACACCAGGAGTCTTTTCTCCGTGGTCAGATTCTTCCAGCTTTGTGTCGGGGTATAATCAACACCTATGCCTTCTTACAGCAGATCCTGTCATTTCCCTTTGCGACAGGGTGCAGGCTATAATATTACTACCGTATCTAATGGAGGAGCGCCCTCGTATCTCTCTCTCTCTCTCGTCTCTCTCTCTCTTCTCTCTCTCTCTCTCTCTCTCTCTCTCTCCTCTCTCTCTCTCTCTCTCTCTCCTCTCTCTCTCTCTCTCTCTTCATGCTTTCTCTCTCTATCTCTTCCATGCTGTCTCTCTCTCTCTATCTCTATATCTCTCTCTCATGAGATGTATATAAGCTTAAGATAAGCAGTGATTGTAGAATACAGATAGGTGCTGTTATGTCAGATATTTTTTCTTATTTTCTTTTCTGTATTGTATTGTGGCCCAAGGCCGATGTGCAATTAAACCATTCCAGTGTTTAGCGTTCTCTCTCTCTCTCTCTCTCTCTCTCTCTCTCTCTCTCTCTCTCTCTCTCTCTCTCTCTCTCTCTCTCATTTATTACCTTATCATATATGGTGTCCTTTATTCTTGTGTGTTGTTTGGTACTGCGTAAAGTCTTATTGTTTAGTATATTTTCAACTTGATGTATCCCTGAAAAGGGCGGGGACTGGATGTAAAAAAGCACACGAGTGCTTATCTATTATCCTCGAATAAAAGACTTTGCCTTGCCTTGTCTCTCTCTCCGTGTGCGTGCGTGCGTGCGTGCATGTGGTGTGTGTTGTGTGTGTGTGTGTGTGTGTGTGTGTGTGTGTGCGTGCGTGCGCGCACGCGTGCACCCGTGCAAGCGTGTTTTCCAAAGACGTCAGCATGAACATTTTCCTTACAGGTTTCATTATTCAGTGAAACGTGGTACGAAAGAGATAGTTACTTCTCGTTACATTCTGTCCATGTACATTAACTTCGTGATGAAGCCATTGTTATTGGCAACGCTGCTCTGGGTGTGTCGTTACGCGAGCATTGGAGGGTAGAAAAAACCTGGTTCTTTATTCCTTCAATAGTTCTGATACATCCCGTGTAGTCGTTTGCACACAGCGCACATGATATATATAGAAAACGATCATCGAAGACGGAATACCGCTACCTTCATGGTGAGCAAAAGCACTAGCATACGCAAAAATTTACCATTGGTGAACCACGGAGCTCTAGCCGAGGAACGATAAAAATATATGAAAAAATGTTTAATATTTACTCGTTAGAACTTATACACCAGATGTAGTGTTTATATGTGACGCGTCGTTTTCTATGCAAAAAGAAATGTTTTTCACTTGTTCAATACATCTTGTACAGCACATTATAGTTGCTTATACACAACGTTTCGTTTTCTATACAGAAAAAAAAGGTTTGGATTTACTAAGTCAGTAAATTGCACACATCACATCGCTACAACTGTTTCCACAAAACACGCCATCTTCTACGCAGATGATAGATTTGTATGCACTCGCACAGTACATCTTGTAATCGCACATATTTCTTTACAAACATCGCACCATTTTCTATGGAGAGAGAGAAAAAAAAACAGGTTTTACTTATTCGTTCAATAAATGTTCTCAATCACAATTTCTGTTTGGACATAAAACGCGCTACTTTCTCGTAGAAAAGAGGTTACAAACATGGCACCATTTTCTATGGAGAGAGAGAAAAAAAAACAGGTTTTACTTATTCGTTCAATAAATGTTCTCAATCACAATTTCTGTTTGCACATAAAACGCGCTACTTTCTCCTAGAAAAGAGGTGGTTTGTATGCAAGCCATCACAGTACCTCTTATGCATCAAATAGCTGTACACATAAAATAATCCATTTTCAATGTGGGGAAAGAGGTTTTTATTTACTTGCTAAATGTTACCATTTATATCACATCGCGGTAGCTTGTTTACACAGTAAAGCACCTTCTAGGTTTGTCTTTACTGACTACAATGCGTCTTACCATTCATATCGCGGTTCCCCGCAGTCGGAATGAGGCTATCTTAATGGTGGGTAAAAACGGTCGCTTAGATGTGATATTTCTGTTGCAGAGGTTGTGTTCTGTGCAACTAGACAACTATGGAGAGAGAAATGGCGTTGTGGTTACAGCATCAAACTCAGGATCTCAAAGGCGTGGGTTCAAAGTCTGCTTTGGTGCGAGCAAAGCTGTCCCGTGAATGACTTTTCCATCAGAGCTAGAATAGGTTCAGGCTCCTTTCTCTTGCCAGTAATCTGCATAAAACTACCATCCTGGCCCAGGCTGTCAGTTATTGATGTCAGCTCATTGCCAAGGCCAACACTAAAATGTTATGTTGTAAAATGTTGTGTTGAGATTGCTTTCATCAGCCATGACAAGCTCTTAACATAAACCCTGCACTCTCCTTTAAAAGGAGAAAAAAAATCCCATGAAGTCGGAATATGGCTGCCTATATAGCGAGGTACTTGGAAACAGTCATACACACAAAGTTCTCATCCAGTGTGCAATTTCAATCTCACAGTGATTCCCAGGTGGGATGGGTGAGTGAGTCAGAGTGCACATTCTGGGTGACCCCCCCAGAGTGTTCAGCTGGGGAACGCACTAAAACAACATCTGTAAACTACACAAACACACACACACACACACACACACACACACACACACACAACCCCCTACACCACCCACACACACACAGCCACTACCCCCCCACCACACAACCCCCCCACAACACACCAACCCCACCACCCCCAACCCAACACACACCCCACCACCCACAACACCAACCCACCTTCTCCACCTCAGGCGTGTAAATACACTGGTACCCGTAAGGCGGCGCACTGAGGCGGGCCACCACCTCCTGAACCCAGCCCAGGTCCTGGGCGCAGTGGGACAGGAAGACGTGGTAGCGGTACAGCTCGTTCAGGGGAGGCGCACCCAGCGACTGGGAGCCCGAGGGCGAGGAGGAGGAGGAGGGGCAGGGCCCCCCCCTGTTCTCCACCAGCAGGTGAGTGGTGGCGTCCAGGGCCAGGTGAGCCGCCAGGTGCGAGGGGGTGGGGAGGGTGGTGGTGGAGGTGGAGGTTTGACGCTCAAGGCTCGCTGGTAGGGGGAGGCTGAGGCCGCCCTGTGGTGACTGCTGCTGCCGCTGTTGGTGCCTCTGCTGGGGGATGGTCCACAGAAGAAAGAAAGAAGGAAGCAGTGCTGATGTTTTATCTATCTATAATCATATACACACATAATCATATACATCATTTATATCTATATAAACTTTCATGTATTGTACACTATACATATCGCACACAGGTCAAAGCAACACACACACACACACTCAATCACTCTCTCTCCCCCCCCTCTCTCTCTCTTATACCTCGTAATAACGACAACACATAACTAACTATAACGATCAGAAGAACAAAACCCCACCCCTCACCTGCAGGCTTCTCTGCTGTCCAGACTGTGGAAACGAGCAGGAGTTGTCCTGACCCGATCGGGCTGACCTGACACCCCCTTTCTCCACCCGACTGCGGCGTGACAACAGCGCTGGTATCTGGGTACCGTCCGAACCCGGGTACCCTGTCGATGCACCCGCTTCCCGCCACCTGCTGCTGTGTGTCCCTTAGTTTCTGCCGTCCATCTTTCGACTCCGCGCCGAAGAAGATCGCCTCTTCTGATCCGAGTCCTTCCGCTTCCGGTGACTGCTGACTGACACGAATTCGATGGTTGCCTGTTTGTAACACGGACCGGATTGGTTGCAACGGAACGTGATGGCTTCGGCTGAGGCGGAGTGTGGAGGGTCGGGGTTATCGGCGTGGGAGGAAGGAGATGAGGGGGCAGTGCCTGGTAACGCTGAGCTCGATGGAGTCTCGCCGCTGCGGAGTGGTGGAAGACGGGAGCGGTTGCTGCTGTTGCGGGAAGGGGGAGGGTTGGCGGAGTGGTGGGGGTCCTGTATCAGAGCAGCGGCGGTCCGCGCATCTCGGAACGCCACCCCACCACGCACTCGCCCCCCCGCCCCACACCCTTCCCCTCCTCGTTCAGCAACCTGTCACGTTCCTGCTGGCGTCAAAGCTGTCGGCAGACGATCTACACCGCCGACTCCCTCACCTCACACATGGCAACACCGCATACCCGATCACCACCACCACCACCAACCACCGCACACGTCACCAACCCACCACCACCTCCTACTGACCCCCATCTTCCCCACAGCACTTGACCCAACCCGCTCCGGCTTTGACCTAGTTCGGGGTCACCAGAAGAGGGGTCAGAGTACACCGTCACCGTGGTGTGACCGGGGCTGTCCTTGCGGGAGGAATCGGCGTCTTCGTGCTGCAGTAACGGTCTGGACTGGAGCTCGTGCAGCTCGCGGTTGTCCGGGGAGGGCGAGGTGTCCTTGCGGCTCCTCTCCTGGCTGTAGTTGGACAAGCTCCGCTGCCAGGATTTGCGATGGTTGGAGGAGAAGACGGTGGACACGTTTTTCCGCCGGTTGGAGGGAGACGAAGCCTGAGACACCGCTGTGGAGGAAGCTAGCGCCGGTAAACTGCTGTTTCGTATGATGCCGTTACACGTCACATGCTCTCTTGTTGCTGCTGCGTCTTTTTCGCAATCGTTCTCGTTGTTGCAGTCCTGTGGGTCCACGTTGTGGGTTGCGTCAGTTGCTGACGGGAGGTGTGTGGGTGATGACGTCATCACGGTGGTTTCGTGGTCTGACGTAGCCGTGGTTGTGGTCAGGGCCGCCGTGACGTCAGAAGAATCCTCCAGTTTGCCTCCGAGTTTTTTCCGAGTTTTCTGGAAAAAAAGAATGTAAACTTGATTTAGAGATAACTTTAAAAGCTGTCTGTTTCTTTCTTACCTTAAAGTATCTTTTTGACAGATCATTAAAATAAAAATCTACTCAGTGGATAGAAAAAAAGGAAAGTAAACTTGATTTAGAGAAACTTTAAAAGCTGTCTAGATCTTCTTTATACCTTGAGTATCTTGTTAACAAATCATTAACGTAAAATCTAATGGTCAGTTGGTCCAAAGCCATGGTGAGGCCTCAGCTGGGCATTTTGTGCCATCCGTACCATCGGCCATACACGGCCTACTTTCCTATAAAAGATGGTTGGGTTATAAACATGTGCGCACCTTTAAAAAATTTTTTTTTTTATATCGAGGATAATAGAATAAGCACTCATGTGCTTTTTTCCATCAGTCCCCGTGTGTATGCAGTTGTGTAAATATTGTCATCTGTTCCCACCGGCACACAATGGCCTACTCTTATGAAAAGCGGAACAGGATTTAACGTGTGCACAAGCTGTTCTACAAGCGTTCGCACACGGGGCCTCGGTTTAGAGTCTCATCCGAAAGACTTTTGGGGAGAGTGGAGTCAGCACTGATGTTAACTCCAGGAGAAAAATCTCCTCGACCGGGAATCGAACTCGGGTCGTCAAATTGCGAGCGCAATGTTCTGACCATTATGCTGTCCCGTCCCCCCTAATTATGTTAATGTGAATTCGGCACACACGAGACCTCGAATACCTCATTGGCAAGACTTGGAGCGAAGAGACGTCAGAGCCAATGTTTACCTCAGAAAGAAATTCCTCATTCATGTTTTGTTCTGCTGTGAAATGAAGTCACGCTCTTAAGATCACAATCTGATGCTTTGAGCACTTGAGTTGCTACATGCAGGTAGAATAATGTACGAGTGACAGCAGTAATCACACGGGGACTGGATGTGAAATAAAAAGCGCACGAGTGCTTATTCCATCATCCTTGAAATTAAAAGAATGAACACATAAAGAAATGAATAAAGAGATAGATATGTGTATTTTTCTGTCTCATTCTCAAAGGCTGGGTAAAAAAGAGTATGCCAATACTCACCATTTATTATTGAAATAAAGATAACATTGATGATGATGATGATCATCATCATCATCATCACAACTACCACCAACTACTACCACCATCAGAAGTTTCCCTTTATGTCATACCTGTACCTTGTATCATCACCACCATCCCCATCATTATCATCACCACCAACCCAACACCATTATTAGCAGTACCACCACCACCACTACCACAACCATCACTACCACCACCACCATCACACACCACTATCATCTCTCTCTATATAATTATGTATCTATACTTTTGTTTTTCTGTCCTCTCTCTTTTCTCTCTCTCTCTCTCTCTCTCCTCTCTCTCTCTCTCTCTCTCTCTCTCTCTCTCTCTCTCTCTCTCTCTCTCCTCTCTCTCTCTCTTTCTCAGTATATATGTTTATCAAGTTCCAAACCCGTTCAAGATAGGGCTATTGCAATCATGCTCCAAAAGGAAGTGGCTTCCTCCCCCTTGTTTCATGAATTAAGCACAATATCAGTAGTTTTGTTTCCTCCTTCCCCCGTTCTCCATGTATTGTGGCCTAAGGCCAATGTACATAGTAAACCTGTTCAGAAGTTGCAGACAGGAAAAAACAAAGAAGAAAAAATCATGGGTGGCGCTGCACTTGTAGCGACACGGTCTCCCCGGGAAGAGCTAGAGCAGCCCGAAGTTTTACGCAGAGAAATCTGCAGTGTCACAAAGTGGTATACAATAAAAAATAAAAAAAATAAAAAGAGTTCAGAGTTCTCTCTCTCTCTCTCTGTCTGTCAATCCATCCCTACCAAAAAACAAAAAAAACAAAAAAAGAAAAAGAAAGAAAAAAATATTCCTACACAATCCAAACAGAAGACTACTACACGCAAGAAGAAGCGCGAGAACGCAGGCGGACACTACAACAGAATGCACTACAGTACATACAGCACAATGCAGCGTAGTGCACAGCAAGCAAGCAGCAGAGAGGGTAGAGGTGGACGGACGACAGTGAGCGTCAACACTAGACAAGCCCCGTCCTGCCACTGACAGCTCCCCCACAGTGGCCACAGGACAAAACATCACCAGCAGTTGTCTAAGCCTACAAGGGGAAGCCCCCATGCTGTCTGTTCTATATAGGCCTGCCTCACGGCGCTAGCCTAGTAGACTATAGGCCTCGGGGAGACAGGCAGAAAAGGAAACGGGAAAAGAGTGGGGGGTGGCAAATAGCAAGGTGAGAAGAATATAAGAGAAGAAATAGGAAAGTGGAGGCGTAGACTGCCGGGGGGGGGGGGGAGGGGGGAGGAGGGGGGTCGAAAGGAGGGAGAGGGAGGAAGGGAGAGGGTGAGAGAGAGAGAGAGAGGGAGGGAGAGGGAAGCGGAGGTGTGGGGATGGGGGTGGAAGAGTGAAAGGGAAGAGAGAGAGAGAGAGAGAGAGAGAGAGAGAGAGAGAGAGAGAGAGAGAGAGAGGAGAGAGAGAGAGAGAGAGGAGAGAGAGAGAGAGAGAGAGAGAGGAGTAAATTCATCTATTCTGAGGGTAAATGCACTTTTTTCACGACTGGTCTCTGCGTGCATGGGGTTTTGTAAACGTTGTCAATCTTTTTTTTCCTCCACTGACACACAATGACCTACTCTTCCAAAAGGCAGAACAGGTATTTTTAACGTGTGCAGCAAAGTGTTCTGCGTGTGTTTCCACACGGGACCTCTCTGTCTCTATCTGAAGGACGTTCGAGGCAGTGGAGTCAGTATTGATGTTAACACACACACACCCAGCTGTAAATGGGTACCTGCCCTCTTTAGGGTCAGGGAAGGTACAGCAGCGAGGGAGAGGAGATGGGCGCCACCGCCCTCAATATGCTGGCCCTTAGAGAAGCTGAGGTCTCTGATGCCTCGCACCCCTACGACCGCCTAGTTTATGGGACACCTTTACCTTTACCTTTTTACACACACACACAGACACACAGACACACAGACATACAGACAGACAGACAGACAGAAACACACACACACACACACACACACACACACACACACACACACACACACACACACACACACACACACACACACACACACAGGGGAGAAACCAGGGCTGTCAAATCAGGAGCTCAACTCTCTAACCACATTTATTTATTTATTCTTTTATATCGAGGTTAATGGAATAAGCACTCATGTGCTTTATTACATCCAGTCCCCGTGTGTATGCAGTTTTGTAAATGTCATCTGTTCCCACCGGCACACAATGGCCTACTCTTACGAAAAGCAGGACAGGATTTAACGTGTGCGCAAGATATTCTGCGTGCGTTCGCACACGGGGCCTCGGTTTATAGTCTCATCCGAAGGACTTTTCGGGAGAGTGGAGTCGGCACAAGGCTATCCTGCCCCCCCTCCCCTCCCCCCGACGGTAAATGAGAGCACGAGATGAAACAAAAAAACTGAGGAACCCGTGTCAAAAGAACCCACAGCAACAACAAAGAGTTGCTGCTGTAGATAGCGAAACTAATAACTCTGCAGACAGGAAACTAATGGGTGGCGCTGCTCTTGTGGCGATGCGTTCTCCCGTGTGAGAAGGGCCTGATTTTCACGTAGAGAAATCTGCCGTGATTTCAAAGTGATAGACAAGTACAACTACAAAGAGAGAAATAAAGTCAAGTCAAGTAAAATCAAATCAAGTCCCCTGCTTCACTGACCGATTTTGCAAGTACATGAAGACACAGAAGTTTCGCTAACAATGTCAACTCGGAGGAAAAGTTTGACAGCGCCAAATCGTACGTCAGATATAAAGGAATAAGAAGAACAAAAGAAACAAACGAACAAAACAAAACAAAAAAAAACAAAAAATAACAGAACGAGCAAACAAAAAACAACAACAACCCAACTCGGTAATTGTCGACTCGTCGGCTGAAAATGTAAACTATAAACAGAAACGCAGTGCAGTTATACGGGGTGAACAAATACATTCCCCGCTTATATCCACTGTCATTAATAATAGAACAAGAGTCCGTAAGGAAAAGGAAAGACACAAGAGAGAGAGAGAGAGAGAGAGGAAGAGAGAGAGAGAGAAAGAGAGAGAGGAGAGAAGAGAGAGAGAGAGAGAGAGAGAGAGAGAGAGAGAAGAGAGAGAGAGAAGAGAGAGAGAGAGAACGAGACAGACAGGACAGACAGACAGAGAGACAGAGAGACAGAGAGAAGAGACAGAGACAGAGAAGAAGAGACAGAGACAGAGAGACAGAGACAGAGAGAGAGACAGAGAGAGAGACAGAGACAGAGACAGAGAGACAGAGACAGAGAGACAGACAGACAGACAGACAGACAGACAGACAGACAAGGCAGCAGACAGACAGACAGGCAGCACAGGTAGCAGACAGACAGACAGACAGACAGACATGACAGAGCAGACAGACAGACAGACAGACAGCAGGTAGGCAAGACATGTAACACGGAGAGAAACAAAGACTGAAAGCGACGAGTAACAGATTAAACGTGGCAAAAATACAAACAAACAAAAGAATGAAACAAACAAACAAACAAACAAACAAAACACAATCTTCAGTCCTGCACTTTTCTTTTTTCTTCTTCTCCTTTCTTTCTCTCTTTCTATTCCCTTTCTTTTAACGTCTCTCGCCCGCGTGATCGCATGCATGCATATATACAAGACTTAACAGCAAAGATTGCAAATTCAAGTCCGAACCAAACTGGGTGTTTTATTTGTTTGCTTCAAGGTTTTTTCTGGGTTTTTTTTGGTGCTTGGGAATCAAGTTGCAAATGTGATGTGAGCCTGGATCGGCTGTGTGGTGGTGACAAAGCCATGTGAAAAGTAAGGGATCGCGGGTTCAAACCTATCTAATACCTCTTTATGTAATTTGAAAGTTGGTGTGTTAGGGAGAAGAGGACAACATCAAAGCAGCCTCGTCAGTCTCTGGAGAGAATAGATGGTCATAGTATTCACCCTAAAGTGCTTTTTTTTTTCAAATTTGTGCACAAGAAAACTATTGTGTCACCTTCACTTCGCTTCATCGTCACCTCCATCTATTCCGTATTGTCTGGTCGATCGTTGGTGTACCACTGAAGATTTTGCAACCAGCTTCCTCCACTTCTTGCAGTTCTCAGCTTT
>CM060323.1:34152881-34155381 GCA_030674155.1 Stramonita haemastoma | reverse complement strand
ACAAACATGTTAATTTAAGGTACAAAAATATACATAAAAAGTGACACACGGGCAAATACCACTGCAGAATGGACATTCTGTGCCCATCCCAGTGTCTCAGTATCATTACCTGGTCGCTAAAACAAAAAAGTAGAGGCAAAATGCCATATAAATGAAAACATTAAATTGTTTGAAAGATTTTCTTGAAAAAAGGCAGGAAAGTGGACGTGGAAGGCAGAAAACAAGCAAAAGAGATGATAGAAAGGTAAGGAGAAAGACAGAAACAAAGAGAGAGATAGAAAAGTGGGCATTTCTTGCACAGAATTTCCCGAAGACAAGAGACGGAGACACACAGTGAGAAACAGAGACACAGGGAGAGACATATGCATGCATTCCAAGCATACACACACACACACACACACACACACACACACACACACACACACACCACACACACACACACACACACACACACACACACACACACACACACACACACAAAACCCCACGAAAACACAACCCTAGACGATCCGGACAGACAGACAGACAGACAGACAGACAGATGATAATATTCACGAACATAAAGACACATGCAAAGCAACGAGCGAGACGGATGACACCTAAAAATGTAAATGACTCCATTCCAGCCACACACCAGCCAGCCACCCCTGTTCAAAAGCCAGGCTGTCCACAATCCCTTGCTTGCTTGCTTGCTCTGACGGTGCACTAATGACGTCACCTGACCCAGATTGCAAATGGATCGAGCGCCGCCTTTTGTCTTGTTAATCAAGCCCAAAGAAAGAGATTGTTCTCATGCACCCAACTAATGCCCATCGCATGCATCTGAAATAAAACGAGCCCCTGTCATTTGCCAAGCTTGAATGAAAAACAGAGGGGAAAATCAACGCTGTGCCGTTATCCCCATTCCCTTCTCTCATCTTCATGTCGTGCAGTGGTGGATTCAAACCTCACAATTTCGTGCCTCCTCCTCCCCCTGCCCCTCCCCCCCTCCTCCAAGCTAGATATATATATATAAATGTGTGGAAAAAGTCAACATGCCGAATTGGGCTCGACTCGGTAGGTCGACTCATTTTAACTTCAAAATTATTTTATGTTTCTTTTGGTTAAGTTTTCATGTCCTCAGATGGAGTGTCGTGAACTTTGTGTTCGTGGTATAAGTAAAATCGTTCTTTTTTTCCCCCTTGGTCATTTTAAAGCTATATTGAAAAAAAAATCCATGATGAGCCATGGACTTGATTTTTCAACCTCCATACTGCTAACGAAAGATCAAATGTCATATTTTAATATACACCTACCTACCTACCTACCTACCTACCTACCTACCTACCTACCTACCTATCTATCTATCTATCTATCTATCTATCTATCTATCTATCTATCTATCTATCTATCTATCTATCTATCTATCTATTGAGCAGTCTGAATAAACCCCAAGAATATCAAATATTCTCGTGAACGCGATTGCCACTTCTCAATCCTAAAAAGTGTCTGGCTGTAAGGTATCATCACCCGAGGGTGGAGCTTCAGTCACCATAGGGACCTCTGACGATGGCTCATCCAGGAGCCGAAACTGGAGTCAGGTCAGGCCAAAGGCATGGTTCTTACTCAAAAATGCCTCAAATGTTGTTACTGAAAGATATCATGTCACAGTTTTTTTTGTGTTTTGGTGTTGCTGAATGTCTGCTTTACATATTTAAAATATTTGATAAATCATTTTCAAAAATGAAGATGTTGTAACTGGTTACCTACACTTGTTTTCATCCACTACTATTTTCTGAATAATTTTTTTTTTCGTCTACGAGTGTTTTTATCCACCATTAGGTTAGCCACATTCCATCTTCAAGTATCCATTGAATTCAATCCAGTGTTGTTTGCGTCAACGTTTCTACATTATAACATGTCCACACAGTTCTCCAATCACAAAAAAAAACTTGACAAAATGCCAGAACTTCCACAAAGACGGGTATCAGAAAAGAGGGGTAGACCTGAGCTAGGACAGTAAGGGTGGTGGGGGGAGGGGGGAAAAGTAAAAGAAGAAGGGATATATTCGGAAGGTAAAGACAAAAAAAACGAACAAGACAATCCATGATTTAAGTGCAGAAACAAAAACATTTCCGAAAAGTCCTCTCCGCCTGCGTGCGTGGGTTGCTGGTATCTCTTAGCTGGCGTGCATAATCTACATGACAATTCGCAGGTAAAATTAACGACCCCACCCTCACCCCCTCATCCTCCCACCCCACCCCACCCCACCCCAACGCCTCTCACTCCGCACACAATCCTAGCCACAGAATAATTATTTGGAAAAAAGGGACTGGATCCAGGTATTCTTGCAGGTGCACGCTGATATGATCCGCCTTTGATTTTGTGGCCGTCTGGGTCCATCAGACCACAGCCCTGCATGCTGCCAGAAGAGGGATGGGAATCAGGCAGCTTGGTCCCTACTGTCATTGACTGTGGGCGAGGCTTTCTGTGTGAAGATTATCCCGGCATTATTTTGCTG
>CM060323.1:34142881-34147881 GCA_030674155.1 Stramonita haemastoma | reverse complement strand
ATATGCACACTCTGGGAGTTATGTAGAGAGACAGACAGACAGAGAGACAGTTGCCTGTTTTTATCTATTTTCTGAGCAAATTTCCCTAGGAAAAGAATCCCCTCGATCAGGCGCTAGGGGTTGTGGCTCATCCCAGGTTCGATCCCGGGCTGACAGATTGTGAGAGCAAAGCTCTAACCACTAGGCTATCCCGAGTCGCTTCCCGCCTCCCGATTTCTGATTACAAGTTGGTTGTTTTCGTTATGGCAACGTTCTGGTGGCTCCTGCGACGGTACTGGAACCATTCGTATCGGTCATTGCCTTTCCAATGGATCATTCCAGTGGCGTGGAGGGGGGGGGGGGTCTGCTGCATGGGTAACAGCTTGCCCTCCATACTTACCTACCCAGGCTTTAAAGACTAGAGCGCAACTCCATAGTCTTCCGAGGCTGATGGGTGCCTACTACTACTGTTTTCGTTAAGGCAGGTCTAATGACATTAAAAAAAAATTCATTTATACCACTTTAAGTCACGGCAGATTTCTCTGCGTCAAATTCAGGCTGCTCTCTCCGGGGAGAGCGCGTCGCCACAAGAGCAGCACCACCCTTTTTTTTTTCTTTTCCTGTCTGCAACTGTATTTGTTTGCCAATCAGAGTGGGGTTTTTTAACAGATTTTTGCTAGGGACAACTCTCTTGTTGCCGTGGGTTCTTTTACGTACGCTATATAATTTTGTGTAACACACAAGACTTCGGTTTCTCGTTTCACCCAAAAGACTAGCATCCAGACCACCACTCATGGTCTAATGGATGGGGGAAAAGTTTTTTTTTGCTCAAACAGGGATCAAACCACCGCATACATCGACCTGGACTTTTCGCTTTCTGGGTAAGCGCGTTACCCCCAGGCCCCGATCCTCTTTTCTACTAAACTAAAGTGCGTCCTGCTTTTTGCCTGCTGGAGAGAGAGAGAGAGAGGATGACATGAAAAAACCACCAAACAAACACAACAACAAAACGTGTTCAAATAATTTTCATCATCCTCTAGGACTGCATTGTTGCCCTTATTGATTTTATATATTTTCTTGGGGGGTGAATCAGAGAGAGAGAGGGAGAGAGAGAGAGAGAGAGGAGAGAGAGAGAGAGAGGAGAGAGAGAGAGAGAGAGAGAGAGAGAGAGAGAGAGAGAGAGAGAGAGAGAGAGAGGAGAGAGAGAGAGAGAGAGAGTGAGTGAGAGAGACAGACAGACAGACAGACAGACAGACAGACAGACAGACAGAGACAGAGAGAGAGAGAGAGACAGAGAGAGAGAGAGAGAGAGAGACAGAGAGAGAGAGAGACAGAGAGAGAGAGAGAGAGAGAGAGACAGACAGATAGACAGACAGACAGACAGACAGAGACAGAGATAGACAGACAGACAGACGGAGAGACAGCTGCCTGTTTTAATCCCTTTATGTCCTAAAAAACCAAACGCTGACACATTCTTTATTACCCCAGCCAGTTTCGATCATGCTTTTCTATTAACTTTTTACTTTATTTGGCGTTTGCATGTTTTCCTTCGCTTCTCTAACATTAATTTTGTTTTGTTTTGTCTAGCTGATTCATAGAAATGTGTTCGGCTTTTTTGGCTATTTGTAATAAAGGCCAAGAACAAACGATATTCAACCAGTCACGCAACTGGAATGAAAACAGGCATGCTGTTCAAAGATTAACGTTGAGGACATGGTCTCATACATATTCTTCTTCTTGTTCTTCTTCTTGTTCTTCTTCTTGTTCTTCTTCTTGTTCTTCTTTTTCTTTTTCTTCTTCTTCTTCTTCTTCTTCTTCTTCTTCTTCTTCTTCTTCTTCTTCTTCTTCTTCTTCTTCTTCTTCTCCTCCTCCTCCTCCTCCTCCTCACCCCCTTCCTTTTTGTTGTTGTTGTTGTTGTTGTTGTTGTTGTTGATCTTCTTCTTGTTCTTCTTGTTCTTCTTCTTCTTGTTCTTCTTCTTCTTGTTCTTCTTCTTCTTCTTGTTCTTGTTCTTGTTCTTCTTCTTCTTCGCAATTCTTCTTCTTCGCAATTCTTCTTCTTCTTTCTGTCTTCTTCTTCTTCCTTCTTTCTTTCTTTCTTTCTTTCTTTCTTTCTTTCTTTCTTTCTTTCTTTCTTTCTTTCTTCTTCTTCTTCTTCTTCTTCTTCTTCTTCTTCTTCTTCTTCTTCTTCTTCTCCTCCTCCTTCTCCTTCTTCTCCCGATCTGACTGCGCAGGTTCGAGCCAGAGTCAGAACTGACTCCTGGGAAACTCCAGTACTGACTCCACTTCCTCTAAAGTCCTTCGTATAAGATTATTAACCAAAGTCCCGCGTCCGAACGAACGCAGAACATCATGTGCACTCGTTAAAACCTCTTCCCGCCCTTCAAAAAAAGCCAAATACACCTCCACTGCGTGTCGGTAAAAAAAAAAAAAGCAACAAAAGAACCCCCACGAACACTGATGTCGTATTTCTTCATTCACAAAGTCGGAATGTAGCTACCTTAATTGTGGAAAAACGGTCACATACGCAAAAATCACAGCACATTGGTCAACCTTGAAGTTCTATGCTGAGGAACGAAATAAAAAAGAAAAACCAACAAATCCCCCCAAACCCCAAGCAAACCCCTAAGATGTGAATTTCTGCTGACTACAGACAGAAGAAGAAAAGTCGCCAGACTCTAGTGAGACGTTAATGACAGCCCCTATCTTGTGACAAGAGCTGTAAGTTGGAGCATTAATGATACTCGTGGCCCCAGGCCTGTGGCTAAACATGCATTACGGTGCCTGTTAGTACAGCGTTGTGGCTCAGATTCATCATCTCAAAGAGTCAACGCAATAATAAAATTATGGATATTTTCGTCAGTTCAGGGGTTCCCGTAGTCATCGGTTTTATTTAAGGAGACCTGGAAATAGAGAGAGAGAGAGAGGAGAGAGAGAGAGAGAGAGGAGAGAGAGAGAGAGAGAGAGAGGAGAGAGAGAGAGAGAGAGAGAGAGAGAGAGAGAGAGAGAGAGAGAGAGAAGGACAAGGCAAGCAAGGCAAGGCAAGGCAAAATTCTTTTATTCGAGGATAATAGATAAGCACTCATGTGCTTTTTTACATCCAGTCCCCGCCCTTTTCAGGGAAACATCAAGATAAAAAGATACTAAACAGTAAAACTATATGCAGTACCAAACAACATAAAGGAATAAGGACATTATACACAGAGAGAGAGAGAGAGAGAGAGAGAGAGAGAGAGATGAGAGAGAGAGAGAGAGAGAGAGAGAGAGAGAGAGAGAGAGACAGACAGACAGACAGACAGACAGACAGACAGACAGACAGACAGAAGGGCACACAGACAGACAGACAGAAAGTCACACAGACAGAAAGGCACACAGACAAACAGAAATAGCAGGAAACACAAAAAGATTATTGACAAATAGATACTAACAGACTAAAAAAGAAAGTCCCACCTGGACAAGAATAAACGCCAAAAGGAAGGCAGGCAGGCAGGCAGGCAGAAAGGCACAAAAAAGACCCAATTGCTAATCATTCGCAGACAGACATGACATGGAGACATCAATGGACCCACCACTGGACTTATCCATCGCTAATTAAGCGAAACAGACTTACATAAAAAAAGATGGCCAGCATTCTATATTAAAAAAAGATGGTGATATCATAAATAGATATATAAAAAAAGATATATAAAAAGATGGTGATGATCATAACGGGAGTCTTTTTCTGCCATCTTACCTCATCTTACCACCTCCACCCCTCCCCCACTTTTACTGCATGCACAGCTCCTCCCCCCCTCCCCACACCCTTCCACTTACTACCCTTCTGGTTGTGAAAGAGCAGGGTATTTGGGAGCCTGCAACATTGATGGACATTGATGGACACCTCACCTCTTGTTTCTGTTCCTGTTTCTGAGTCAGTTACTGATGTCAGCTAATTGTCAGCTAATTGCCAAGGCCTACACTAAAATGTTGTTATGTTGCAAAATTTTCTGTTGAGCTTGCCTTCAGCCATGACAAGCTCTTAAAATTCATTACCCAAACCTGTCAGTCATGCTACTGTCAACTACGGCGTATTAGCGCAATTCGAAAGTACCTGTCCACTGATGCAACATCCAAACTTGTCACTTCTCTTATTCTCTCACGTCTGGACTATTGCAATTCTCTTTTGGCTGGTCTGCCAGCATCATCCATCCACTCCCTTCAACGTATACAAAACTCTGCAGCTCGTCTGGTCCTCAGAAAGAAAAAATCTGAGCACATTACCCCTCTCTTGCAATCTCTCCATTGGCTGCCCATACCACAGAGAGTAAACTACAAGATCAATACCCTCTGTTACAAATGTCTCCACAATACTTCGCCCTCCTACCTCTGTGAATGTCTTCACTTGTACAAACCTTCTCGCTCCCTCCGCTCGTCGGCAGATACTTTGTCCTTAAGAATACCCAGATTCAACCTATCTACCGTCGGCCGCCGCTCTTTCTCTGTTTCTGGTCCATCGATCTGGAACGACCTGCCTCTCTCCCTCCGGCCAAAAACCTACTTATGACATTTTCAAATCCAACCTCAAGACACACTTACTTCAAACCTAAGTTTCTCTCCTTCCGCTTCAATCTCTTACCTGTCCCTACCTTCAACATCCACCCGCCAAAGTGCATAACGTTTGTGGGTGTGTGTGTGCGCGCGCGTGCTGCGTGCGTGCGTGCGTGTGTGTGTATATTTGAATTTGTTAAAAGTGTAGATTGTTGTTGATTGTGTGTTGTGTAGGTCGAATGCAAGCGTTTTGATTTGTTTTTGCAAGAAACAGCGCTATACAAATTCCATGTATTATTATTATTAACATAACAACCTGCACTCTCCTTTAAAGGAGTAAAAAAAAATCCTCTGAAGTTTGAGTATGACTGTCTATATGGCGAGGTATTCGAAAACTGTCATTCATGCAAACTTCTCCTTCAGTGTGCAATTTCAATTTGCACAGTGATTCCCAGGTGGGATGAGTGAGTCAGAGAGCACATTCTGGGTGACCCCCA
>CM060323.1:34132881-34135381 GCA_030674155.1 Stramonita haemastoma | reverse complement strand
CTGATCTGCTGTTCCCACGCCGCTCATTTCAATTTCTCCACCCCAGCCATACCCACATTCGTCATTCGTACCCTCGGAGTCAGAAGTCCATAGGTAGCATATCAATGTCAGGCCGCTGTGGGGTCACCAGCCTGAGGGGCCCTGCACTTCTGCTGAGTCACTTTGGTGGTGTTCAGTGGTGCCTGCTCTGAGCTAACATACGCAGGACACCACCTACTAAGCCCCCTACTAACGACAGTATTAGCTCAGTCACGGAGCCAGACTGAGTGAGACGTCCACCCAGGTGGCGACCACCACAACGTCCCTCCAAAGACCGCCCCATGCGAACCCCTAACCCCAAAGGCTTTGACACAAACTCACCACAGGCACAGAAGGGTATGGGGAAACCGAATCTGAGGTCACCATTAGACCAGAGCAACGGGGGCAACCGAATCAGATATTATTCTTTCATCGGTTATGATCAATGATGATAAAAATGATGTAATGATGACTGCTATGGATGTGCATGTGCTTTGAGACTACTTGACAGAGCTGTACTCTATGCTTCCTATCACATATATCCTGGCAATCAACGGGCCCAGAGATACAGACGCCTGCAGTGTCGGTCATGTCAGCAACACTCATAATCGCATCCGTAAAAGCTGGAACCGGTTCAAAGCTTCAAGTACTTGGAAGCCGTTGTATCAGACGAGGGTCCAAGCCACAGGTGGTATGCAGGATTGCACAGACAATAACAGCACTGTCAAAACTGAACACATCTGGAAAATAAAAATATCTCACTCAACTCCAAGACAGACTAATGCGCTCCCTTGTCATATCTATATTCCTGTATGCCTGTGAATCGTGGACCCTGACTGCTGATTTGGAGAGAAGAGTACAGGCAGTAGAGATGAGATGCTTCCGGAGACTCCTTGGCATCTCCTACAGAGACCACATAAGCAACGGAAAATCCAGCAAACCATTGGTCCCTACGAAAATCTTCTATCAATCGTAAAGAAGCGTAAACTTAAATGGTACGGGCATGTCACAAGATCGAAAAGGACTTGCAAAAACAATACTGCAAGCACTGTCCAAGGAGGAAGAAAAAGAGGCAGGACCAAGGTAGAGATGGGAGGACAACATCAGCGAATGGACAGGACCTAGAACTCAACCAAAACTGAGAAAGGCAGAACAGAGAGATGAATGGAGGGAACTGGTTGTCAAGTCTTCAGGGGTGCCCCACGGTCACCAGACTAAGGGATGGATAGGATAGGAAAGTGGATAAAGCTCAACTGTGTTGTCCCAATTTCCAAAGAACCTAAGCAAATTCACTCTAGGTAGAAGCCGGTCAAAGTAAAAAAACAAAACCCAAACAACACCCCAAAACTTCTTATAATTCTTACGTGTATCGAGCCTGGGACACTCCAGCCCGTAATTATAGGCTCTAACCACTACGCCATGGCAGTTGGCTAGATTTAATATTCAAAGACATAGAACACTTGAGCTCATTTGACTGCGAAAAAGCAAGACCCGTGAGTGTGTGTGTGTGTGTGTGTGTGTGTGTGTGTGTGTGTGTGTGTGTGTGTGTGTGTGTGTGTGTGTGTGTGTGTTGTGTTGTGTGTGTTTTGTTTGTTGTTGTTGTTGTTGTTGTTATTATTGTTTGACTTGACAGAAAGGAACGATGAATCGAAAAATCAACATTTTTAATGGATTCGGCGTGTTTGGTTGTTATTGTTGTTATCATTATTGATCTTGCTAGTTTTTTTTTTTCTCTCTCTGTGGTGTTGTTGCCTTTAGGACAGAGAAAGAGTCTCTAAGGACTGTCTGCCTTTTGTGGTTTTGTCAGATCGTTTAAATCGTTTAACTAGCAAGTATTTTCCCCCCATGTTGTTCCAGGGTAAGGGGTGGGGAAGGGAGGACGGACACACACCACACACACACACACACACACACACACACACAACACACACAACACACACACACACACACACACACACACACACACACACACACACCACACCAAACACACACACACAACACACACACACACACACACACACACACACACACACACACACACACACACACACAACGCATGCACACAACTATCCCCCCCCCATGCTTTCATATTCCCAAGATAATAATCCCTTTATACCAGGTACACAGTTCTTTCTTACACAGCTCTCTATAGAACAAAAGAAAGCTTCAAAAGCAGGCTAGGGACGTGGAAGTCTTGCTCTCTTCAAGAATCGCCTTTCACTGTCCTCTTTGTTGCATTGTTTCGGTCATCAAGTCTTTTTCCTTCTTCCAATGCACAGCGGAAGGGGGTATGTATGAAAAGATTGCACGCACGCATGCATGCACACACACAAAGAGACACATACAGACACACACGCACGCTCACACACCCACACGCACACACGCACGCACGCACGCACGCACACACACACACAGAGGCACAGAGGCACACATACACACACACACACGGGGGGACGGGATAGCCTAGTGGTCAGAACATTGC
>CM060323.1:34113094-34119893 GCA_030674155.1 Stramonita haemastoma | reverse complement strand
TCTGTCTCTCTCTCTCTCTCTCTCTCTCTCTCTCTCTCTCTCTCTCTCTCTCTCTCTCTCTCTTCGGGACGGATAGCCTAGTGGTCAGAACATTGCGCTTGGCAATAATTAACGACCCGGGTTCGAGTCCGGTCGAGGAGATTTTTCTCCTGGAGTTAACATCAGTGCTGACTCCACTCTCCCCAAAAGTCCTTCGGTGAGACTTTAAACCGAGGCCCCGTGTGCGAACGCACGCAGAACATCTTGCGCACACGTTAAATCCTGTTACGCTTTTCGTAAGAGTAGGCCATCGTGTGCCGGTGGGGACAGATGACATTTACAAAACTGCATACGCACGGGGACTGGATGTAAAAAAAAGCACAAGAGTGCTTATTCCATTATCCTCGATATAAAAGAATAAATCAAATAAATCAAATCAAATCAAATCTCTCTCTCTCTCTCTCTCTCTCTCTTCTCTCTCTCTCTCTCATCTCTCTCTCTCTCTCTCTCTCTCTCTCTCTCTCTCTCTCTCTCTCTCTCCTCTCTCTCTCTCTCTCTCAAAAGATAATCTGAACTCTGTCTCTGTCTTTCTCCTTTCTCCCTTTCGTTTTCTCGTTGTCTCTCTTCTGGAAAGTCAGAAAGAAATACATCTGATGTAACCCAATACAAAGACATTATAATGGTGAAAAAAATTTTCGCCATAAAGACCAGAGAAAAGAACAGAAAAGCAGCAAAAAGGAAGAAATGCTGTAACATGAAATTGAAACGATTCATTTGAAATTAGCTGCATTGATTGCACATCTCTCTCCATCGCTGAATTGTATGTCATCTTTTTGTCTCTCTCTCCGTCCTCCTCCCCTCCGCCCCTCGTCTCTCCCTATCTCTCCCTATCTCTTGGGGTCTCTCTCAGTCTTTGTCTGTCTATGTCTGTCTGCCTGTTTGTCTATCTCTGTCTCTCTCCCTCTCTCTGCCCTTGTCTCTGTTTGTCTCTAACTCGCTCTCACAAATATATTGTATCCAAAGGCCGATGTACATTAAACAATTTCAGAGTTTCTCGCTCTCTCTCTCTCTCTCTCTCTCTCTCTCTCTCTCTCTCTCTCTCTCTCTCTCTCTCTCTCTCTCTCTCTCTCTCTCTCTCTCTCTCTCTCAGATTAACCGACCCACCGACCGATCAAGGACCCAGACAGACCAACAGCGAACAGAGACACAAAATACAAAGAAACAGAAAAAACCCGGGCCATTTTTCACAGAAACAGAAGCCTAACGACCATCTCACTGACGCAGCCACGGCGGTAGAAAACGTTACTGACAATTGCCATGTCCTGTTACTGACTGACCTGTTTGAAACGAAAAAGGAAAACCAAACCAAACAAAAAGCAAACTCTGACTGCCATTAGGGACGGGATAGCTCAGTGGTCATAGCACTCGCTTTCCCCAAGCCAGGGTTAAGCAGCATTGAGTGTGGCTACCAATTGGATGGTGACCGTTTGCGTGCCTTGGCTTCAGTACAGTCTCCCAGTTCACCCAGCTGTAAATGGGTACCTGCCCTCTTTAGGGTTAGGGAAGGTAAAGCAGAGAGGGAAGGAAGATGGGCGCTGCCCTCAACATTCTGGCCCCTAAAGAACCTGAGGTCTCAGATGCCTCGCTCCCGACGACCACATAGGTTATGGGACACCTTTACCTTTTTGACTGTTTTACCAACTGCCATTAACTACGTGGCCTCCAAGGTAAACTTGAGGTTGTGTGACAGGGACAGTGGTTATATGGGGTTTCCTTTAAGTACAGATGGAATGATATGGAATTCAGTTTTGTGTCGTGATCAAACATCGATCTCTGCAACGTCATAGTTGTATGTTACAATTACACTCTTTTGTTGTGTGTGTGTTGTGTGTGGTGTGTGTGTGTGTGTGTGTTGTGTGTGAGTTGTGTGTGTGGTGTGAGTGTGATGTGTGTGTGTGTGTGTGTGTTGTGTGTGTGTGTGTTTAAATGATTGTCAATGAGGTTAACCTATATCTACTGCTTGAGGTCAGACTGAAACGGGAATAAAACAAATCGAGACGGAAGAAGAGTGAAAGAAGACTGGAGGAAGGCAAGGAGGGGGAGGGGCTAGAGGATGAGAAGGAAGAGGGGTGAGAAACAATGGAATAAACGCCCAGGTATCAGCTTTATATATTATATAAATATATATAATATAATATATAAAATTAGATTATTTATTTCTAAATTTTAGACTAGAGTTATTTGCTGAGCCTCTTCTAAATCGTTTGATCTGACGAGTTCTATAATTACTTACTGACTGCAGGTAAAATACTGTCTGCTGGTGTGGTTTTTTTCCCGTTCCTCGACTACAAGTCCCAGGTTCACCCATGGTGAAATTTGCGTATGCGAGTTTGTTGCCTACCATGAAGGTAGCCGCATCCGAACTCTGGGGATGTATGCTGGGTATGTATGTATGTGTTTTCCTAACCCACTGAACGTGGACATGAATGACAGGATCGTTACGTACTATTAAGATGTTCTACATGTGTTATACAAGAAAGGAATTAAGGCACTGGCAAGGTCTGCACTTGTTTCTTGTGTGTGTGTGTGGTGTGTGTGGTGTGTGTGGTGTGTGTGTGTGTGGAGTGTGGGTGAGTGTGTGTGTGTGGTGTGTGTGGTGATGAGCGCGCCGCGCGCGAAACAACAACAAACAAACAAAAAACCACAAATGACTTGATTCTCTAACCTTTAAAAAACACACACAAAAAAAACTGACCAGCTAAGCCAAGCCCAGCAGTTGGCAGGCAAACAAACAAAGGTGCAGAACTCAATTAAGGCAGCCTGCTTCAATAATCCTCCCCCCCCCCCCCCCCACCCTTCCTTCCATTTAAGCGATCAATACACTCATTAAACGCAGACAAAACCTCGTCTTCCTTCCACACTGATGAACTAAAATTGGTCAGAATTGTCTTCACAATTCGTTTCCAGCTCAGTTTAAATCGTTGCTGATCACGTCAATTTTTGTTCTCGTGGGAATGGGGGGAGAAGAGGGAGGAGGGAGGAGGGAGGGGGTGCTCTAAAATCTAGGCCAGATAACGACTTGGATTTTTTGTTTGTTTGTTGTTGTTGTTTTTTAAAAGAAAATTGATGATGCAAATTTTGTCAAACAGAAAAACAAGTTTTGAAGTATAGGACTGACGTCACTGCTTCAGAGCAGCCCCCTCCCCCTCCCCCACTCTCTCTCTCTCTCTCTCTCTCTCTCTCTCTCTCTCTCTCTCTCTCTCTCTCTCTCTCTCTCTCTCTCTCTCTCTCTCCCTGTTCAGTTGTCTTCTGAAAATAAGTGTTTACGAATACTTAATCATTTCTCAAAATTACGAGAAATTCATTCAAGTACTCGTAACTTTCTCACCTCTTGCAAATTATCACCATTGTTCTCTTTTGAACGATTTATAGGCCTATCTTTCGTTTAGGGGAAACCCGGTATGATTATTCAGGTTTTTGTTTTAACTTTATTTTATACTTTTCCCTATAATATTATGTTCAGTAAATCCTGGCCCAGGCTAAAAGCGGTGTCAGTTATTGATGTCAGCTAACTGCCAAGGTCTACACTAAAACGTTATGTTGTGAGCTTTTGTGTTGACATTGACTTCAGCCATGACAAGCTCTTAACATAACAACCTGCACTCTCCTTCAAAAGAGAAAAAAAATCCTCTGAAGTCGGAGTATAGCTGCCTACATGGCGAGGTACTTTGAAAACAATCATACTCGCAAACTTCTCTTTCAGTAATGTGCAATATCAATCTCACAGTGATTCCCAGGTGGGATGAGTGAGTCAGAGTGCACATTCTGGGTGACCCCCAGAGTGTTAAACTGGAGAACGCACAACAACAGTAAGTCAATTTGAAAACCCTGTAAAAACAAAGCAAAGGGCTTATGAACCAAAATGTCCAGATCACAAAGAAGCGGTGTGACTGACAGCGGTGTAAGCTGTACTTACGGTCTCTTGTTTTAAGACCAACCTTTTCACCCATCCCCTAGACTTGTAATGGTAGTAGTCTGGATGCTAGTCTTTCGGATGAGACCATAAACTGAGGTCTGGTGTGCAACATACATTTAGCACACGTAAAAGAACACACGGCGACAGAGTTTTCTCTGTTAAAATTCTGTAGAAGAAAAAAAAAGTCACTTTCATGAGGAAACGAATATACATACCGACGGGAATTTTTTGTAAGCATGTGGGAGGGGGGGGGGGGGGGGTTGTTCTTGCAGCTACGCATTCTTTTCGGGGAGAGCGGCTCGAATTTCCCACAGAAAATCTGCCTAACCGAAAGTGAAAATACAATACAATACAATACAAAACAAGGCAATATAATACAATAGGATACAATGTCATTCCGCTGTGGATAATATAATTTTCAGTGCCCTCGACAAGAAAACAAGCAGTAAAGGGACTGTTTTTGGTAGTGCCTAGAGCCCAAATGACAACTGAGGACATATGATAAGTTTGACCATCAGCAACCCTCCCCTTTACCGCCCCACTCCCCTTAAAAAACTCAAAACAAAGAAAGCAAAAATAAAACCCACACAAAATCAAAGAACCCCACACAAAAACAACACACACACACACACACACACACACCACCACACACACAGAGCTCCCGCACCCTACTGCTACAAACGGATGAAGATTTTCATTCCCAGTATGGGGGTCCCCCTGTTAAATCAAAGAAAGAACCTTTTGTGCTTTGTGCTTAGTTCACGTGCCACGTTTTCTTGCTTGGTGACGCATATACTGATGATGTCAAGTTAGTTTCGTCAAAAAATGAAGTCACTACCCCCATTTTTTCTTCTTTTTCTTTTCAAGTAAACAACATACGTGTCCGGAACACTCCTGACTATTCGGTTCATTTTGATTGGCTGTTTCACCCCGAATTTAGAAAAGTTCTAAAGTTTCTTGACTAATTATTCTCGTATCTTCCAAGCTTTAGCATTGGGTAGGACAAGTCGTAGTAAAATGCCAGGAATAGAAGCTTGTCGTGGCAGAATGAGGGCAGGAGGTCATAATATTACGACCGGGAATGAGAAAATGATCATTGATCAAGTTCGTGATCTGAGAGAGTAAATCACACGAGTTGCCGGTTTAGGATCTACTGTGTTTCTGGAAAGAATTCTCTGTCAGCACTGTAACTGCCCTTCATGGGATGATTCAAGTGTTTTTGACTTGACTTGACTTGACTTGACTTGACTTGAATCCAGGTCCAGAAGTGACGTTTTCGTTCTGGAACTCTCTGTGTGGAGGCTTGGATATTGTTTGAGGATGCATCATCAGAGAATAATTATGGATAAGAAACCTAACTTCATCTCTGAGTCAACGTGTGCTTTTTGTCTCTGTTTGGGTGTGATTCACCGACAGATAGGATCAAACCATCTCCTGATATTTTCGTCAGCGTTTTAAACATCCACTGGAGTGATAACAGATTTTCTCTATCTATGGCATTTGTTGTTTCATTTCGAGATAAAGGAATAAGCACTCGCGTCCTTTTTTTCCATCCAATCCACGTGTGTATGCAGTTTTGTAAATCTTTATCACCTGTTCGTACCAGCACACACTGACCTACTCTTCAGAAAGAGGAACAGTTTTTAACGTGTATACAAGATGTTCTCAATGCGTTCGCACACGGGGACTCGGTTGATAGTCTCATCCGCAGAACTTTGCTCATCAAGAGCCATGGAACAGTCCCAACGATCCCCCCCCCCCCTCCCCTTCCCTCCAGCCCTCAGCCTCATTAAGAGGGGATGGGGGAGCTTTGAACTACCCGCCCCCCTCCCCCCACTTCGAACTAAGTCAAGCATAGCAGTTAATTCCGAAGCGAACAAAGTTACTGGAATCGATTCTGTCCGGTACTCAACATCGTTATAAATCTAACAACAGAACAACTCCAAAGATTATTGGTTTAATCAGTGGATTTCAAAAGCCGACTAATACTGGGTTTGTGCCGAGGACGCTAGCCAGTCCGCTTAATTTACAGACCTTAAGGCTGACATCAGTGTGTGTGTGTGTGTTGGTGTGTGTGTGTGTGTGTGTGTGTGTGTGTGTGTGTGTGTGTTGTGTGTGTGGGTGCATGTGTTTGCGCGCGCGCGCGTGCATGCATGTGTTCATGGGTGTGTGATGTGAGTGAGTGTGTGTGTGTGTGATAAAGAGATACGAGAGAAGAAAAGTTGAAAGATTTACTTATTATTTTATTCATCTATTTATCTATTCTTTTATTTCGAGGATAATGGAATAAGCCCTCGTGTGCTTTTTACATCCTGTCCCCGTGTGCGTACATTTTTGTAAATTTTGTCATGTTTCCACCGGCACACAATGACACACAGAGTGAGTGAGTGAGTGAGTGAGTGAGTGAGTGAGTGAGTGTGTGCGTGCGTGCGTGCGTGCGTGCGTACGTGTGTGTGTGTGTGTGTGTGTGTGTGTGTGTGTGTGTGTGAGTGTGTGTGGAGGAGAGAGAGAGAGGAGGAGAGAGAGAGGAGAGAGAGAGAGAGAGAGAGAGAGAGAGAGAGAGATTATATATTTTTTATTTATTCTTTTATATCGAGGATAACAGAATAAGCAATCATGTGCTTTTTTTCATCCGTCCCCGTGTGTATGCAGTTCTGTAAATATTGTCATCTGTTCCACCGGCACACGATGCCTACTCTTACGAAAAGTGGAACTGGATTTAACGTGTGCGCAAGATGTTCTGCGTGCGTTCACACACGGGGCCTCGGTTTAAAGTCTCATCCGAAGGACTTTTGGGGAGAGTGGAGTCAGCACTGATGTTAACTCCAGGAGAAAAATTTCCTC
>CM060323.1:34098094-34100594 GCA_030674155.1 Stramonita haemastoma | reverse complement strand
CACACACACACACTAACACACACACACGTAACACCACACCCACACACACAAACACACACACACACACGTAACATACACACACACACACGTGATACACACACACACACACACACACACACACACACACACACACACACACACACACACACACACACACACACACACACACACGTACACACACACACATACACATACACATACATAAATTCACACACACAGACCAGCCAGCCAGCCAACCCACTAATCAAGCAATCAACCAAACTGGATACAAAAACGAAAAAAAAACTTCGACATTAATGTTTTACCTTTGCTTTTCGTCAGCTGCGGGAAGAGGCAGAAAATTGGCATATATACACACACTCTCTGATGCCCCTCTGTATTCGATTTCAGCTTATTGTCGTTTTGTGTGTGGGTTTAAAGTCCGGCCGACTGCAGAGGTCCATCCACATCATATCTGAAACAAAGGAAAAAAAGTTGTAAAATTATCAAGACTGATTGTATATGTTGGTATTGTGTTAACCTTAAATTTGTATTTGTGGTTGTGATGGTGCTTCGTGCTATGATCAAGGGATATGGTGGTGGTTGTACTGTGGTGGTATCTGTGGTGCTGGTTGGTCGTGCTATGTTGATGTGTTTTGTATTGTATTGTACTGTATTGTATTGTACTGTACTGTATTGTATTGTATTGTATTGTATTGTATTGTATTGTATTGTATTGTACTGCATTGTTTTGTATTGTACTATATGCCACTTTGAGTCACGGCAAACTTCTCTGCGTGAAACTCGGGCTGCTCTCTGCGGGCAAACAAACAAAACAAAAAAGAGGAAGAAGAAACCTAAGAGATATTTTTTTAAAAGTATCTATACACAAGCAGAAATAGATTGTCAGAGAAAACAATCACGCAAAACAAACAAATAAACAAAGAAAAAAATATAAACATCTCTCTCTGTCTGTCTCTCTCTGTCTCTCTCTGTCTCTCTCTCTTTCTTTCTTTCTTCCCCTATTTCAAAAACGATTTAACGTATTACACAGGAAGATTATAATTAAAACGGACAAACAAAAACCAACCATAAAAATCCGCAAGAAAACAAAAACGCAAACAAACAAACAAACAAAAATTCACAAAAAATTAAACTCTGAAATTTTGTATTGTTTCAAATGAATTTATTTCTCTTTTTTGGGGGGTGGGTGGGGTTGGGTTTTATAAATTTCTTTTTTGTTTTGGTGCAAAATTAATAAAAAGGATTCAAAATTTATCTAGCAGATGGTTGAAAATAATTAATACGAAGGATTCGAAATTTATCTAGCAGTTGATTGAAAATAAACGGTATTTTCAAATACAGAAGATAAGTGTGTGAGTGAGTGAGTGAGTGAGTGAGTGAGTGAGTGAGTGGTGTGTGTGTGTGTGTGTGTGTGTGTGTGGTGTGTGTGTGTGTGTGTGTGTGTGTGTGTGTGTGTGTGTGTGTGTGTGTGTGTGTGCGTGTGCGTGTGTGTATGTGTTTGTGTTTGTGTGTGAGAGAGAGACACAGAGAGAGAGAGACAGAGAGAGAGAGGAGTGTGTGTGTGTATGTGTGTGTGTGTGTGTCGTGTGTGTGTGTGTGTGTGTGGTGTGCGCGCGCGCGCGCGCGCGAGCGCGCGTGCTTGGGCACTAGTGAGCTTGCGCCGGCGAATCTAACAGCTCTGCTAAAAGCAAGTAAGTAGACAAAACCCAAAAAATTGTAGCAATTTAGCAAACAGATAGGTAGGATTCACTTTCTTAATCCCAAGGAAATAGACTCCAAAGCCAGTGAGTACAGCACTATCTTGATTAAAATGAAATTGAAACACCTCAGCCAATGGACTGAGGGAATGGTGTATATAAATACGACGTCTTTGTGCATGCGTGTTTTTTTTTTTTTTTTTTTTTTTAAGATTTCGTCTTACATTCCTACCAGCATGAAATGGCCTATTCTTTCGAAAAGTGGAACGGGTTTTTAAAGTGCGTGCAAGATGTTCTCTGTGCATTCGCACACGAGGCCTTGGTTTATAATCTCACTCAAAAGACCTTGACATTCAGTTCTATTTTTTAATGTCAAACTGGGAAGAAAGGGCAAGGCTGGGAATCGCACTCAGAACCTCACGGTTTACTTGTTAGGCAGGTGGTAGTCTTAACCTTCCTGCCATTTTCTTTCTTTCGCAAATAAATTATGAACAAACCCCTTTGCAATGCTTTTAGGCTATAGTAGCCAAGCAACATCTGCAAAGAAAATGACCGTTGCTGACCTTCATCCTAAGGGAATGGTACTACTAGCTAAATAAAATCAAGAAAGATATAATCTCTATGGTTGGACACTGTACAAAAAGATACGTTTATGTTCCATTGTTATGAAAATGTGTGTAAGCGTTTAAGACTTTCAATGAAACATAGGCAGGTGCACTGCATATTTCTTACTACTACTACTTACTACTACTACTACTACTACTACTACTACTACTACTGCTACTGCTGACTGCTCTGCT
>CM060323.1:34088094-34093094 GCA_030674155.1 Stramonita haemastoma | reverse complement strand
ATATCACTATGAGTGCAGAGACACAAAATTAAAGAAACAACTCTCTGTCTCTGTGTCTCTGTCAAACTATTCTCCCCCCCCCCCCCTTCCCTAAAAAGCTCTAATACTATTATGTACATGGTCTAAGGACCGACAAAAACAGTCTTACAGACCTCATATACCAATTATATCAAAACCTTTCGTACAATGCTAGAGCCATTTCAACCATAAACAAATAAACGGGCCTAAAACTCAACACTAAAAAACACTAGTATGGTTTGCCCTTTTTGGGAAGCTTAATATCAACAGAGGGAATAATAACAAAAGTTAAAACCCAATATGAAAAAAAGCATAAAAACTCCTATTTCACCCACCTCTTGTGAAAGAACCAAAAGAAAAAAATCTCAATTCCACAACATTCAAAACTACTCCTCCACTTTAACAAGTTCAACAACTAAGTATACTCGCGTACCAAGTATAAAAAAAAAAAATCCGACCAAAATAAGGAAGTAGAATTCCGTTCTCGAACTTCTAAATGCAATGAGCCAACAGACATCGTATATCTCAAGGATTCAATTTCCTTTTACCCCCCAACTCGGTATAGAGAACACTGTCACACAGGGACAGACAGACACACCACAGCTGTGAGTGACCCCAGGAGGCAGAGGCTGTGATTCAATGCTGTCTGTAGCAAACCACACCACACTCTGGGGATGCAAGGTCTGGAGGAGGGAAAGAATGGCGCTGGTAACCAGATGAATTCCACCAGAGCCATGAAAGGGACCAGACCTGCCCACAGCTGCCAGCCACGTGCACAGACAAGTAGTATTACTACACCACTGGACCTGGTTTAATTAATGCTGTTTTCTGTTCTCTGTCATACGCAGACTTTGATGCAAATCCTGCTTGCCTTGACAAAGTGGGAATTAAAAAAAATGAGCTTGATCTAAAGCACTGTGATTAAATGAATTTTTGTTCATGTGTCTCTAATGAGCTAAAAGGAGTTTCATGTTAAAATCACTATAACTTTGGTGTACAGGTGATTTAAATGATACAGGGATAAAGTGTTACGTTCATCTACATCAACAAACAAATCAACAAGCTATTATACACAGAAATATTCCAAATATTATTTCATATCTACTTTTCAATGATCTGATCTGTATACTAAAAAGTACCCAACTTTTAATAATGTAATGTTGGCCCAGGTTAAAAGCTATGTCAGCTGTTGGTGTAAGCAAAGTTCCAAAGCCTACATCAAAATGTTGTTCTGCTTTAAAAATGTTTTGTGGGGATTGTTTTCATCCATGACAAACTTCTAGCCTAACAACCTTTATCTTCCAGTAAAAAAAATCATTCCCTGGTGTAAATAGCAGTGCATATTCTGGGTGAACCTCATGGTGCCTAAGCGGGAAGTTCACAACGAAATCACCACCGATTACTCATATCACACAATAATCACCCAATACAATCCGATCTTGTTTACAGCCCTGCCAGCCACACAGGCCACATCGGGGCTGTCACCTCGTCAAATTTTAAATCTCAGAATAAAACTGTGCAAAAAACCCACCCTCGTGAATACTGCAAAAGCCTGCAAACATGATCTATTTTCATACTCGACTCTGTGTCATACAGCACAGTGTTTAAAAGAACACGACCACAGAAGAGAATGATAGTTGACAGCTGCTGCAGCTGGTGAAGGCATGTGAGGCAAGTTGTGATTCCATTATCTCTCTCTCCGCTGCAGGACACGATACAACGAGAGAGAAAAAAAGGGGAGTAGGCATCGATACAACAGGAGAGAGGAAAGGGAGAGAAGGCAGCGATACAACAACAGGAGAGAAGAAAGGGAGAGAAGGCAGCGATACAACAGGGGAGGAAATGGAGAGAAGGCAGCGATACAAAGAGAGAGAAGAAAGGGAGAGAAGGCAGCGATACAACAACAGGAGAGAAGAAAGTAAGAGAAGGCAGCGATACAACAACAGGAGAGAAGAAAGGGAGAGAAGGCAGCGATACAACAACAGGAGAGAAGAAAGGGAGAGAAGGCAGCGATACAACAACAGGAGAGAAGAAAGGGAGAGAAGGCAGCGATACAACAACAGGAGAGAAGGGAGAGAAGGCAGCGATACAACAACAGGAGAGAAGGAAGGGAGAGAAGGCAGCGATACAACAGGAGAGAGGAAAGGGAGAGAAGGCAGCGATACAACAACAGGAGAGAAGGAAGGGAGAGAAGGCAGCGATACAACAGGAGAGAGGAAAGGGAGAGAAGGCAGCGATACAACAACAGGAGAGAAGGAAGGGAGAGAAGGCAGCGATACGACAGGAGAGAGGAAAGGGAGAGAAGGCAGCGATACAACAACAGGAGAGAAGAAAGGGAGAGAAGGCAGCGATACAACAACAGAGAGAAGAAAGGGAGAGAAGGCAGCGATACAACAACAGGAGAGAAGAAAGGGAGAGTAGGCAGAGAAGAAAGGGAGAGAAGGCAGCGATACAACAGGAGAGAAGAAAGGGAGAGAAGGCAGCGATACAACAACAGGAGAGAAGAAAGGGAGAGAAGGCAGCGATACAACAACAGGAGAGAAGAAAGGGAGAGAAGGCAGCGATACAACAACAGGAGAGAAGAAAGGGAGAGAAGGCAGCAATACAACAACAGGAGAGAAGAAAGGGAGAGAAGGCAGCGATACAACAACAGGAGAGAAGAAAGGGAGAGAAGGCAGCGATACAACAACAGGAGAGAAGAAAGGGAGAGAAGGCAGCGAGAGGCCAGGGGGTAGGTAGGGGATGGGGATTGGAAGCCTGTACTCCCAAAGAGCACAGGCATGCTAACGAGATAAATTCCACACAGGCCATGTAAGGTGATAATCTCCCTCACAGCTGACAGCAACGTGCAGAGGAAAGCACACCATGGCATCTGCTGACTGACTTCATCCTATCGCAACACACACACACACACCAACCCCAACACCACACACACACACACACACACACACACACACACACACACACACACACACACACACACACATACAGACACACTACAGACACTGTGCTGGTCATTGAACTCTCCCTGGTAATCATTTTTTCTTCTTATACAATCGCGTTACGTTCGAAGGGAAAAGGACATGTGCACAGATGGGTGGACACAGAGACAGATGAGCAGGGAAATACTACTTTTCAGAACAATCATGAACAAAAGAAAGCAGTAACAAATACATGAATCAGATAACATACTAGGGACATTATCATCAAGAAGAGGACATCCCATTAATTACCTGACTGGATACTTGTTTTTTTTACACGAATTGTCAAATCATATGTATTAGGCAGAGATGGGCTAGGGGTTGAGGGTTTAACTCAGGGATATAAAGCCATGGCTATCTGAATCTCAATCTAACTCATTGGGCCTTTGATAACAGGCAGGTATATGTCCTGATGTGATTTTCAACCCATAAAAATTCTCTTTTACTTCCCTTTTGGAAGAAATTTGACATGAAATGAGCACATGATTAGATATCAATTCTAAAAGATTATTTTCATTTAAATTTTACATGCATGTTTAAAGGTGGTTGATATTATAATGTCCCAGACGAATTTGCTTAATTTTGAATTATTCTCAGTTCTAGGAAATTCCCTGGTTTCATTCCAAAAGAATTGAAAGCTATAATCAAATGAATCAAGATTCTGAATGTCATTCTCGATTCCGAAACACCTCTGTCTGTCTGTCTGTCTGTCTTTCTTTCTATCTGTGTGTGCGTGTGTGGGCATGCAGGCATACCACAAACGTTCTTATGAATGCAAGTGAATAATGTGTGCACACATGTGTTACTTCCCATCATAGACAACATCATTTTTTCCATAATTACTATGGGATCTGTTGGTGAATTAAACGTTTTTCAGTGCCAGTGCACCTTTCTGCAGGTGTGCGTGCAAGTTCCCAGGAAAGATGATGATTGCAACTGATATTGAGATGAAGCCTGTCTCCTCTACATGATTTTTCTGTGAAGGAAATTACTCCACACCCTCGCAGATTTGTGATCCCATTTTCTTTGTCGTAAATGTCAATGGACAGGCCTGTCCCTGAAGAGTTTTCATTTCTCTTTTCTCTTATCTGTAAATGTTTTTTTCTTGTCATTTTAGGGCATTCTTCTTCCTCCTCTATATTCTTCTTCCTCTTGTTGTTGTTGTTGCTGTTGTTGTTGTTGTTGTTTTTCTTCTTCTTCTTCTTCTTCTTCTTCTTCTTCTTCTTCTTCTTCTTGTTCGTTTGTCTGTTTGTTCCTTCATTCCTCCTTGACTTCTCTCCCTCCTCCTTTTCTCTTCTCAAGCACATATAAAAATACTGCATAAACATCCTTCTCTAGAATCTACCAAGATACAAAAAATATGCGTTCAAAAGAAATACATGCATGACAAATGAGGATACATTCACTACCAACATAAGACATCCTATTTATTTTTTGCTTCTTCTTCTTCTTTTGTGTATCCGTTTGTGGCTGTTCCCACTCCACCCCTTTCAATCTCTCCACCCCAGCCATACCCAGGCATGTCATATCGCATCCTCAGGGTCAGCTGTCTGTAGGCAGCCTATCCATGTTAGGCTGCCTTGGGGCCACTCACCAAAGGAGCCCTGCACAGCTAGCTGCTTTGGTGGTGTTCAGTGGTGCCTGTTCTGAGCTAACATAGGCAAGACACTGTGTTTAACCTTCTAGCTAAGTCGCGCAGCCAGACTCAGTGATACGTCCACCCAGGATGGTGACCACTGCAACATCCATCTAAAGACCCTCTTCCATAAAACTTCCAACCCTGAAGGTTGTCACGCTAGGACACTACAGAAACAGAAGTGTTTGGGGAACCAAAACTGAAGTCAGTCACCATGATACCAAAGCAGCCGTGGATATTAAATTTGATACTAATTTCTTTTACAGCATGATGATCAATGACGATGAGAATGACATCATGATGCAGCTGATGATATGTGTGTGTGCTTCAAGACAGTCTTAACAACGAGCCTATAGCGAACTCAA
>CM060323.1:34070594-34085594 GCA_030674155.1 Stramonita haemastoma | reverse complement strand
TTCCTCTTCTCCTCCTCCTTCTCCTCCTCCTCCTCCTCCCCCCTCCTTCTCTTCCTACTCTCCCTCCTCCTCCTGTTCCTCTCCTCCTTCTTCTCCTATTTCATCCTCTTCCTCAACCTCGTTCTTACTCATCCTCCTTTTCCTCTCTCATTTTATCCACTTTTCTTTAACTTTTTCTTTCACTCTTGACGTCATCTCCATCTTCTCTAATTCCATCGTTTTCAAATTTGTGTGGGTTTCTGCTGTGTTGTTGTTTTTTTGCCTTTTCTTCTCCCTTTTCCTGACAGAACGTGTTTAAAGAGCACGGCTAATAGACACAGGTAGGCAGGTAGGGAGGCATGAGTCATGCTCTATCTCTGTTCAGCTTGTTACAGACACTCAGAAACTGCCTACACTTCTATTCTAGGTGTGCACATAGGCTAAAAACTCTAATTCACCTACTGCCTGCCTGCCTGCTGTCTGTTTGTCTGTCTGTCTGCTGCTGTCTGCCTGGCTGTCTGTCTGTCTGCTGCCTGTCTGCCTGTCTGCCTGGCTGTCTGTCTGCCTGTCTGTCTGTCATACTGTCCATCGTGTTTGTCCATCTATCTCTGTCTCTGCTTCCCTCTCTATTTATTTGTGTGTCTGTCTCTCTTTAACTGTCTGTCTGTCGGTGTCTTGTAAGGCTTACCCACCTTGTTTGTCCGTCTTTCTCTGTGTCTGTGTCTCCATCTATATTTTGTGTCTGTGTGTATGTGTCTATCTGTCTGTCTGTCTGTCTGTCTGTCTGGGTGGCTGGCCTCTCTGTCTGTCTGTCTGTCTGTCTGTCTGTCTGTCCTCTCTCTCTCTCTCTTTTCTCTCTCTCTCTCTCTCTCTCTCTCTCTCTCTCTCTCTCTCTCTCTCTCTTCTTTCTCCTCTCTCTCCCGTCCCCCATCTCTCTCTCCCTCTCTCTCTCCCGTCCCTCTCCCCTTTCTCTTAACAATATCACGCAGTCTAATACAATTGTTATCAAGCAAGCTGGAGTTCAAGTCACGATCACTGCAGTCATGGTTCACAAGAATCGGTTGTTGGTTTGTTTGTTTGGTTTGGGGTTTTTTCTGTCGTGTTCCATAACATGTTACATATCAGTATGTTGATTCTCCTCCCTCCCCCAAACTCCGTGTATTGTGGCTTAAGGCCAATGTACATAATTAAACACGTTCAGTGTTCGCTCCTCTCTCTCTCTCTCTCTCTCTCTGTTTCTGTCTGTCTGTCTGTCTGTCTGTCTGTCTTCTCTCTCTCTCTCTCTCTCTCTCTCTCTCTCTCTCTCTTCTCTCTCTCTCTGTATTGCTGCAGTTGTTGCCTTTGTTGTTATTTTGGGATGCTGGCTTTTTGCTGTTATTGCTGCTGCTATGTTCTTTCTTTGTTTCTTTTTTGTTTGGGGTCTAGAGGTTCTGTATTGGTTTGGTCTGTGTTTTTTGTTTTCCCTTCTTTTTGTGGTTAGCTTTGCTTGTTTTGTTTGATTTTCTTGTGAGTTTTATTTTTTCACTTTGTCTTCAAGTTATTGTTTGTTCTTGGGTTCATTACAAATCGTATTTAAAGCGAAGGAAGGTGTATTTAAAAAAAAAGCCAGATGCTGACAGGTATTCTGTCACTCTTGCAAATAAAAATGGTTATCACCATTGTACACGCTACCACCACCACCACCACCATGTTCATCATCACCATCATCATCACATCATCTATCACCACATCATCATATCATATCCCCATCTTTTTCTTCTCCTCTCTTCTTCTCTCCTCTCTCCTCTCCTCTCTCTTCTCTCTCCCCTTCTCTCTCTCTCCTCTCCTCCTCTCACTCCTCTCATCTCTCTCCTCTTCACTTCATCACCCTCCATCTCTCTTCCTGTCTCTTTCTCGCCTCTCTCTCTCTCTCTCTCTCTCACTTCTTCGTTCTTAGCTGCCATATTTATGCTAGCCTACGCATACCTATTCTTTTAATATCACAACAGAGTGTATTCAACACATTCAGAAAATGAAATGAATACGCACGTAGCTTGGAGCGAAAAAAACCACACAAATAAACCAGAAAGACATATTCCAGATCCTACCACAATGCAGGACCAGAACCTTTTGGCCTCCAGACAAGTCTGTGTATTTCCCAGAGGATCCATTTCTGGGCTCTATCTCTCCTTGCCATGTACATTTAATGACACATGCCTGGTCAGGACGCCTGTCACCAGACGAGGCTTCTAGTGTGATATGTCACTGTACTGGGTCTTCTTCTTTCTGGTCTTAAATCTGGCTTCTTTGTTTGTTTGTCTGTCTGTCTGTCTGTCTGTCTGTCTGTCTTCTGTCTCGTGCTGCACACACAAACCACACACACAACAAAACACACACACACCACACACCACACACACACACACACACACACACTTTCTGTCTCTCTTCGCTCCTGTAGAGATGTCGTCTTTCCCACTGGCTGCCTGTCTGTCTTATTCTGACTCTCTTCCTTGTCTCTTTTTATCTGTCTTTCCCAATTTTTTTTATCTCTCCTTTTTGTTAGTTTTGGCTCTGTGTCTCTGTACTCTGTACTTTTGTGTCACTGTCTGTCTCTCTGTATGACTGTCAGTGCCTCTTTCTGCATGTGTTTGTTTATCTGTCTGTCTATGTCTGTGTATCTGTCTGTCTGTCTATCTCTCTCTCTGTCGTCTGTCTGTCTGTCTATCTCTCTGTCTCTCTCTCTTCTCTGTATGGCTCACTTTTCTTTTCCAACAGATCTATTAGCTTGTACAAAGGTGCTTTTGCTTTGTAATAGTTTCAAATGCACAAAGTCTTAGCTGTTCTTGAGTCAAGGAAAAGTTTCTTTCAAAAAGTTTAGCCAGAAGACGGTTACTGTCATCGAAAAGTTAGTTGTCTTGTTCTTTTTTCTTTTTCTCCTCAATCGCCATTCTTGAAAAGCATGTAATTTTTTCCTTTTTCTGAAAAAAGCCAGGTGTTTCTCTTTTTTTTTCCAAAACATATTTTTCGGCTTCTGTACAATATCATTCATAAGAAAGCTGATGACAACAGCTGAAGAGAAAGGAGCTATCGCCTGTAGAAGTATTATGTTTTGGTTCCTAAGGTACGGCTTTGATCCGTATTCTTGCTGTCTGGAAGTTTGTTTCTTGTTTTTCTTGTTTTTATTCTTTTTTTCTGTTTCTTTTTTTTCTTTGTCATCATCATCATTCATCATCATCATCATCATCTCTCATCATCATCTCATCCCCATCATCATCATTCATCATCATCGTCGTCGTCGTCGTCACACATCAGCACAGCATACACAGCACCAGCAGCAGCACAGCAGCACACAGCAATCACCATCATCTCACTTCACTCATCACCACATCATCACATCATCATCATCATCATCATCATCATCATCATCATCATCATCATCATCATCATCATCATCTTGTCCTCCTTCTCTCTTTTATTCCTCCTCCTTAACTGTTTTCCTGGTTCTTTCCTTTCTGCTCCCCTTCCTCCTTTTCTTTCCGATTTGTTTCTTATTCCTTTTGGCACTGTTGCTGCTTCCATTTTGTTGTCATTGGCGTCGTTATTGCTTTGTTATTCTTTTTTATTCTCATCGTTTTTTCTCTTCCTCCCCCTACCCCGTCCTCCTCCTCCTCCTCCTTCTTCTTCTTCTTCTTCTTCTTCTTCTTCTTCTTCTTCTTCTTCTTCTTCTTCTTCTTCTTCTTTCTTCTTCTTCTTCTTCTTCTTCTTCTTCTTCTTCTTCTTCTTCTTCTTTTCTCCCTCTTGAATGTTTCCTCTTCCTCCTCCTCCTTTAATTTTTTTTCTCGTTTTTTCTGTTTAAGCATGCCAAGCTTGTTTCTCTTTGCTAATTCCCCTTACACAAAAATGATTACGACTTGGAAGTGGAGCACTGGTTTAAACTCATACCTGTTCAGACATGGATACAGTGTCAGTCTCTGCCAAGTAAACACATTCACACACGTGTACACATACCCCACACCACACCTCACCACACCATAGCACACCACACTACTGGGATGTGAAGACTTCTTTTTGTATAAGCAGTATGTCCCAGGCAAGTGTATATATATATATTGCCTGATACATACAGCTTATATATATATATATATATATGACAGACAGACAGACAGACAGACAGACAGACAGACAGACAGACAGACAGACAGACTAGACAGACAGACAGAAGATAGATAGATAGATAGATAGATAGATAGATAGATAGATAGATAGATAGATAGATAGATAGATAGATAGATAGATATAGATAGATATGGTGTATGTATATATTACACCACTTAAGTCACGGCAGATTTCTTTGCGTGAAATTCGGGCTCTCTCCCCGGGAAAAGCACGTCGCACAAGAGAAAGTTGGAACTGATCATCAAATAAGGATAGCTTGTGTTTTTACAGCGTTGACCCCGCTCATGCATATTGCGGTTAGGAGGCTAGCAGACGACAAAGGACTGAGGAAGTGCAGTGTTTGCTGACCAAAAAAATTCAAACCTATCAAAATATTTGTGCAAAATCACACAAGTTTAGATCGGAGGATAGTCTTTCCCCAAAAAGTGGTTTTTATTTCTGTGGATGCCTTAGTACGTCGGTAAGAAAATAAAGAGTCCTATAGAAAAACAGAAAAGTGCCCATTCCTAAAGCAGGTGTGTAGCCTAACTCTGCAAGCCAATAAACTTCCCAGATTTTTTTTCTTCCCAACTTTCCCCCCTCATACATATTCATGACAGTATACTGGGGTAGATAACACAGCACGGCCAATAATTATTTCATCCAGTAACGGGAACCAGGCAAAATGAAAAGACGCCTCGAGATATTCCACGACACATCAGAAGGATAAAATGAAAATCTCCAATCTCGTAAGACTGGAATCTCCTACCCGTATAACTCACGTCAAAGCTAATTCAGCACTATGAGAGAAAAGCTGTTCCAGTAAAAGCAGTTTTTGGGGGTGGGTGTAAGCAGATAAGACAGGAGGAGCTATCGATTTTAAGTTGATAACAGCTTAAACTTACGACCGCTGCTGCTATGCATAAGACGATACACACTCCCCCGTTTTCAATGAGTCAGAGCTTAAAGCTAAGACCTGCGAAATAGTGTCGGGAGGATTGCTACTAGGAATGGGAAGGGGAGAAGGAGGGGAGAAAGTGGGGGAGCGGGACCAGGGAGAGAAGGGGGAGACTAGGAGCAGTTTGCCTGCACAAACTTCAAAGAGACTTAGTATTGTTACAATACAGTTAGACCTTGACAACGAAGCGAAATAAGCCTAACATAAAAATCCACAAAATCATACACATAGTACCTGTAGTGCTAGTGTCCTACAATAATTACCTAAACGTATTTAGAATCAAGTATGAATTTGTGCAACTATTTTTGCTCATGTAAAGGTTGGACCTAAACTTACTAAAAGTGTTACCCCGCCCCCCAACACACACACACACACGCACGCACGCACGCACGCACGCACGCACGCACGCACACACACACACACACACACACACACACACACAACACACACACACTTATTCTCATACGCTCTGTGATACTCACAGCTCCAGAAATTGGACAAGTGTCGGAGGTCCAGGCAAAAATGATGACTGTTTCCCTGTGTTTTAAAGCAAATTTTTTGTCTTTTCCCCGCCCCCTCTCCTCTCCTCTCTCTTCTTTTACAGCTGTCCTTTCCCCTTCCCTCCCTCTGTCCTTCTATTTGTTTGTTTGTTTGTTTGGCTGTTTGTTTATTTCCCCCCCCCCCCCCTCTCTCTCTCTCTCTCTCTCTCTCTCCTCTCCTCCTCTCTCTCTCTCTCCTCTCTCTGTGATGAAAAAAAAATATAATGCTTACTCTGTAACCCTTGAAAAACAAAGATAATTCATTCATTCATTCATTCATTCATTCATTCATTCATTCATTCATTCTCTCTCTCTCTCTCTCTCTCTCTCTCTCCTCTCTCTTCTCTCTCTCCTCTCTCTCTCTCCACACACACACACACACAAAACACACACACACACACACACACACACACACACACACACACACACACACACACACACACACACACACAACATTCATTTCATTCTCTCTGATTCATTTCATTGTAATCTTACATTCATTTGCTGGACAACGCTGTTGGTGCCGTGGGTTTTCAACGCGCACTAATAATCATGTTTAACATACGGGATCCTGGTTTATCGTCTCATCCAAAAGACTAGCACCCAGACCACCACTCATGGTCTAATAGATGGGGGAAAAGCTTTGGGCCACAAACGGGGTTCGAACCACCGACACTTCCGACGCAGACTTTTTCCTTTCTATGCAGGCGCATTACCGCTAGACCACCGATTTCATATCCTCAACATTCTTTTCGCAACTGTTTAAATGATGACATTAATAATTTTAAAAAAAGATAATGAGGTTAGGATGAAATGAATTTACGTCACCGTATATATAATGCAAACTGAATTTCTAATCACAGCGTTGAGCAGTCACACACACACACACACACACACACACACACACACACACACACACACACACACACACACACACACACACACACACACGCACGCACACACGCACGCACACACGCACACACCACACGCACACATTCACACATTCACACTCACACTAACTAATTAACTAGCTAACTAACCAACACGAACGCACGTGCGCGCGCGCCGCACAATACACACGCACAGAGAAGAGAGAGAGAGAGAGAGAGAAGAGAGAGAGAGAGAGAGAGAGAGAGAGAGAGAGAGAGAGAGAGAGAGAGAGAGAGAGAGAGAGAGAGAAGAAGACAGAAGAGAGAGAGACAGACAGACAGACAGACAGACAGACAGACAGAAGACAGACAGACAGACAGACAGAGACAGACAGACAGACAGACAAGACAGACAGAGACAGAGAGACAGAGACAGAGACACAGAGAGACAGAGACACAGAGACAGAGAGAGAGACAGAGGCAGAGGGGGGGGGGGAATAAAATGTGCCTAGAACCACTTTCTGGAACCCCAGTTTCTGCCCAGTTCCCATGCAGGGCTTCCCGGAGTCAGTCTGCAGCAGACCAGTCTTGGAGCTTCACAGGGAAATGGGTCTTTTTATTCTTTTTTTTTTTTCGATTCTTTTATATCGAGGATAATGGGATAAGCACTCTTGTGCTTTTTTCTTTTTTACATCCAGTCCCCGTGTGTATGCAGCTTTGTTAATCTTGTCATCTGTTCCCACTGGCACACGATGGCCTACTCTTATGAAAAGCGGGACAGGATTTAACGTGTGCGCAAGATGTTCTGCATGCGTTCACACACGGGGCCGCCTCGGTTTATAGCCTCATCCGAAGGACTTTTGGGTAGAGTGAAGTCAGCACTGATGTTAACTCGTGTGTCTGACATTTCATGATCATTCCTGCTGGAACTTGTCCGCAATCCAAGAGGAAAAGGTACCCGTGAGTCACTCCACAGTTTAACATATACACACACATGCCTGCGCACGCACGCACGCGCACACACACATACATCACACTCACACATACATACACACACACGAACGCACGCATGTACAAACACACACATGCACTGATAAAATTTACAAAACTGCACACATACGGGACTGGATGTAAGAAAGCACATGAGTGCTTGCTCCATTATCCTCAAAATAAAAGACCAAATACTAAATAAATAAATAAAATATAACCACCACCCACCCATCCAACCCCCCCCCCCCCCACTCACACATACACACACACACACCTACCACCCCCCACCCACCAACACACGTGTTTCACCTCAAACCTGCTACAACTTCGTTTCAAAAAACGACAAAGGCTTATTGGATTGGGGCCGGCAGGTTGTAGACCCCCAAAACCGCTGAAGCAGTCATAATGCTGAACATCTCATACAATATTCACTTTGGCCATGCCTCCACCCCGTCTCCTCTCTTCAACTTTCCCCTAACTTCGTCATCATGCATATTCATAAGAGCATATGGTGCCCGAATGGGCGGCCACACTCCGCAATTGTCGCTTGAATTGACAATGCGAGTGGAAAGTGAAAAGGGAATAGCTGTAGAGGTCGTTTCGTTCTGGTGGCGCACCAGTTGTAATTTTTTTTTTACCCATTTTCCTTCTGTGTTTTTGTTTTATCAAGATAAACTCACTTGCACAAGCGGTACTTACCATTTCAATGCAACTCCAACCATGAAAAACCCATTTTCCTGTGAAAGACGGGCTCCTGTATGTACGCTCTCATTACTTGATCAACTGATAGCCTCCCAACAGCAAGAGGATTTTTCCTCTGGAGTTAACGTCAGTAACGACTCCACTCCCCCTCAAAGTGCTTTGAATGAGACTATAAACCGAGGTCCCGTGTGCCAACGCACGCAAAAGATCTTACGCACATGTTAGAACCCGCTCCGCTTTTTGGAAGAGTAGACCGTTGGTGATGATGGTGATGTATGAAATTATACAGCACTGAATTTTGTTTAGCGAACAAGTCAACGCTATTGCATTCAAATTCTTGACGCGCATTTATTTTATGACGCAACCGAAATAGTTTAATCTCTGGAAGCACTTCAACACAAGGTTATGGCTTTGAACATCCGATCTTTGCTTGCTTCGCTATCCCTAACTTCAGAAAATCAATCAAAAAGCTACAAAGAAACTTTTTTTAAAAAATCATCAAACAGTGTACGAGCAAATACGTATGCAGAACGGATATTATGTACCTGGCCAAGACAGCATAGGCTTTCTACCTGCTAGTCAGAATATAGAACATTACAAACTACACGTCAAAAACTAGAACCGAGGGGTGGTGGAAGATAAAACGTTTGCCAGCCTTGCTTGTAAAAGGCAGAAGAGAGGACACAGATATTAAAGAAAATAAACCCGAGAGAAATGACAGAAATAAACACAGAAAATGATAAAGACAGAAACAAACAGAGTAGTAGAGTAAAAGAAGAAAACCTGTAACACAGAATTTTTTCATTGTACCTGGAGAGGAATGGGCTCTGCTAGGTTCAACTGGTCCACACCACACTACATGAAGAAAAAAAATCAGTGCAGTGCGAAATGACTCCTCAGGCAGTTGACGAAGAAGTCATGCCAAGGGTTCCTTAAAAAGTGGGACAGTCATTCCGCTAAAATGATCGGACGGGAACTTTTTGATATTTATTTCTGTTCATATTCGATTTTGTCTTTCGTTCCTAGGCTGGAGTTTTGAAGTTCATCAATGGTGACATTTTTGCATATGCCACAATTTTTGCCCGCCATGAAGGTAGCCACAAACGATCGATTTGAATCTGACAAGAACTAGCTACATTCAAAAGCGGGGATTATCAGACAGTCATTGATCAGCCCTAGGGCTTCAAAAAACGACCACAATCCATTGAGAGTCTTTTCAAGTGCGGCTTTTGACTGCATGCCGAACAGGATTAATCAGATTAACTCATCGACAGACTCTTTAGCCTAGTGGATACAGCGTTTTAATTTAATTTCCATTCCTTTGAGTCTATGGAGTCGTGGGTTCGAATTTCAGCAGCGGCGTCTGGTGATTTTATTTTTCGTGCCCAGGCTAGAGGTCCGAGATTTAGCAAAGGTGAGATTTTTGCGTATGCCACAGTTTTTGCTCCTCGCTATTTAGTCGCATTCGGACTTGGGAGATGTATGGTGAATCATGGGTGGGGATTTTTTTTTTTACAACCTCTGGGTCAGCTTTAAGTGCAGACCTGCCAATGCACTAATTTCCTAGCAAATACGCATGCAGAGGATTAGATTATGCGTCTTAAAGATCCCGTAAATTATGTCAGCGTTCAGTTGATTACGGAAACACAAACATGCCTAGCATGCATCCTGTACATGGAGAGGGATATGCTCCGCCAGGTTCAACATGCCTGAGAGGCACGATCTGTAAACCTTGGTGCAGTGCATGCCCCAAACACTCCTCAAGGAGTTAAGGGGAGGGGGGGGTGTAAAGGAACACACCAGTCTGAACAATCACTAACAAATAGTGGACAAACGGCTATTGATCACTTCGAAACCTAAGAGGATCTATCTCTCTTGCTGGCTGCAAACTTTGTTCTAAAAAACCAAGGCGACCGTCTTCCGCGTGAGTGAAATAAAGGAGAGTAAGAAATTGAGCATCTTAGGAAAACTCAATTAATAAAGTTCTCCAAATTAAGAGTCCTAAAGAACTATTTTCCCCTGTGCAGGTTTTTCGGTGTCTTCAAAAAGTTCCTGCTAATTTTTTCCCCAAATTACTGATGTATCTACTAAGGTCCCGTAAAACTAGCTTTGATCAGCTCTAAAAATGAGGAAGTTTGTGTTGAATTTGAATGTTGTGGGTCTGCAAAGGCATCATAAATATTAATATCCTTTCTTTTTTTGGTGCAAAAAAGAAACTAATTACAGAATTAACTTTGATACTGACAATGACAAGTGCTGTGACGGCGTTTTGTTTAGATAGAACAATAATTAAAAACAAAAACAAAAAACCCGTAATTACTGGTAATTATTTGATTAAAATTATGATAAGCCTTTTCTGTCTTGACACAAGCAATCAACAACACAAAAAACAAAAAACGAACAAAAATATCACTTTTCACACGCAAAAAACAGTTTTGCTGCCTTGAGCACAAAATTCTCTCGCCTTGAAAAGCACTGCAGTGTTTTCAACTCAAGGCTTTTGTCCATTGATTTGCCCTTGTTTCTTGGTCTCAGGATAAGTTCCTCTAGCAAGGTTTTTACTTATTTCTTTTTCATCTCGGAAGACAACGAACATGTGACTCAGGCTATAGAGTTTCATCCCTGCTGACACAGTCACCTTTACAGCTGGGCTTTTCTTTCTTTCTTCCGAATTGGTAAAGTAGGTCACGGTACCTGTTGTCTTCAAACCGTCGTGTCCTTAATTCAGTCCCGTAGCCTTTGTACGCCGCTGTTCTTGAACTTTAAAGACATCGATAGAGATGTTAGGAGAGAATGAAGATGTCAAAGGTAATTAATCAGCTGTGTGAAATTTCATCATGACACGTGTCAGATTCTCTGTCTGTCTGTCTGTCTGTCTGTCTGTCTGTCTGTCTCTCTCATAGAAAAAACGAAAGTTATTAAATAAAACCAGCCATCTGGCGCAGTGGTTAGCGCCTTGGATTTTGGACTGGAAGGTTGCGGGTTCGAATCCCATAAGAGTCTTTGGGAATTTGTCGATCTCCGGCCGGCTTTTACCCAGAGTGTGCTGTGGGCTCAGTGGAAAGACTGAGGCCACACAGTCGAGCTTCATCCACATTACGGATGCGAGTTTGAGAGTGTTGCTCAAATTACCTGACCAACACTGCAGGTGTCTGTATCTCTCGGGCCCGGTTGACGCCGGGGTGTATTATGTGTGATATAAAGTGCACAGTACAACTGTCAAGTAGTCTGAAAGAACAAGCACTTCCACATCATCATCATTACATCCTTCTGTCATCATCGATCATCATGCAATAAAAAAAGCCTCTATTCGATGGCTCAGGTAGCTCTGGTCTCATGGTGACCACAGATTTGGTTTCCCCATACACTTCTGTGCCTGTGGTGAGTTTATGTCAAAGCCTTTGGGGTTGGAGGTTCGCGGGGAGGCGGTCATTGGAGGGACGTTGTGGTGGGGTCGCCACCTCGGGTGGGTGACTCACTCACTCTGGCTCCGCTACTGTCGTTAGTAGGGGCTTAGTAGGTGGTGTCCTGTATATGTTAGCTCAGAACAGGCACCACTGACCACACCAACATGAACCAGCAGCAGTGCAGTGTTCCCCTGGCTGGTGGCCCAAACGGCGGCCTGACATTGATGACCCCTTGTGAACTTTCGACGCTGAGTAAAGTTTCTATACTTTCACCCCGTCAGATGAGCTGTCATGCTTTCCAGAGTCATACTGTTGAAAATTCGTAGTATGTGGACACAGAAACTATACAGAATCAATACAAATACCGTGCGTGCACACATAAACAATCCTACCGCTTGGAAATGCGTGTGCCAACTTTTGAAAAGGTTATAAAACTCCGATAATCCCATCATTGCAAAGGCTTACGTTCTGAAGGGGGGGGGGGGGGGCTGAAACCCTTTCATATATGTAAAAAAAAAAAAAAAAAACCAGAAGAAAGAAAGAAAGAACAATTATAGAAATCAATCTTTCCTCCTTAACAGCGAAAGGGAAGCCATCAAAAATCGAATCAAGTCAAGTCTAATCACTTCCACGGTGCGAAATTACTTTATCTATAAAGCACTTTCACACAATTCCCATACGTCACATTTTTCTGATTTTTGTTGTTGTTGCTGTTACGCTGAAGAAACTAGGGATCTGGTGAATTTCCATCTAAAACTATTCATTGGCATACATTTTACAGGCATTATCATGCATAGGACTGTTTTATATGCATGAGTTTCGTCGTCAGATCTGCATCTGCGTGTGCGCGACTGTAGATATTGGAATGCACATGTCTGTCTGCGCCTGTGTGACGCACGCATGTATGTATGTATGGGAGTGCACGCCCTCACGTGCGTGTAAAAGCCCCGGCAACACACAAGAGTCTGCTACCCCCCCCCCCCCCCCCCCCGCCCCCCCGCAATGAATAATTCATCTTAAACGTCAAATGTATTAGAAGGCATCCGTCAGTCGCGGAAGACTATGGACTTGCGCTCTATGTGAAGTGCAGAGCCTGGGTAAGTAAGTATGGAGGGCAAGCTGTTACCCATGCAGCAGACCCCCTCTCTCCATGCCACTGGAATGGTCCATTGGAAAGGCAATCGCCGATACGAATGGTTCCAGTGCCGTCGCGACACCCAATGTATTGACCTTTATTATTATTATTATTTTTTTTATTATAGGACATTGTGAAATATTCAGTTCAATGCAAGAGCTTGGTGTCAGTGTACGTATGAAATTGCCTATTGGCGGGATGCTGAAATATCGATACAGGTGATCGACCCGTGCATCAATGGCATTGTTCTGTACATTGGTGTCATTATACACCCCCCATCCCTTCCTCCCCCCCCCTCTCTCTCTCTCTCACACACACACACACAACAACACAACACACACACACACACGCACGCATACACACACACACACGCACGCATACACACATACACACACGCGCGCGCATACACACAAACAGAGACAGACAGACAGACAGAGACAGACAGAGACAGAGACAGAGTTTTTCTCTGCGTCTTATCTTTCTCTGCCTCCCTGTTCTCTGTCCCTCTCTCTTCTTCTTCTCTCCTTCTTTCTTTCTCTGTGTGTGTGTCTGTGTGTGCGTGTGCGCACGTGCGCGCGCCTGTGTGTGTGCGTGTGTGTGTGTGTCTGTGTGCGCACGCACATGTGTGTGTGTGTGTGTTCGTCTGCTTCTCTCTGTCTGTCTGTCTGTCTGTCTGTCTGTCTGTCTGTCTGTCTGTGTATGTGTCTGAGTTAACGCGATGGGTCACCTTGCCATACTGAAAGATACAGACAGCAGATGGTGTGCAGCATCATAATACCCTCCCCCCCCCTCCCCGAGAAAACACATGATGGCCACAGCACTCTCCAACTAAAGCATGATTTATACCTCATCACTCTGCCCAAGCACATCCAGGCATACATCTGCCTATCTTTTTCTATTCGCTGATACTTCGTCATATGCCGACACAACAGCTTGCCTTCCTTCCCTCTCTCTCTTTGAATCAACATCATTATTATCGCATCATATGTATTAGCTTACGAAACAGAAACTGCAGCGCAGCAGCAGCAGCAACAATAATTGGTATCTCTTTCCTCTGCTTCTCCATTGCAGCTGTCTTATTAGCTGATTCTTGTTTTTGCTTCTCCCGTTAGGGTTTTTTTTTCTTCTTTTCTTTCAAATGTTTTACATACATATGCATGTTCACAAACACACAACACACACACATACACACACACATACACGCGCACACACACACGTACGCAAGCGCGCGCACACACGCACACACACACACACACACACACTCTCGCGCGCACGCACATATACCCACGCACACACACACACACACACACACACACACACACACACACACACACACACCACACACATATATATATATATATATATATATATATATATATATATATATATATATATATATATATATATATATGAGACAGAGAGAGATATAGATAAACACACAGACAGAGGGAGGGAGTGACAGGGAGAGGGGAGAGGAAGAGAGGGGGAGATATACATTATATATATATATTAATTTTATTTAGTCTTTTAATTTATTTTCATATCAAGGATATTAGAGGAGATATTAAGGAGATAGAGGGGGGGAGAGAAGAGGAGAGAGAGAAGAGAGAGAGAGAGAGAGAGAGAGAGAGAGAGAGAGAGAGAGAGAGAGAGAGAGAGAGAGAGAGAGAGAGAGAGAGAGAGAGAGAGTGGGGGGGGGGGAATAGACAAACACGCAAACACACAGAAACATCAATGGCAGAGACAGATAGAAAAGAAAAAAAATGGAAACGACAAAAGAGAAAAACTTTACAGGTTCTTGAAGCTTCCAAATCGATCAGAAGAGGTTTACATAAAAACAAACGAAATGAAAAGGTGAAAAGTGGGTATGGCTGTATGCAATTTGTAAAACTACAGGGATATTCAGTCCCCAACATTAACTCTACATTTAAAAATAAACCCCAAGATGTTTGATGTCTGCTCTGAAATCTGAATGACAGGTTCATTATCAAAGACTTCATTTCGTTTTCTTCGAAATGAAAGAACTCATTCATACCCCTTTTTTTTATAAAAAGAAAGAAAGAAAGAAAGAAAGAAAGAAAGAAAGAAAGAAAGAAAGAAAGAAAGAAAGAAAGAAAGAAAGAAAAATAGAAAGAAAGAAATTGAAAAAGAATCTGATCGACAAAGCTGACATATTATAACGTTGTGTCTGCGAAAAAATATGGGTGCAATGTCGTACACGGAAGTGCATGTGTACTCACATACATTTACATACACGCACGCATACTGATATGGGTGGGGATTGTGT
>CM060323.1:34058094-34065594 GCA_030674155.1 Stramonita haemastoma | reverse complement strand
CTCTCTCTCTCTCTCCCCTCCTCCCTCTCCCTCCTCTCCTCTCTCTCTCTCTCTCTCTCTCTCTCTCTCTCTCTCTCCTCTCTCTCTCTCTCTCTCTCTCCTCCTCTCCTCTCCCCTCCCTCTCTCTCTCTCTCTTTTCTTTCCTTAACATGTAAGGTGAAGAAGGTTGACAGCTGATCAATGCATCAGAGAAGTAAAAATCGGATCGGGGGCCGGAAGTGGGATATATAGGGTAGGGGTGGGGGGCAGGATATAGTGGGGTGGGGGAAGCCGGTTGGGGGGGGGGAGTGGGGGGAAGGTAGGGTTGGTGAAGAGGTGTTGAACACTCTTGGTGCTGTTCGTGATCTAAATATTGCCTTGAAGTAGGCCGCCTAGATTTTGACTTTTTTTTTTTTTTGGTATCTAGATTGTGTAGTGTTTGATTTATGACTTGATGTTGTTGCGTTGTGTTGTGGTTTTTTAATGTGTTGTATTGTATTGCATTGCACTGTATAGGAATGTGTTGTGTTGTATTGTGTTATATTGTGTTTAATTGTATTATATTGTGTTCTATTGTGTTTTTATATTTTATTTATACTTCTTTACGTCTCGGAAGATTTCTCTGCGTGAAATTTGGGCTGCTTTCCTCGGGGAGAGCGTGTTGCCAAAAGAGAGCGCCACCCATTTTTGTTTTTTTTTTCGTTTTCCTGTCTGCAACTGTATTTGTTTCCCTACCAGGTGGCTTTTTTCTGCAGAATTTTGCCAGGAAACTCTCTTATTGCCATAGGTTCTTTTACGTACGTTAAATAATTGCACGCAACACACGGGACTTTGGTTTATCATCTCATCCAAAGACTTGCACCCAGACCACCACTCATGGTCCAATGGATGGGAGGAAAGGTTTCGGGCCCAAACGGGGATCAAACCACGCACACTTCCGACCTGGCCTGTTCACTTTCAGAAGCAGGTCCGTTACTCTGGACCACCGATACTTATTTCCTGTGCAGGGTTTACTACTGTGCTCTCTCTCTCTCTGTCTCTCTGCTCTGTCTCTCGTCTCTCTCTCGTCTCTCTCTCTCTCTCGTCTCTGTCTCTGTCTCTCTCTCTCTCTCTCTCTCCTCTCTCTCTTCTCTACTCTCCCCCTCTACTCCTCTCTCTCCATCTCTTCCTCTCTCCCTCTCGTCTGTCCTTTTTCTCTCTTTGTCTCCTCTTCTACCTCCCCTCCACCTCCCTCTCTCTCTCTCTCTTTCTCTCTCTCTTCTCTCTTCCTTCCTCTCTGTCTCTGTCTCTCTCTTTCTCTCTCTCTCTCCTCTCTCTCCCTCCCTCTCTCTTTCCTCTCCTCTCTGCTCTCTCTCTCTCTCTCCTCCCTCTCTCTCTCTCCCTCCTCTCTCTCTCTCTTATTTCCCTCCTCCCTCTCCCTCTCTCTCTCTCTCTCCCTCTCTCTGTTCTCCTCTCCCTCTTTCCCCCTCCCTCCCCCATCCCCCCCCTTTCCCTCCCCCCCCTCTCTCTCTCCCCCCTTTCTCTCTCCCCTCTCTCTCTCCCCGGTGCCTGTAGCAGAAACATGGTCTTTCACACGTCTCGGGGTTTCCCTTCACTAGGTCTGGCACCGATCGATCTGACACAGCGAGAAGGAGGGCTGGCTGGCGGTGCCAATCTACAGACTTGATTATCTTTTTGACCGTGTGCCTTCACAAAAGGCCTCGGCAGCAAGGAAAGTGCAGTGACGTGAGAAGGTCACACACTCTTGACACGTTTTCTTTTTCTTTCTTTCTACCCTCTTCTTTCTTTCCCCAACAACAACAACAACAACAACAGAGAGAAGAGGGGAGGGGAGACGAGAGAGAGAGACAGGGAGGACAGACAGACAGACAGACAGACAACAGACAGACAGGACAGAAACAGCAGACAGAAGACAAAACATGTTAGTTTCCATCGGCACTGCCGACCGCGAAGGCCATATAAAAGCCATGGCCTCAACCCTCGATGATGAATGTGTTGTCAATAATCCTTCTTCTTCAAAATAAACCACGCCACCTGTTTCAACACTCTCCTTCTACATCCTGCTGCAGAATCCAGCTTATGATGTCTTCTTTTCCCCAATACCTGATTCCTTAACTAAGGCATTCAAGATTAGGTGGCTTATAGGATATCAGCAACTCTGTAGAACGTGACTTGACTTGACTTTCTTCTTGACTCCCTGACTATTCAACAGGGCAATGTATTCCAACTTTCACTAAAGCATTGCATTCAACTTTCACCCAAACACTGTATTTCCAGCTTTCACCTTGCATTCAAACTTTCACCACTGCACTCAAACTTTCACTGCTGCATTCAAACTTTCACCAAGTGCACTGTATTTCAACTTTCACCAACCAAGGCATTGCATTCAAACTTTCACCAGGGAACTGTATTTCCACTTTCACCAAAATTTTGTACACAAACTTTCACCCAAATACTGCATTCAAACTTTCACCGGCACAAACACTGTATGCAAACTTTCACCAGGGTACGAACACTGTATTCAAACTTTCACCAGGGCACAAACACTGTATTCAAACTTTCACCAGGGTACGGCATTCAAACTTTCACCAGGTGCACAAAACACTGAAAAACATGCAATAAGTATCCCCAAACTCGGTTACTTTCATGGTGTGCAAAAACAGTCGCATAAACAAAATCTCAACATAATGAAACTCGCAGTTCAGCCGAGGAACAACAAAAAAAACCCATAAGTGTTACATATCATTTAGACAACCTTTTTTGTTAACTACTTTTCCGACAAAAATCTGTGATTATTTGCTTCCTTCCATCCTAATCTCTTAACACGAACTAACCCTTGCAGTCGGCTGGACAGAAAACACCCTTGCAGTCGGCTGGACAAAAAACACATTCAACGAAACGAAGTGTTAAACAACAGCTCTGGGAGATATAGATACAGAGACTGACAATATCCCGTGCAGAAAACCTAGACGCGACCTCTATTCCCAACTAACTTTTTTGTGTTTTCGGACGATCCTCAGATCGATGGTGTCAATATTTTTCTTTGAGGACAATCAACAGAGATGACGAGTCGGCTTCAGATTCAACAAGAAAGAGAGAAAAAGAAATCTCTCCGTGGGAGGTCTAGCATTTTTGATACACTGGAAAAAAGATATCTCCCTGGGGATTTCCCTGGTTCTCTCTCTCTGTCTCTGTCTCTTCTCTCTGTCTCTCTCTGTCTCTCTCGTCTCTGTCTCTCTCTCTCTCTCTCTCTCTCTCTCTCTCTCTCTCTCTCTCTCTCTCTCTCTCTCTCTCTCTCACAGACATACGCCACTCACGCACGCACGCGCACATACACAACTCTCTCTCTCTCCTCTCTCTCTCTCTCTCTCTCTCTCTCTCTCTCTCTCTCTCTCTCTCTCTCTCTCACACACACACAACACACACACACACAACACACACACACACACACACACACACACACACACACCCCACACACACACACACACACACACCACACACACACACAGGATTCACATTTTCTATAATCAGAAATGAATCTTTCGTCGAAGAGAACCATTACGCTCAAGTGTACCTGGAGAGATTCAAATTTCATATTATCAGGAAAAAAACCAAACTTTTCTCCTTCGTAAAAATCAGTAGACTCTTTACAATATCAGTGGAGAGTATTTGGTTTCTGCGAAAACTGAAAGAATCTGGAGGCACGTTTAGTTGTAACAAGGCTTGATTTCCACTATTTCACAGGGTAGACTTGTTTTGCACGAAAGCCCACACTTCACAAAAGAAAGAAAATCTGGTCCATAAAACTCTGTTCTTAATTTGAAAATGGAAATACACTACTCTGTTTTAAAACACAAGACAATTCAGAAATAACTTGAGTGAGATACGCTTGTAAAACACACACTGTCAGTTTACCGGTTGATTACACATTATCCCATTACTAAGGTTCGTTAAAATCTGTTCCGCTTTTCGGAGGAGTAGGCTATTATGTGCCAGTGGGAACCGATGACAAAATTTACAAAACTGCATACACACTGGGACTGGATGTAAAAAAAGCATGTAAAGTGCTTATTCCATTATCCTCGATATAAAAAAGAAGAAAGAAAAGATAAAATAAAAAAAAAAAAAAAGCGGTGCTTATTCGATTATCTTCAAAATCAAAGAATGAAATGAAAATGAAATGATTGCATCTGATAGATCATATCTTAACATTTTTAAGCTCGAATGTCAAGGAAATATTGAGAAAAGTTACGTTAAGTTGTTAAACACCTTTACAAACGATTCTTGTTGTTTTGTTGAGGTTATTTTGTTCAGAATAGTTTTGATGTCAAGGAAACCAGAAACAAATACTTCCAAATAATCATAAAACTAGTTCACTTCTATCTGCTTAAATCAACTTTTTTCCTAGACGATGCCTTACTTCTTCTGAGAAAGATATCTTTTCGCTGGTTTCAGTGGTCGAACGATTTCATTTAGCAAACCGAATGGGAAATGAAATGAACTCCTATGGATGCCAAAGAAAAACTGGAAGATTTTCTGGATTCTCATTGGCCATGTGGCTAAGTATTAGATGGCGCGGTAATCGGATTTTGAATGAGGCTGGACAGCCGTCTAACGGCAACCAGCTGAAGGAGATGATGACATAAATCCTATTTTCGACAGAGGAGAGAACAATTAAACCTTAATCTGATGAGATTTGATGATATAATAGACTCTGTCCAATTTCGTAAGGAGCTGAGTTTTACTGTCATTATCTGATAGTTTCGCCCTTCCACACGCAAGTGTGCGCTATACTTCCTCACACTTAACACACACGCGCGCGCGCGCACGAACGCACGCACGCACGCAAACACACACACACACTTACACACATGCACACACTCACACACACACATGTAGCAATTATGCTTTCAATCACAAGTGTCCTTATATCTGTGTATGCGTGCCTAAATACACACACGCGCTTACATGCACACACACGCACCGCGCGTTCGACTTTTCAAGGCGCATGCATGCATGCATGTGTAGCTACGTGCACTTGCGTGCGTCTATCTAAGCACCTGTACAAAGTGCCTCAAAGTGCCTCTGGCCCTCTCTGAGATCGGTGGAGGAGATGAGGCCTGTAAATATCGGATCTCTTACCGCATAACGGGCCATTCCGGCCTGTAAAGACCCCGCCGCCTTGAAGACTTTACGGCTGAAGCGGTTATTGGGACATAGATCTACGTGCTGTCGTTAAATGGCTGCTGTTGTAATGTGGACATGCTCCACAGAATTATGACCCCCCCCCCCCCCCCCTTACGGTGTGGAAACTTCTTGTGGAATGCTGCATACCGTATACATTTTGATAAAATAATGACCGGATGCCTGAGCAAGGTCAAGGCCGTGTTTTTCTCGTCCAGTCCTCTGTTCTATTGAGGAAAAACAAGTGCAGGTACCTCTGTTCATGATGAATATGATTTAGTATTGAAGTGAACGTATTTGCTGAAATGAATATCCTTACTTACCTTCATCTTGTCTTTCTTCAGATTGGCTTACTGATGCATTAAAATAATACAAGGTATACAAACGACGTGTGTGCGAATCGGGTCACACTCGACGGACTTCTTTTGGTAAAGTGAGGGAGCGGGTGTTTTACGTTTGAAGTCTCGACTGAGGTTTTTATTCATTCGGTTTTTTTTTTGGTCGTCCCTTGCAGTGCCGATGATATTCTCTCAGAAATCATGTACATCACACTCGTTGTCAAATATTCATTATGTATCATATGAATAATGCAGCACACTAGTATTGAACAATTTTAGTTCACATAATTCTTACTTTGTTGCTTTCTTTTCAAGATGTATATACATACATCATATTTATCAAGCTTACATCACACTTTCAAAGATGTACATCCTTTCTCTCAAAAATACACATGACCTCTTCCAAGTTTTACATCACGTCTTCCAAGGTTTAGGTTTTTTTTTCTTTATGTTTTTGATTTTTAGTTGCCATCACTTTCTGTATGTAATTTGCCTGACCTGGGGAGGCAAAAACTACCTCAGTGAGGATTGCAGCATGTGTTGTAAAATATATAACTAAAACATCCGTCTTGGGAGTTATCATTTATTGATATCTTTTCATAGCATGCCATGTTTTCATATGTGTTGATATGAGGAGTCAAGCACTTTAAAAATCGATGGCCAGTTCCTTTTCAGACCAGGTGGACGGATGTGAATGTCTCTAGCCAGTTAGTGACCAGGAGACCTGTTAAAGACGCTACAGACGTGTTGTGGATGGAAATGTCAAAGATTGCAGACATTCCTTCATCCATATTGTATGAGGCAGATGCCACACGCCAAGCTTTCGTCCGGAGTTTTCTATTACATAGGGAACAGGTTAGTTTCCTGTGCTGTACCTGGACATATGGGGCTGTGTGTGTGGTGTTGTGGTGTGTGTGTGGTGTTGTGTGTGTGGTGTGTGTGTGTGACGTGTGTGTGTATGTGTGTGTGTACGTGTGTGTGTGTGTACGTGTGTGTGTATGTGTGTGTTTGGTGTACGTGTGTGTGTAAGTGTGTAAGTGTGTGTGTGTGTGTTTGTGTACGTGTGTGTGTGTGTATGTGTGTATGTGTGTGTGTGTGTGTGTGGTGCGTTTCGGTGCGGTGCGTTGCACTGCGACCGCGATATGTGTGTGTGTGTCTGTCTGTGTGTCTGTGAGCCTGTGTGTCTGTGAGCCTGTGTGTCTGTGGTGTTTGTGCGAGTGTGACAGAAAGACACAGAGATTTAATCATTATATCTCCTCAGTCCTTCTACATGCTAACCACGGAAACGTGATTACACTACAACAGTCTCAATGTCTACGCTTTTCTGAGGAAGAAAGATTGTCCAAATTCATTTGTTATCAAACAGCACCACGAAGAAGGGAGTACGAAAGCTACAGAGGAGGAGGGGGGGGGGGTATAGTCCAGTGGTTAGGGTGTTGTGCTCGTGATACGATGGTCCGGGATCAAATCACAATGGAGGCACCTGTTTTAGGGGATTCTACCCTGGAGTTGACATCAATGAACTGACTCCACTCCTCCAAAAGTTCTTCGGATGAGATTATAAAGCGAGGCTCCATGTGCGAACACACGGAGAACATCTTGCACGCACGGTTAAAAACAAAAGCCAGTTGTGCCTTTCAGAGGAGTAGATCATTATGTACAGGTAGGAATAGATGACAACATATTTCAAAACACATGCACAAAGGTGTCAATTTAAGACACCATCCTTGATGGTGAATAAAGCTATCTATCTGAATGGTAGGTATTAAACAAAACACACACACACACACACACACACACACACACACACACACACACACACACAACACACACACACAAACGGTCGCATGATTATACAAAAATGTCATCATTGGAGCTCTAACCGAAGAACAACAAAAAAAATACAGCAGTCAGCACAAGGCAGAATGGAACTTGACAGCCATTACAGAAACAAACCACCTCTACTGTCTGTCCTTCCTTGTATCAACACCCTGGCCAA
>CM060323.1:34043094-34050594 GCA_030674155.1 Stramonita haemastoma | reverse complement strand
AGGACCTACAACGGAAAGTAATGGAACTCGTTGGCCTTCTTTGCCTCAAAGTCCCTTTTTTCTATTTTCCTTCACTTATACTCACACGACCTAACATACATGTTTTCGGGGTTTGTATTCACTCAATTACACGGTTGAGCACAAAAATTACTTTGTGCAAAGGGGTCTATCCCTAGCAAACGCCCACCCCCCAATTTTGCCCTAAATCAGTGCACAGGGGGGGGGTGGGCGTATGCTAGGGATTTTACGGTACATGCATACATACATACATATATACATACATACATACATACATACATACATACATACATACATACATACATACATACATACATACATACATACATAAGATGCATGCATAGATATATATATATATATATATATATATATAGATACACAGATAGATGCATAGATAGATACATAGATATATGAATTAGATAGATAGATAGATAGATAGATAGATAGATAGATAGATAGATAGATAGATAGATAGATAGATAGATAGATAAGACAGACAGACAGACAGACAGACAGACAGACAGACAGACAGATACATACATACATACATACATACATACATACATACATACATACATACATACATATACATACATACATACATACATACATACATACATACATACATACATACATACATACATACATACATACATACATACATACATACATACATACATACATACATACATACATACATACAGACACAGATACACACACACATACATACATACATACATACATACATACATACATACATACATACATACATACATACATACATACATACATACATACACACATACATAGATGGATAGATACCCTCGTTATCACACACTCTCTGATCGCAAAAAAAACCTATAGCAGAACAGAAAGAACACTGCTACAGGATTTAACGCTGACTATACACTCTAGTGGGTTTTCCCAGCAATAAATCTTGCGGGGTAACCGGGTGTGCTTCACGCTGAATCGATGAACAAACCACTGGCAGTTGATCAAAGAGCAGATTTGCTGCCTACCTGTGGCAACAAGGAGGCGATAGAATGGAAAGCAGGTTCTGGGGTCACTCAGGATCGTTCTGAGGCAAGAGATAGTTTGCACTGTGGATCGATGGTCTAAGACGTCGGTCACGCACACGTCTGTTGTTGTTGTTGTTGTTGTTGTGGTGGTGGTGGTGGTGGTGGTGGTGGTGGTGGTGGTGGTGGTGGTGGGTGGTGGTGGGTGGTGAGTTTCCTAGCTTAACACTCTTCAGATTAAACCCAGAGTGTTGCACTCTGACTCATTCCTCCCACCTGGGAATCACTGTGAGACTGAAATTGCACACTGAATGAGAAGTTTGCATGTATGACTGTTTTTAACTACCTCGCCATGTATACACACGTACACAGGACCTTTTTTTCCAAAAGGAGTGGCGCTGCTCTAGTGGCGACGCAGCTCTCACAGTGGATGACAGCCTGCATATCGGGCAAGAGAAATGTGTGGTGAGTGAAGGCGGTATGTAATACAGTGAGAATTCACTCTGTCACAGGTGGAATGAACCTGTGGTCTAGCGGTAGTGTACCCGTCTTGAAATCGAATAGTTAATATTTTTAGATTCCCTTTAAATTTAGACACACAGTCAGACAGACAGACAGACAGACAGTGAGACAGACAGAAAGACAGAGAGATAGGCAGACAGACAGCTAGACAGACAGGCAGCTAGACAGACAAAAAGACAGATAAATAGACACAGACAGTGAGACAGACAGATAGACAGACAGACAGACAGTGACAGACAGATACAGACAGTGACAGAAAGGCAGACAGACAGACAGACAGTGAGACAAACATAGTCTATAGACAGACATATAGACAGGCAAGAGACAGAGCTCGAGACAGACTCTTAAAAACAGAAATAGAGATAGACTGCCAAAAAGACGGACATTAACCAACAAAAGAGAGGAATACACATCAACAAGACACAGGACACCACATTATCAACATTGAAACTGTACAACCATCGTATTATACTCACATTTGTAAACAGCATATCGAACACACCATAGCCTCTCCTTAGTACAGTCTTCTGAACCACCTTGGGTTCCCAATAAACTTGACTGTAAAGGCACGGTTTTCTGACGTTATGCTGACGTGCGCATCAATCACATTTTTTGGACGTTCTGGTGACGTGAGCACCAAGCAAGGGTTTTTTTAGTTCTGCTGACGTTAGCACCAAGCAATGTTTTCTGACGTTCTGCTGACGTTAGTACCAAGCGATGTTTTCTGACGTTCTGTCGACGTTAGCACCAAGCACGGTTTGCTGACGTTCTGATGACATTAGCACCAAGCAATGTTTTCTGAAGTTCTGCTGACGTTAGCACCAAAGGTTTTCTGACGTTCTGAAGACGTTAGCACCAAACAAGGTTTTCTTAAGTTTTTGCGGTGGAAGTACCAAGCAACGTTTATTGACGTCCTGGGTGACGTTAGTGCTAAGCAAGGTTTTCTGAAGTTCTGGTAACGTTAGCACTAAGCAAGGTTTTTTGACGTTCTGCTGACTTTAGCACCAAGCAAGGTTTTCTGACGTTCTGGTGACGTTAGCACCAAACAAGGTTTTCTGAAGTTCTGGTGACGTTTAGCACCATGCACAGTTTTCTGACGTTCTGGTGACGTTAGCACCGAGCAATGTTTTCTGACGTTCTGGTGACGTTAGCACCAAGCAAGGTTTTGTGAAGTTCAGTTGAGGTTAGCAGCAACAAGGTTTTCTGACGTTCTGGTGACGTTTAGTACCAAGCAAAGTCTTGTGATGTTTTGGTGACGTTAGTACCAATCTGTATTCTTTCCACATCTCTGATCCTGAAAAGAGACCATGCGACATGAGTAGAAAATATTGTGACGCAAACATATCTTTTAATTAATTTGATGATGATGATGATGATGATGATGATGATGATGATGATGATGATGTGTGTGTTTGTGTTTGTGTGTGTGTGTGTATGTGTGTGTGTGTGTGTGTGTGTGTGTGTGTGTGTGTGTGTGTGTGTGTGTCCGCGTGTGTATGTGTGTATATGTGTGTGTATGTGTGTATGCATGCGTGCGTGCACATTGTGTGTAAGTCTGTGTGTATGTATGTATGTATATGTGCGTGCGCACTGTGTGTGTATGCACATGTGCGTGCGTGCGTGCGTGCGCGTGTAGGCGCACATACGTGACAAGGAGTCATATCACTGTTCAGAACTGTCTGGAGCTCCACAGCTTCTTTTGGCCGCTTCTCCGAGTAAAAGCAGCTTCAAACTGATTGTCTGCCCCTGCCTCTCAACTTTTTGTTTTATATATTATTATGCTGTCTGCAAAAAAGCCAAAACAGGAGACAGAAAACGTCAGAGTGACACGTGACAGACACATCTGTTAGGGCTGTCTGTCTGACATAATCTCTCTCTCTCTCTCTCTCTCTCTCTCTCTCTCTCTCTCTCTCTCTCTCTCTCTCTCTCTCTCTCTCTCTCTCTCTCAGTATGTGTGTGTGGTGTGCGAGCGTGCGTGTGTGTATGTGTGTGTGTGAGTGTGTGTGTGTATGTGTGTGTGTGTGTGAGTGTGTGTGTATGTGTGTGTTTGTGTGTGCATGTGTGTGTGAGTGTTGTGTGTATTGTGTGTGTTTGTGTGTGTGTGTGTGAGAGAGAGAGAGAGAGTGTGTGTGTGTGTGTGTGTGTGTGTGTGTGTGTGTGTGTGTGTGTGTGTGTGTGTGTGTTAATTTTTTTTTTTTTAATTCTTTTATATCGAGGATAACAGAATAAGCAACCATATGCTTTTTTTCATCCGGTCCCCGTGTGTATGCAGTTTTGTAAATCATGTCATCTGTTCCCACCGGCACACGATGGCCTACTCTTACGAAAAGCGGAACAGGATTTAACGTGTGCGCAAGATGTTCTGCGTGCGTTCGCACACGGGGCCTCGGTTTAAAGTCTCATCCGAAGGACTTTTGGGGAGAGTGGAGTCAGCACTGATGTTAACTCCAGGAAGAAAATTTCCTCGACCGGACTCGAACCGGGTCTTCAAATTGCCAGCGCAATGTTCTGACCACTAGGCTATCCGCCCCCCCCGTGTGTGTGTGTGTGTGTGTGTGTGTGTGTGTGTGTGTGTGTGTGTGTGTGTGTGTGTGTGTGTGTGTGTGTGTGTGTGTGTGTGTGTGTGTGTGTGTGTGTGAGTATATGTTTGTGTGTATATGTGTGTGTGAGAGTGTGTTTGTGTGTCTGTGTGTGTGTGTGTGTGTGTGTGTGTGTGAGTGTGTGAGTGTGAGTGTATGTTTGTGTGTGTATGTGTGTGTGAGAGTGTGTTGTGTGTCTGTGTATGTGTCTGTGTGTATGTGTCTGTGTGTATGTCTGTGCGTGAGTGAGTGTGAGTGTGTGTAAAACATTATCCGATTGAAAAAAATGATATGCCTATTTTTTTTAAACATCTAGGATGTTTTATGTTGTTGTTTTTTTCTTTCTTTTTTTTATTATAATTTTATTGGTAGTATGTCTCCCCCCCCTCCAATAAGGATGCTAGTTTAAAAAAAAAATTCCCCTTTATCCAAATGTATGATTTATATTACATGTACAATTTTGATAGATAGTGGTGGATTGATGTTTTCGGTTGTCTATTTCATTTTGTTCTCTTGTTTGCTCCTTATCTACTAACGCTTTTCTTTTTTTCCATAATCAAAATTTTTTATTGTGACTTCTGATTTTTGTCTTCTGAAAGGGTGCATTTTATTACCTTATCATATATAGTGTCCTTTATTCTTGTGTGTTGCTTGGTACTGCGTAAAGTCTTATTGTTTAGTATATTTTCAACTTGATGTATCCCTGAAAAGGGCGGGGACTGGATGTAAAAAAAGCACACGAGTGCTTATCTATTATCCTCGAATAAAACTTTGCCTTGCCTTGCCTTGCCTTGCCTTGCCTTGCCTTGTCTCTCTCTCTCTCTTCTCTTCTCTTCTCTTCTCTTTCTTAATCTCCCCCTCTCTCTTTCTTTACTGTGTGTGTGTATGTGTGTGTGTTGTTTCTGTGCTGTGTGTGTTTCGGTTGCATATGTTTGTGTGCATGTGCATGTATGTGCGCACGCGCGCGCGTGCAGGGAACAACAGAGACAGAGATACAAACACAAAGAGAAAGAAAGTACATGTGTCTATCTACCTACCTGCCTACATGCCTGTTTGATGCCATCTTGCCTGCCTGCCTGCCTGCCTGTCTGCCTGCCTACCTACCTACCTGCCTACCTGCCTGTCTGTCTGTTCACCTGCCTGTCTTCATGCGTGCTTACTTAACTTGCCTGTGTGTATGCGCAACAGCAGGGACAAGAAGCGGACATTTATTTTCAAGACGTCTGGAAGTCTACAGCTTCTGCCCAATTCTCCAAGTAACAGGCAGCTGCCTTTAAATTGCCTGCCTCTGCCCGTCAAATGTCTTGGTTCCCTTGTCGGTCACAAAACGAATAACAGGAGACACTAAACGTTACAGTAACATGTGACGGACCCATTCAACATTCATATTTTGTCTCAGAGAGAGAGAGAGAGGGGGGGGAGGGAGGGGGAAGAGAGGGAGGGAAGGAGGGCGGGGAGAGAGACAAGGGGAGGAAGGGGGGAGAGAGAGAGAGAGGGAGAGAGAGAGGGGGAGAGAGAGAGGGAGAGAGAGAGAGAGGAGAGAGAGAGAGAGAGAGAGAGAGAGAGAGAGAGAGAGAGAGAGACAGACAGACAGACAGACAGACAGACAGACAGACAGACAGACAGACAGACAGACAGACAGACAGACAGACAGAAAGACAGACAGACAGAAGACAGACAGAAACAGACAGACAGTACGAAAGAGAGAGAGGAGGGGGGGGGGAAGAATCAATGATAATTAAGCCGTCCTTGATCCTGACCCGTCCACAAAATAATGAATTGGTTCTGCGGCAAAGAAGGCGAGGTTAGCTTGCGGTGCATCATCATTCATGTTTGTCTCCGGGAGATTTGGAAACAACAAAAGATAATATTGACTTGACAAATGCAGGAGCAAAGACTACACCTGTCATCTTGACTGAGGCCCTGTAATCTGGGGACGGGGGTGGTTCAGTGGTCAGAGCACTCGCCGCTACTAGGATTAAGCGGCGTCGAGTAGGGTTACCAAGTGGAGGACTGACCGTTTGTTTGCGCGCCTTGGCCACTGTACAGTCCCCCCAGTTCACCCAGCTGTAAATGAGTACCTGCCCTTTTTTAGGGTCAGGGAAGGTAAAGCAGCGAGGGAGAGGAGATGGGCGCCGCCCTCAATATGCTGGCCCTTAGAGAAGCTGAGGTCTCTGACGCCTCGCTCCCCTACGACCCGCATAGGTTATGGGACACCTTGACCTTTACCTTAACACCTTGACTTCTTTTTTTTTTTCTTTTTTTTTTTTTGCTTTTGTCCTGAACTGTCCACATGCACTTGATGAGCTAGCAGAGAAGACGAGGACAGTTAGTTGTAGATCATTCGTCTCTTGAAACAAACAAAAGGTAATGATATCGATTTGATAATGTGTGTGAGCGCACCCACCAGACCTGTCATCTTGACCGAGGCCTTGTAATCTGGTGCATGATGATGAGACACTGTACCGGGTCACCCTCTCTGAGTCCTGCTTGCAACATACAGGCCAGGCGTGTGGTGTCTGTCGGTGGATGTAGAAATCATATTCATTCGTGTGTTTGTAGGTGCGTTACTGTTCTGGGCACGTATGAATGCTTTTGTGTGTTTGTTGTGTTCTTGTAGTGTAATACGCACATGTTCGTATGAGGAAGAGCTACAAAAGGTGGGGAGGGGGAGGAGGAGGGAAAGAGAGGGAGGGAGGGAGGGAGGAAGACAAAGATAGAGAGGCGCGCGCGCACATACACACACGCACGTACACGCACACGCACGCACGCACACACACACACGCACGCACGCACGCACACACACACGCACTCACGCACGCACGCACACATACAAACACACACACACACTAAAACACCTTGTGTGTGTGTGTTTGTGAGACAGACAGACAGAGAGACAGACAGACAGACAGACAGAGACAGAGATATACATAAAGACAGAGACAGGGAGGCAGAGAAACAGACAAAAGCAGAGTTGTAAAGAAGCAGAGACATAAATTCAAAAACTGTTTGTTTTCTTTTAAAAAATGCTCTCTAGGGTTTTCAGAATGGATATTTTAATAGACACAGCTCATAGTTAACAAATTTCCAAGAAAAGCAGTCGATCAAAGTTCTTCAAAAGTTCAAAGCTATACAAAAAAAACCAACTGTACTGTATTGAAGTGGATCAATTCCGTAAAAGTGCACTTTCAAAAGAAAGTTCACAGTGCGGTCCTCACAAAACAAAACAGCCCAACATTAAAAGTTCATCAGTTTTTATTACTTTCCCTCATTTTCTTAGTCATATGGTGCAAGTCCTCTCGCTTTTAGACATAAATAATAACGGGTGGATCGGTGGTCTAGAGGTAAAACGCCGGACTAGAAAA
>CM060323.1:34030594-34035594 GCA_030674155.1 Stramonita haemastoma | reverse complement strand
TCTGTAAAATAAGCCCCATAAGAATTTAGTGCCTGTCAGCAGTAACAGCAACAGAAGCTGATTCCATCGGGTGTGTATGAGTGTGTGTGCGTGTGCGTGTGCGTGTGTGTGTGCGCGCGCGCGCGCGTGCGTGTGTGTGTGCGAGTGTGTGTGTGCAAGTGTGTGTGTGTGTCTGTCTGTCTGTGTCTGTGTCTGTGTCTGAGTGTGTGTACGTGTGTATGTGTGTGTGCATGTGTGTGTCTGTGTGTGTATGTGTGTATGTGTGTGTGTTCGCGCACGCGCGTGTATGTGTGTGTGTGTGTGTTCGGGGGCGGGGAGAGGGGGGTGAGCCCCGCAACAGGAAGTCAGAAGAAGATGACGTATTTTAAACGCCGCTGGACATTTCATTCTGTGCACAGGGTGGGGCAGTGTAGTCTGTACACACACTGAACAAGACACACACAGCAACACCTAGGGGCGATTTCAGCTAGTGCTTTTATGTTGAAGGAAATAAAGTAGGTGAAATGTTTGAAGAAAATTTCAAAAAAGAGTGAAGTCGTGGAAAAAAAAGAAGTAAGAAAGAAAGAAGAGAGAAAGAAAGAGAGAAAGAAGCATACAGAAAAGAAAACAAATGCTAAAAGTGGTATTTGTTTTAAAAGGAAAGACAAGAAGGCGGGAAGAAAGAGATCAATGAAAAGTTTCGCACAGAAAGGAAAGGAAAGAAAGAGAAAAGAAAGCAAATCTGATATAAAGAGGAAATAATAACGACAAAGACTGCAGAAAAGAAAGAAAAAACGATTTTAAAAAATCAAAACAAAAGGGAAGAACAAAAAGAGAGAAAGAATGAAAGAAAGAAAAAAACACAAAGAAAACAGGATTAAAGTAAAGGTGTCAAGAAAGACAACTCTATGTAAAGAAAAGCCAAAAACAACCACAACAATAACATAAAGAAACAGAAAAAAATTGATAACAGAAAGAAAGATCTTTTTTTAAAAGACAGACAAAACTTTTATTTTAAAAAATCCACATCACCAAGACAAAAAAAAACATGTCTATATGTTTCTTTTGAACGTACCATTAAATCCCCGAGTGTGCAGTTTGGGCTATCTTTCAGCATGGCTCCACACAAGCATCAACCGTATCAAGTACAGAGCAGTTACTTTTTTTCAACCTATTCCCCATACACCATGAGCCGACCGTCTCAATTTCGTTTTATGTTGTTTATTCTCTCGCATACCACTAAGGCCACATCGATGCTGTTGCCTTCTTCAGTTTCTTTTGATTTCATATTATCTATATCCCCACCAACCACTAACACTATATCACGATTGTTGCAACCTTGAGTTTAAAAAGCCGTCAAAATGGGCACATATTTCAGGTTTAAAATCAACATATACTAATCCTCTGAAATATCCCACTCGCGTTAACCGAAACACGCACACACGCACGCGCGCGCGCACACACACGCACACACACGCGCGCGCGCACACACACACACACATGCACGCACGCACGCACGCGCACGCACACGCGAGCGCGCGCGTGCGCACACACACACATTTACTAAAATGATACACTGATTATTCCATTCCTCAAAGCAAATTAAAAAAACACCACATGCACACTGTGCCGAGGAAGCCAACCACTTCGTTTAATCTATCATCCCCAATTACAGATAGAATCAGCATTACTGAAAACAGAAAATAAACACTAAAAAAATCCGAACGCATCTGAAATATATGGACACATAACACTGCACAATGGACACCCTGTGTTCATCCTGTTCTGTACAATTTCACCACTTAGTCTCTCGAACAAAGCGATACAGGCCAAATGTCCTATGATTATTATAAAAACAAAAACTGTCAGACTTTCTTGAAAACATGCACAACAAATAGAATGGGAAGGAAGAAAATAATTAAGAGACAGAGAATAGAAAAGTAAGGGAAAAGATAGAAACAAAGAGAGTGGCAGAAATGGGAATTTGCAAGCACGGAATTTACACAACTTTGAGATGCTATCTTAATACTGAAAGAGCCCCCAGCATCCCCATGGGAAAGACCCCATCTGGGTATGGGAGATGTACCAATCACCATAAAACCAATTTCCTCTTGCACTCAGACCGTGCCTCACTCACATATTAACCCTCTACATGCAGCCAACGAGGACTGGTATCACTGGGAAATCTGCCATGAAACACAGCTAGCAATCTATGGACTGACTCGACCTCTTCCTTAAGTCCTTGAGGAGTTGTTGAGGTACTGGACTGCATCGTGTCAGACAGTGTGTTGCCGGCAAGATAGATCTAGCAAAGCCTATCCCTCGCCAGGCAGTAAGGCACATATTGGAGTGTGTTCACTCATTCATCCCACTGGCTACACAGCTGGTACCCTCCCTACCCTACCCTACCCTACCCTACCCTATCCTACCATACCATACCATACCATACCATACCATACCATCCATACCATACCATACCATACCATACCATACCATACCATACCATCCCATACCCATACCATACCATACCATACCATACCATACAATACCACACCATACCATACCATACCATACCATACCATACCATACCATACCATACCATACCACACACCATACCATACCATACCGCACCGCACCTCACCACACCAGACCACACCACACCACACCACACCATACCATACCAGCTATACCATACCATACCATACCATACCATCATACCATACCATACCATACCATACCATACCATACCGTTTAAAAACCCTACCGACCACGAGAGCCATACCACAGCTGTCACCTCATTCAGTTTCAGTGGCTCCAGTAACTTTCAACTGTAGGTTCAAAACCAACACCTCCTAATACCTTACCTTACTCCTATTACCTTCAAATATCTAACACCGTCAATTTAAAAAAAATAATTAAATGACCCAATACCTAAATCATTTCATTCCTTCAGACTAATAAACCAGACTATAGCTGGTGTGTGTGGTTTTAAATGGTGCACACAAAAATGAGCTATTGTGAAGTAAGTATGTGTCAGCTGAGGCCAGCGGGAAGACCTCCTACAGAGTTACAAGCACAGGGGAAGAAGACCAGGCACTACACATCCTACCCAATAATTATGGGTAACGTAGCGAAGGAGAAGAAACAGCACACAAGACGTTCTACACGCGTTTACACACAGAACCTGGATTACAAACATCGCTCTAAGCACACTCCTGGAACAGGTGATTCAGCACTAATGTAAACGTCAGAGGATAAAAAAAATCCTTCAAACAGACACATGAGTACAGACTGGAACCGGTGCATTCCTGTACTACCGTCATATATGAGAGAGACTAGACGCTCTAACCACGAGGCTCCTCCACCCCTTGCTGCAGTCTGCACCCTGATTAAATTAGTGGTTCCCAGGATTTCCCAGGACAACAGCAATAAATAACAGGTCAGGGTGGGGTCCTCTTTTATTCTGCTGTGGTGACATCCCTGTCTATATCTCTGTTTGTCTGTCTGTATCTTCTGCGGGCTGCCGGGCTTGTTGGCTTTCCTCTGTCTGTGTGTTTGTGTGGCTGCTAGTGTCTGTCTGTGTTCTACCTGTCTGTCGTCTGTTGTCTGTCTGTGTCTGTCTGTTTCTGTGTCTGTGTCTGTCTGTGTTGTCTGTCTGTCTGTCTGTCTCTCTGTTCTCTCTCTCTCTGTCTCTCTTCTCTATCCTCTCCACTCCTCTCTTCTGTCTCTCTCTTATCTCGTCCTCTCCTCTCTCCCCCTTCTATCTGTCTCTTCCACCTCCCTCTCTCTCTCCCTGCTCGTCTCTCCTCTCTCTCTCTCTCTCTCTCTCTCTCTCTCTCTCTCTCTCTCTCTCCTCTCCTCTCTCTCTCCCTCCCTCTCTCTCTGCCTCCCTCCCTCTCTCCCTCCCTCACTTCCTCCTGTTCGCTTAATTAATTACTCAGTCAATTAGTCAACTAATTAATCGACTGATCTGAGACTGATTGGTACTTAATTATTTACATAACGGTTTGATCCGTCAGCAGTCTGGTTACAGCGCCTTCAATCAGAGAGACTGACTGCTTACAGTGATTGCCTACAGTCTATCTGCTGCTGTCGTTAGCACGGCAGTAGTTACTGTATGTTCCTGAACTGACCGTTCTGCCATTGTCCTGTTTGTCTGTGTGTATATCTGTCTTTTTGTTCCCACTCTCTTTCCATCTTCCTCTAGGTTTGTTTGTATATATAATTAATATAATATATATATATATATATATATATATTATATATATATATAAACTGTGTGTGTGTGTGTGTGTGTGTGTGTGTGTGTGTGTGCATTTATGCGCATACGTGAGCGTAAAAAGGTGACCAGCGCCAAAAGAATAAACATAGGCACGAACACACAACACACACACACACGCACCAACCAACACAGCACACACACACACACACACACAATCAAAAATCTGTCAAAATGGGATTTTCTGCCTGGGGGTAGCACATCAGTGCCAACTCGTCACTTTGAAAGTCCCGGATGACTTAAACCAAGTCTCAGTGCAAACCAACGCAGAACATCTTACGCGCATGCTTAAACCCTTTCCACCTATTGGAAGAGTAGGCCATTTTGTGCTGCTAGGAGAGGATGACAAAATTTGCAAAATGGTAGACACACGGGAGCGGAGGTCAAGAAAAAACACATGACAGCTTATTCCATTATCCTTAAAATAGAAAAATAAAAGGATCCACACACACACACACACACACACACACACACACACACCACAACACACACACACACACACACACACACACACACACACACACACACACACACACACAACAAACTAGAAGGAGATAGATAGCCAGACAAAGAGACAGGACTCAACATAAAACGTTTCACGTTAACCATTTTCAAAACCAAGCAAGAGACAATTACAGACAATGAAGATTAAACAGCCAACTCAGCACCAAATCCAATCATCAGGAACCAAAACCACGATGAATTAAAAAAAATATCTCTGCCTTCACACTACACTACCCAG
>CM060323.1:33985594-34020594 GCA_030674155.1 Stramonita haemastoma | reverse complement strand
CGTCACTCCTGTGTGTATGTGTGTGTGTGTGTGTATGTGTGTGTGTGTGTGTGTGTGTGGTGTGTGTGTGTGTTGTTGTTATTGTTTTGTTTTGTGTGTGTATGTGTTTGTGTGTAAGTGTGTGTGTGTGTATGTTTGTGTGTATGTGTGAGTCTGTGTGTTTCCTGTGCAGTGTGTGTGTGTGTGTGTGCGTGCATGCATGCGCGCGTGTGTGTGTCTGTGTCTATGTTTGTCGAAGCTTGTGTACACGCTCGCACGTGCACATATACATATACACAAAGCAAGAGAGAGACAGAAAGACAGACAGACAGAGATAGCAACAGAGACACCCACGCACACACAGACAGAGAAATATAGCTTAAATGACAGAGTAACACTCTGAGACAGACAGACACACCGACAGAGACACAGTAGATATAAACTGGCAGTAACAGTCGCTTAGACATGCTTGACTGAATATCATCATCAACATTGGACATATTGCTTTTTCCTACAAATCGTTTCACAATCTACTATTCGGGAGAGTATGCGCTGATCGATACGAAGAGACTTTTAGCTGTTGACTATTCAATACATTCAGAGCATGTGTCTATGTTTGTGGAATACGTCTCTGGCATGTAGAATGTATTAGTATTATATTCAGTAGATACAAGACGCAACATTTTCTTCCGAATCTAAAGAAGAATGGATGCACAAACATCGTAGGGATGAACGTGGTGAGAGAACCAACATGTTGAGAGCTTACGCATGTTGTGAAAAAGGTAATGGTAAAAGGTAAAAGTGTCCCATAATCTATGTGGTCCTAGGAGAACGACGCGTTAAACCTCAGCTTCTCCAGGGGCCAGCATATTGAGGGCGGCGCCCAACTCCTCTCCCTCGCTGCTTTACCTTCCCTGACCCTGAAGAGGGCAGGTACCCATTTACAGCTGGGTAAACTGGGGGACTACACTGAAGCCAATGCGCTCAAACGGTCACCCATCTAATAGGTAACCACGCTCGATGCTGCTTAACCTTGGCTTGGGGAAAGCGAGTGCTCTGACCACTGTGCTGTCAAAAAAAAAGAATATTTGAGAAAAAGACAAGCAAAATAAAAGAGAATTTACAACTATTTACAGCAATCAAATCAAAAGTTCGAACAAAGTTTTGTCCTGGTCACAACTTTCGATATAAAAAAAACTTTTCACTTAACTAACGATCATTTTGTTTTTAAAACTGTGACCCGGAAATGAAAGGGTAACTTCCCTTGCTGTTTACCACTTTTGCATCCCCCACAGAAATGCAGAGAACGTAAGCTACGCTATCTCCCCTCTCTCCTCCCGCTCCCTTTTCCCTAATCAAGTGTTCCCCCTTCCCCCTTCTCACTCCTCCCTTTACCCGCCTGTGCCCCTCTTCCACCAAAACACGGGCTGTACTTCACAGAGAAGCTTTGGGCGCAAATCGCTATAATGTGCACAGCCCTCATTGAAGCTTTTTCCAGCATTGGTAGCGAAATATCTTCTGTGGAAAAACAGCTTCTGGCTCACAATTCAAGTGACTTGGAGAAAGTATTCTAATAGAGGTTTTTTTCTTAAGTATTAAAGTGAACGGTGTGTGTCTGTAAATCTGTTCACATAAAAAAATATTATGGGCTGGATTTTCAACAACATAGCAACCCAGTCAATCAGTAAGTTATGATTATTTTCGTGTGTCTTTTTTTTCAACCCTTAAACATGCACATAACATATTTACTTTTGTCTTAATAGTGTGTCAACTCCAGAAGAATATGTGCGATAGGTTAGACACTTGTCCAAAAATGGTCAAGATCTTTTTTTTTACGAATTAAGAATTGTTGGATGCATTTATGGAGATCTTCTTTTGTGGATTTAAAGAATTCATGTTGTGAAACATGTCTGTAAAAACAGTTTACCTCTACTTGTTATAGATTTAAAAAAAAAAAGGTTTAGGACTTTGAAACATTTAGTTTAGGTGGCCAGAATGAATTGTTCCCATGGCAACAGAGCAGAAAACTGAGTAATTCTTTAACCTTTATGCTTTGCAAGTGATGATGCCCTTTCAATATATAGCATAACTTTTAACATGAACTTGTAAACAAAATTTCATCAGTTTCCACCGCCATGTCCCACCTCAAATACTATTTATGCTTTTAAATTCAAACTCTGCAGTGTGGCTAAAATCAAGAGCAGAAGGAGCAGTCAGCACCCTGATCTGCCTTCTGATATGAAGAGCAACTGTCCTGGCTCGTTTCCTCCTCTAAGCTCACAGGGTGCAGCAGCCACACGACAGGCACCCAGTTTTCTACCTGGTGGCATGCGGCATCAACACAGGTCACCTTTGGCGCAAGGTCAGGGTGTCAAGGACGGCACATTTCCATGTGGAGAGAGGGAGTCGTGCTGTTTCTCGCAAGCAGCCATTTCTTGTGTAAACAACCGCTCTGATTCGTTTTTTTTGTGTGTTTTTTTTTTATTCATTCTTTGTAAAGTTGTGTCGAGTTAGTTCTCTTGCACTTCAAAACAACGTGTTAAGTTAGGGCGAGTTTTGCCTACGCACACTGCTTTTGGATATCAAGTGTGTAGATAATCTACTAGAAAATGACTGAATAGTCTGAAAATGCCATTTTTCTATATTAAAAGAAAACTGATGGTCAATAAAACACACTGATTTCGTGTGTGGGTTCTCGAGTTCCTAAATCATTTGGAAATCTCCACAGGATATAACTGCAATCATAACAACAACAGTGCGGAGTTCTCTAGTCGCTAGAAGGGAACTGCTTCTTAATTTCAGAAACCTTTTTATCTCTGGTGTCCCCCCCCCCCCCCACCTCTATGCCCCACCTTCCAGACTTTTTTTCTTTTCTTTTCGTCTTACACGCGAATTTTCTGTCTGAGCAGCATTTCGACTTTAACCATTTTTGGCGGTGGTCAAATGATTTTGCATCATTGTCCTCATTCATGAATCTGAGATGGAAATTGTAAGATACTAACACAGGATTCATTCTCTTTGGAAGTTGACCACCAAAACGTGACCAGACCCTGCACAGTTCTGTAAATCCGGAATGGTTTTCTGTCTGCAGAGTAGGAACAGCCAATGGCGTCGATGACGCTATGCTTTGCGCCAAACATGGCGGTGTCTGCAGCTTGGAAAAGTGTCTTGCTTTGGTATATTATAAACAGAAAATGATGCTATGTAAAAAATGGCTCAGAAGAAGAAGAAGAAGAAGAAGAAGAAGATGATGATGATGATGATGATGATGATGATGATGATGATGATGATGATGATATGCCTACGTCAACAATTTCCTTTTCTTCTTCTGTTTCATTATACTTTGATCCAGATGGCTTCATATCACCTTTGAACAGTGTTCAATATAAAACAATCGAATTTCATTTTCATTCTTCTTTGCAATGAACAAATTACAGTTGTCTTTTTTTATATAAGCTACTGACCAACAGCATTTTCTTTTCACTTTCAACAGCCAAGCACATCAGTATAGCATATGTCGTGTACTCCCATAAGCATAGACAGCACTGTCACCTTAAGAGACTGAACTGCTCTCTCTCTCTCTCTCTCTCTCTCTCTCTCTCTCTCTCTCTCTCTCTCTCTCTCTCTCTCTCTCTCTCTCTCTCTCTCTCTCTCTCTCTCTCTCAACTTGGCGAAAATTACATGCCCTAGCGCATTAAACATCACTCTCTGTGTGGTGCATGTGTGCTCTTCGCCTCCTCAGAGCCAAAACAAAATCCCCAACAAACGTTGTATCAAACACAGTCATAATAACCCTACAGGCATGCCTCTAGCGAGAAACAATACAGGCAGAGTGGAAGATGCTATGCTGTCCTGAATTTATCGCCTTCAAGATTGTTTGGGTGGATGGGGGATCCTTTTGTCCGCTGTAAAACCTGCCAATTTCTTTTTGATCCCGATTCTAAACCAGCTGTTTTCTTCATAAACTGAGGTGGGTTGTTTTCGTCATTTCCTTCGAGGCAAAGCATTCCATACATGTTGGTGAACGCTTTCTCTTCTATCTTAGAGAGCGTTTCAGTTTGAATACATGCTTTAAAGTGTATAAGAATGTTATCATGTTCTCTTCTCTGTAGCAGTTAAAGTTTTCCAGTGGAAACAGGTTCTTAAACTGCATGTTCTTTCTTTAGTTATTTCTCATACCACTTTATGTTACAGCAGATTTCTCTATGTGAAATTCAGGCTCCTTTACCCAGGGAGAGCACGTCGCCACAAGAGCAGTGCCTACCCATTGTTTTTTTTTTCTTTTCCTGTGAGTAAACTGTATTTCTTTCCCTATCAGAGTGACTTACTTCTACAGAATTTTGCGAGGGACAACTCTTGTTGCCGTGGGTTCTTTTACGTGCGCTAGATAATGATGTATAACACACGGGATCTCTGTTTATTGTATCATCCGAAAGACTAGCACTCAGACCACCACTCATGGTCTTCTAATAGATAGGAGTAAAAATAAAAAATTCCGGGCCCAAACGGGGTTCGAACCACCACACACTCCCAACCTGGACTCTTCGCTTTCTGGGCAGTCTCGTTACCTTCTAGACCACCGATCCCTCCAGCTGTGGATGAGTCAGCAGGTAAATCTGAATAAACAGCCACACTTCAGAGACAGGTGATGGAGAGATAGGAGGAGGACAAGCGAGGGAAAAGTTATGAAAAGTTGATCACCGGGCAATCAATACTGCAGGCTGGCATGCTTTGCCTTTGCCGCCCACCTGCAAATGATGTTGGGTCACCTCCACTCCATCGCTACGGTCCCCACAACCTTCTTCACTACTGCTTTGGAATGGCCGTGGAATGGCCGTTAATGGCGCTTCTGGTGACTAGCATAGACAGGAACGAACGGGAAGTGTGGAGATAAAGGGAGGACGGTGACCTTTTCCTCCTAGAGTTAAACGCGCGTGAAAATGACGTTTAAGGCTTGTTCACGATGCGTAGCTTAAGAAATAAAATCTCTCTCTCTGTCTTCTGTCTCTGTCTCTGTCTCTGTCTCTCTCTCTCTCTCTCTCTCTCTCTCTTTCACACACACACACACACACACACACACACACACACACACACACACACACACACACACACACACACACACATGCACCACACACAATCCTTCGGATGATACTATAAACCGAGGGTCCCGTGTGTGAACGCACGCAGAACACCTTGCCCCACGTTAAAACCTGTTCGCTTTTTGGCAGAGTAGGCCATTGTGTGCCAGTGGGAACGGATGACAAAATTTACAAAAGCTGCATACAAACGGGACTGGATGTAAAAAAAAAGTACATAAGTGCTTATTCCATCATCCTCGAAATAAAAGAATAAGTAAAAGAGAGAGAGAGAGAGAGAGAGAGAGAGAGAGAGAGAGAGAGAGAGAGAGAGAGAGAGAGAGAGGAGAGAGAGAGAGAGAGAAGAAAAAGAAGAGAGAGAGAGAGAGAGAGAGAAACAGACAGACAGACAGACAGACAGAGAATGTTGCCACGTGGGTTGTAGGCTAGTCAGTGGCCTGCAGAGCTGGCACTGTCAGGCAGTACATTCTATTGTGCCACTTAGCTTTGATTCCCTTCAGCACACCATGGGGGCTGGGGTGTTAGTGCACTTCTTCATGTCACATGCTTTGGAAATGGGAGACAGAGACAGTACAGACAGACAGACAGAAATGAGGATACAGACGTACAGACAGAAGAAGGGAGGAAGACAGACAGACAGACAGACAGAAATGGAGGGAGATACAGACGACAAAATAGAAAAGGAGGCAAGACAGACAGACAGACAGACAAAAAGAGAAGAGACAGACAGACAGACAGAAAAGGAGGAGATACAGACATACAGACAGATAAAAAAAAAGAAGGGAGACACACAACAGACAGACTGATAGGCAGGCGGCAGGCAGCAGTAGAAGAGTAGGCCATTGTGTGCTGGTGGGAACGGATGACAAAACTGACAAAAGTGTTTACACACGGGAACTAAATGTAAAAAGAAACAGCGCATGAGTGATACATATTCGAAATAAAAGAATAAAATAAAAACAGGTAAAGAAACAGAGACAGGGAAAAGAGAGACAGCCACAGACAGAAAGAGAGACGGACTCACAAACAGACAAGCAGACGGGGAGAGGAAGACAGACAGAACAGAGGGAGAGACAGACAGACAGAATAACAGAACAGACAGACAGACAGAGACAGAGACAGAGAGGGACGGAGAGAGAGGGGGGAGAAGAGAGAGACAAGACAGAAGACAAGACAGACAGACAGACGAACAGCCACACAGAGAGAGACAGACAGACAGACAGAAGACAGAGAGAGGGGGGAGATGGAACAAGAAGAGAGGTTTAACCCTTCTCTGTGCCACGAAGCTGTAATGGCCTGGGCCCAGCAGACAGTGCCATTAGTTTCTCTTTGCCCAGTCAGGGGTGCGGCTTGTTTTCTCTTCTGTACAAACTGGACTTCAATTGTTTTATGCGCTTTTCAATATCACCCCTGCTGGTCCCACTGATATAAACATTACGGAAAACAGGACAAGAGAGAGAGACCGGGGGGGGGGGGGGGGTGGAGGGATGGAGGGCTACAAGTCATACAGAGAGGCAGATAGACAGACAGACAGACAGACAGAGATACAGTGAGAGACAGACAAACAGAGACAAAGACAGAGATATAGACAGAGAAACAGAGTTACAGAGACAGAGATAAAGACAGAGAAACAAGAGAGTTACAGAGACAGAGAGCTACAGAGACAGAGAGCTATATATATAAGAGAGAGAGAGAAGCAGAAGACAGAGAGGCAGACAGACCAGACAGATGTACAGACACAGACAGATGGACAGAGAGAGACAGAGACAGATAGACAGAGAGAGACACAAACAGAGACAGACTGGCAGACAGAGACAGACAGGGAAAGAGACAGACAGACACACAGACAGACACACGACACACAGACAGAGAGAGCGTTTTCGGAATGTTCAAACGGTCAAAATCACAGGTGTTGCTAACTCGGCTGCATGCGAACGGCGTGGCACACCATACTACAACTACTAGGCCTACTACAGCCCCAAACTAAGCTTACCTGCACCCAGCGGCTTGGCTAATCAGCTTGCTCAGGTAGCTGCTTGGTTGGTTAGTTAAGTAATAGGCCTATCGCTGTGCACCATCTCCTCGGGCCTGGGGCCTGACAGCTGCATCCAGATAGGCTACGTGCGTGCAGACAACTGGCTGTACGGTCCTCTTCCTTGGCATGCTCCTGTCAATCAAGTCAAATCAAAATGATCTTAGTTGAGGGTAAAAGATTAAGTTTAACAGTTTTTTTTTCATCCTGCCCTCACCCAAAAAGAAAATCAAGAAACTTTGACTTATAATAGCATTCCAAAGACGAAATCAACCTATGTTCAAAGAACTAAAATAAGTTATTTTATAAGAAAACAAGAGCTCACAATAAAGATAAAACAAACCCAAGACAGTACAAGTCAAACAGACAAATCATGAAAATACAACCAAAAAACCAAGCAAAGAACAGTAAGTAACACCCCTCCCTTAACGTGCATAAACGAGCTTCCACTTTCTATGCATACCTGTTTCCAACATGTGTCATCAGTGCGTAGGATAGAAATGTTGTATTGTCAATGCATGTTATGAACTGTATACACTGACATTTACCGTGTATGTACTTGCAGTCTTCATCTATAGCCTCTGCATATTTATCATTACAGTGCATATTTACAGTTTTGTGCACGCCCGTTCAACATGTGTCGTCAGGGCAACTAGTAGGTAGGATAGATATTATTTGCATTGTCGATGCATGTATGGATTGTATATACCGACATTTACCGTGCACGTACTGAACAGTGTTCGTGTATATTCTCGTTATGTATTCTTAAAATGCATAGGCCTACTTTCATTCTCAGCCTATTGTAGGCTTCCGTCAGTCTCGGAAGGTTATGGGAGTTGCGCTCTAGGCTCTAGAGCGCAAAGCCTGGGTAAGTATGGAGGGCAAGCTGTTACCCATGCAGCAGACCCCCTCTCTCCACGTTACTGGAATGGTCCAACTGGAAAGGCAATCGCCGATACGAATTGTTCCAGTGCCGTCGCAGGAGCCGCCAGAACGTTGCCATACAGCTCAACGCCTGGGGACTCCAACTCCCGATTTTTCCTCAGGGATGGTGTCTAAACACGACACCTGTGTGCATGCTGTTTTTTTTTATATTTTGCTTTCATCCGCTCCTACCGGTACACAATGGCCTACACTTCCCAAAGGCGGAACGGGTTTTTAACGTGTACGCAAGATGCATTTGTGTGTACGTGCTTCCTGTAGTTGATGTAAGACAATGGAGCGCAATTTCTGGATCCTAGTAAACAAGGGAGGAAGGGGTAAAGTGTGGGGAGGGGGGGGGGGGGCTTAAGTGTAGCGTGGGTTTGGGTATTACGCTTTCAGTGCGCGTGTCCGTCTTTGAGTATAGCCTACATGCATTTTGCACGTAATCCCAAGAAGCCCCTGGGTGAGGGTATGGACGTGCATGCGCGCGTGGCGCGGCGCTTGCAGGCGCGTGTATGTGTGTGTGCGTGTGTGTATTATTGTGTGTGTGGTGTGTGTGTATTGTGTTGTGTGTATGTGTAGTGTGTGCAGTGTCTGTATTTGTGTGCGTGCGTTTTGTATTAAGTGTGTGCGTGTGTGTATTGTGATGTATATGTTTGTGTGTGTGTATGAGCGTGTGATCTGTGACAGAGAGAAAGAGCAGACAGACAGACGAGACAGACAGAGATGGTAGAGATACAGAGAGACAAAGAGAGGCAGATTCAGAGCACAAACAGACCGAAAGACAGAGAGAGAGGGCAGGAACAAAATAAAGAAAGAAAAGAAGAGAGGAAGGGAGGAAGAATGAAGAAGAAAGAATAGAGGAAGAGAAAAGGGCAGAATAGAGGAGTGGGTGCCTGCAGGACAAAAGCTGATAGCGTGAGGAGGTGTGGGAGCAACATGCAACCACAGGCTGTGATGTAATGCACACCTGCAGTCATCTTCTCTCTGATGCTGCTACTTCTGTCCTTTCTCTTGATTATCTTTCTTTCCTTGTCTTGCCTACACTTTCAACTTTGATTATAACGTGTATGCACCACGGGGCATGCGCTCACAGCATGCTGTGTGTGTGTGTGTTGTGTGTGTGTGTGGTGTGTGTGTGTGTGTGTGGTGTGTGTGTGTGTGTGTGTGTGTTGTGTCAGTTTGTGTGTATTTAGTGTGTGGGCGTGTGTATAAGACAGAGAGAAGAGAGACGGAGCAGAGACAAAACAGAGATGGATAGAGATACAAAAAGACAAAGACAGAGAGAGGCAGCAATTCAGATTAATAAACAGACAGAAAGAAAGAAGGAGGGCAAGAATAAAATGAAGAATGACACACAGACAAAAAACAAGATAGAAAGGAAAGAAAACGGCAGAAAAAGAGGTTGCCTGCAGGACAATAACTGATAGCGTGAGGAGCTGTGGTGAAGAACACACAACCACAGGCTGTGGATGTAAATGCACACCTGCAGTCATCTTCTCTCTGATGCTGCTACTTCTGTCGCTTTCTACTGTTCCTGATTCTCTTTTTTTTTAATCTTTCTTTCCTTTTCTTGCCTACACTTTCAACTTTGATTATAAACGCGCGTGTGTGTGTGTGTGTGGTGCGTTGCTGTGCGTGCGTGCGTGCTGCGTGCGTGTGTGTGTGTGTGTACACTTTCAACTTTGATTACAAACTTTGTAAAAAAAAAAATAATAAATAAAAAACTTGTGTGTATATGCGTGCGTATGTGCGTGCGTACGTGTGCATGTATCCGTGCATGCGTGCGTATATGTGTGTGTGCATGCGTGCGCGCGCGCGCGCGTGCGTGTGTGTGTGTGCGCGTGCGTGCGTGCGTGTGGTGATAACACATGGTGCCAGAGGCTAATGCTTTAGATGCAAGTCCAGATCTGTCAGTGTACCAGACAGCTGGATTCGCACATAGCACACACATCTGCCTTACATGTGGGTGGGGACTCTACGCTAACATAGGCCTGCCAGATCATTTGCAGATACGCCTTTTGCAGTGCAAAGGTATCAGCGCAATAGGAGTATAATTATGGGTGTGTTTTTTTATAAACTGTTACAGATGAATGACATAAAAAAAGCTTTATAATTGTACCATGAGGTAAAGGTTTTCTCTGATTGTTCTTGCTTTGTGTCTTAGTGCTGTTGATCTCTTCTTCTTCTTCTGTTTCTTCTTCTTCTTCTTCTTCTTCTTCTTCTTCTTCTTCTTCTGTTTCTTCTTCTTCTATTTCTTTTTCTTCTTCTTACTTCTTCTTCTTCTTCTTCTTCTTCTATTTCTTCTTCTTCTTCTTCTTCTTCTTCTTACTTCTTCTTCTTCTTCTTCTTCTTCTACTTCTTCTTCTTCTTCTTCTTCTTCTTCTTCTTCTTCTTCTTCTTTCTTCTTCTAACTCTTGTTATCCTTCCTCCTCCTGCTTTTCCTCCTCCTTCTCTTTCTCCTTCTAATCCTCTTCTTTCTCATCCTCCCCCTCCCCTCTTATTCTCTTTTTCCCTTTTCTTTCATCCTTTATTTTCTTCATCCTTCCTGATTTCCTAACTTTTCCCTCCTTTTTTCTGTTCTCTTCTTTTTTCTCTTTAACATCTTCTTTCTCTCTCCACATATTTTCCTCTTCTCATTTTTCTTCTTGTGCTACTCTACTAATCTTCCCTAGCTGTTATTTCTAGTTCCATCTGTTTCATCTACTACCAGTAATGCCAAGGTCACACTTCTATTCGGTTCCTGACAGACTGCAACTTTATCTTCTGTACCCAGTCTCGATAACAAGCAATCTGTCAAAGCCACCTGGTATATCCGACTGTGAGAACCACTAGCCTATCTTAATATAAGGAGACCTGCACGGAGCTTTACTAGTGGTGGTGTCTGTTCTGTTTCAACACATGGACTGGTGTGTAGGCAGCTGTATACATACAAACTGGAGGGAGAAGGATTTCACCCTGTGCCCGCTGCGTCACGCTTAATCTGTGCACTTATCTGACTGCTACCGTGGAATCTTTTGGCTACACCCAACGGTTATATTCTGGCAGTTTTGTTCTCTTTTTATATATTCGCTCTTGCATCCGTACTGCACGTACTACGGCATCCACAGAATTTTTTTTAAACCCACACTTTCGTGAAAGACTAGCCCCTTACTCAAAACTCAGGACAATACGAACGAATTTGGTAGGTTTGAACTTTAAAAAAACACAACATTTCAGTAAACACTATCCCCTCCGTCCTTTGTCGTCTGCTAGCTGTCTCACCACAATATGCATGCGCGGGGTCAACACTGTAGGAACACGAGCAATCCACATTTGATGATCAATCCCCACTTTCTCATCACTACCTGGTGTTAATCTATGGCCTCAACCCCAAATACAAGTACACAGTGCATTTTCTCATACTTTAAAAAAAAAAATTTTTTTAATAGTAATAATAATAATAAATAAAATAATAATAATAATAATAATAATAATAATAATAATAATAATAATAATAATAATAATAATAATGATAATAATAATCTGTGAAAATCAGCATACCTGTTTCTGATTGGCACTCTATAGAAAATACTACATCACCCTGCAAGCTAACCCTTATGTGTGACCTTTCAGTCGTGCGTTTATGTTCTTCCTTTTGGTAGTGTATGTATATTTCTGCTGCTGTTGTGCCAAGTCTCTCTCTCTCTCTCTCTCTCTCTCTCTCTCTCTCTCTCTCTCTCTCTCTCTCTCTCTCTCTTTTCTCTCTCTCTCTGTCTGTCTGTCTGTCTCTCTCTCTCTCTGTCTCTCTCTCTCTCTCTCTCTCTCTCTCTCTCTCTCTCTCTCTGTCTCTGTCTCTGTCTCTGTCTCTGTCTCTCTCTCTCTCTCTCTCTCTCTCTCTCTGTCTCTGTCTCCAAGGTGCTAACAGATGATGTACTCAAGTTCTCACTAAAGCAAAAATGGACATAAATGTGACACTGTAAAACAATAGAACGACAGATGGACAAAAAGATGCACAGAATGGCAGCTTGGCAACCAGATGGCTTGATGGCATCAAAAATACATGGGGGGAAGGGGGAGTTAGTTGGAGTATTTTGGTCGTTTGTTTGGGATTTTGTGGTTTATAGAGTGTAGCGTGGTACAGGGAGGTACAAAACAGGAACTTTTGGGAGACAGGATAGCCTGGTGGTTAGCCTGTTACGCATTGCCCTCTTGATCTACTGACCCGGGTTCGAATCTCGTTCAAGAGGATTTTTCCTCTAGAGTTAACATAAGTGGGAGGGAGGGAGGGAGGGAGAGCGAGCGAGCGAGCGAGGAGATAGAGAGAGAGAGAGAGAGAGAGAGAGAGAGAGAGAGAGAGAGAGAGAGAGAGAGAGAGAGAGAGAGAGAGAGAGAGAGAGAGAGGTACATATCAACTTTTATTCCTCATTAATTTCACTTTTCTACTTTTCTTCATTGCACCCTTCTTTTTACATTCAACTTCATCTCAACTTTTTGTTTTTAGTTCTGTATCTCTCAGTTTTCTTCCTGCAACGCTTTTTTCTTCAAACAACTTGTCCATCAACTGATCGATAAAAGGGAAAGGGGAGGGGGACGCAAAAAAATCCTTTTGTTTCAGGGAAGAGGACGTGTTGGGAAGTAGGACCGACCATAACAATGCCTGGTGTAATCAGGGCGGGAGGAGGTGGAGGAGGAGGGGGCATGTTGTTGTTGCAGTCCACACTGAACAACAAACACTGAAACAAGATGTCACGCCACGGGGCCCAGTAAGGCTTTTGTGCAGAGACAGGGAGAGGGGATAGGGAATTGTGGAGGGGGGAAGGGGGTAGATGAGAGAGAGACAGAGAGAGACAGAGACACAGAGACACAGAGAGAGATGGAGGGAGAGAGAGACAGAGTGCGAGAGAGAGGGAGAGATTATGAGGATATATATATATATGTATAAAACATTTCAATGTGGATATATATATATTATATATATGTATATATATATATATATATATATATATATATATATATATATATATATATATATATATATATATTATGTATGTATGTATATAATATATATATATATAAACACATTCCAATGTATCAACATATTGCATAAATAGTCAATAAATTGTCAATATTCTAGTCTCCATGTTGGGACACAGGTCTAAATGTAGCCAAAATCATGGTTTTTTTAGACACAAAAAAGTTCTAGATGCAAATAATTATGTAGATTTCCCTGTGGCAGTTTAAAGAATTAAGATTGTAAAACAAGTCTGTTTAAACATGTTTCTTGTACTTATTATCAATAAAAAGGTTAGAAGTTTGAAACACTTAGTTTTGGTGGCCAGTTTGGAATGTTTCCAGGGCAACAGTGCATAAAACTGAGTAATGTATAGATTTTTAGGCTTCACAAGTGATGCCTTTGCAATATATGGTACAGATGACGTGAGTCTGTAAACGAAATTTCATCAGTTTCAACCCCCATGTCCCACCTGTTTGTCTATCTGTCTGCCTCTCTGCCTGCCTGCCTGTCTGTCTGTATCTGCTCGTGCCTGCCTACCTGCCTGCCTACCTGTAAAGGTATTTGTCTTTCTGGTAGCATACGTGGGTGTATGTAGGTGGGTAGGTAAGCAGGTAAGATGTAGATAGGCAGGTTGGTGGGTCGACCAGTGGGTCTGTCAGTTGGCATAAGTCGATTGGTAGGTCGGTAGATCATTACGCTGGTAGGTAGGTAGGGAGGTAAGTAGGTAGGTAGGTAGGTAGGTAAGTAAGTAAGTAGGTAAGTAGGTTGGTAGATAGGTAGGTAGGTAGTTAGGTAAATAGGCAGGTAGGCAGGTAGATAGGTATGTAGGTAGGTAGGTAGGTAGGAAGGTACGTACGTACGTACGTCGGTAGGGAAGTTCATCTCCTAATATAATTCGACACTTAATTTCATTTCTCCCTCCGTCCTTCAGTCTGTTCTGTGTCCAGTTCTGTTCTCTCCTTTCTTTGCATTCTGTTTTCCTTCGTCATCGGTCTGTTTAATTCCCCGCCTCGCTCCATCCTACTCTGTATACCGAATGGATATGCTAATCAAATATAGCACAATATCCCCTCAAGAAGAAGAAGAAGAAGAAGAAGAAGAAGAGAAGAGAAGAAGAAGAAGAAAGAAGAAGAAGAGAAGAGAGAGAGAAGAGAGAAGAAGAAGAAGAAGAAGAAGGAGAAAGAGAGAGGAGAAGGAGAGAGAGAGAGAGAGAGAGGAGAGAGAGAAGAGAAGAAGAAGAAGAAGAAGAAGAAGAAGAAGAAGAAGAAGAAGAAAACAACAACAACAACAACAACAACAACAACAACAACAACAACAACAACAACAACAACAACAACAACAAGAGGAGAAGGAGGAGGAAAAAGAAAAAGATAAAGAAACAGAAAAATAAAGAAAGACAGAAACCCTCAAACTTGATAAACAAATACCAAAAAATAACATAAAGAAACGAATATACCACCTACGACCTTATTCTATAAATCTTAAAAGGAGCAAAAAAACTAAGAGACAGCAAATTCAACCCCCGCTTTCACAACTAGTAGTGTTTACTTACATCTTTACACCGCTACACATTTGAAATTGTCTCTCTCTACGAAGACAACAAACATTCTTCTGTTTCTTTTTTCACTCGAATGTTCCACCCATCCTCCTATCTATGTCTTTGCTGCTGTGGTATCGATCAGCCTGTACAACAGAAGGGAGGAGAGATGTAGACGTTTTGTGTACATGCTACCTGAAATAGCCCAGCACTGGATTCGGACAAAGGGAACCCTGCTTGCTATGAAAGAGAGAGAACACAGGCAAGGGGTTTTCTTCCTCCCTGAATTTTATCTGTCTCTGTTGATGTTTTTTTGGTCTGTGTGTGTGTGTGTCTTGTCTGTCAGACCTCTCTCTCTCTCTCTCTCTCTCTCTCTCTCTCCTCTCTCTCTCTCTCTCTCTCTCTCTCTCTCTCTCTCTCTCTCTCCGACCTTATGTACTGTGGCCAAAGGCCGAGATAACGTTAAATTTCTCTCTCTCTCTCTCTCTCTCTCTCTCTCTCTCTCTCTCTCTCTCTCTCTCCTCTCTCTCCTCTCTCTCTCTCTCTCAACCTGCCCCCCCTCCATCTCTCTCTCTCTCTTCAACCACAGAAAAAAAAGCTCTTTGACAGATATTTCACAGCTATTTTCTTTTTTCTAACCACAAAGTGACATCGATTTTTGAAGCAAATCAAATAAAATTGAAGAAGACGACACTTAGGAAAGAGAGTAAAAATGCACGGAAAATGTCCAGAAAAAATAGTGGCAGGGAATGGGGTGTGTTTTCACACAGGCAAACAGCGAGAAATTGACAAAGTGCATGCGCGCGCGCACACACGCACGCTTGCAAGCGCGCGCGCACACACATACACACGCGCGCGCGCGCGCACGCATATATACACACAAATATAGATATATATATATATGCGCGCACGTACATGTGCACGCAAACATAATTATGCGTGTGCGCGCACACAAACTGAAACACACACACACACACACACCACACGCGCGCGTGCGCGCGCACGCACGCACACATGCATGCATGCACACACACTGAGAACACGCAGGACATCTTGCGCACACGTTAAATCCTGTTCCGCTTTTCGTAAGAGTAGGCCATTGTGTGCCGGTGGGAACAGATGACAATATTTACACAACTGCATACACACGGGGACTGGATGAAAAAAGCACATGAGCGCTTATCCCATTATCCTCGATATAAAAGAACAAAATAAAAAAACCACTGAGGCGTGCCAATCCACCAAGACATGTGATATTCTAATAACGATCGTATAATAAGCACATAGACTCATCTTTTTTTTTTTTTACCTCAGTCATTTTATGCCCTTTAACAAATATAATAGGACTGAAATAGAAACACCCTCCACAAAATTGTTTTAGAATGAAAAATAGCGAATTCCAGAGGAATGCTGAGGAGAAAGAACGAAGAAGAAAAAGATGTGGAAAAAAATCAGTAAAACTTAACGAGCCATTGCAAAAAAGTGCAATCTGCATCACGAGAGTGTATAATTCTTGCATTTTAAAACACTCAAAAGAATGAACGATTTTGTTTTGGTTGTTTTGGTTTTTTTTAGTCTGTCACTATGGAACTAGGAGATGGAAAAAAGCGAAAACAACGAGTGTGAGAAAGAAAAAGAAGCCAGAGTGACGATTGACGAGGTGTGTGTGTGTGTGTGTGTGTGTGTGTGTGTGTGTGTGTGTGTGTGTGTGTGTGTGTGTGTGTGTGTGTGTGTTGTGTGTGTTTGTGTGTGTGTGTTAGTGTGTGGTGTGTGTGTGTGTTTGTGTACGTGTGTGTGTGTGTATGTATGTATGTGTGTGTGTGTGTGTTGAGTGCGTGTGCGCGCACACGTATATGTTTGCGTCCACATGTAGCCTAATGTCCTGTTGAGGTTGGACGTTTCCATAACATACCACGAAGAAAGTGTATGTTCAAAATGCAGTATGTCTGTTATAGGGGGTGAATTTCATTTTATCACATGGAATGTCCCCACTTTACACATTTACGGAAAGATTTTATTCCTCAGCATTTTCATCAACCCATGTCTAGTTATGATTTTTGCAGGCTGATGAAATGTAAATCTCGAAATGTTCTCCTGTCTCTATCAAAATTCATAAGATTTGCAGGTATTTTTTAAAATTTGATTTGATGCCTTTAACCAGTAGAGATTGTGTCTTTTACAGAAATTTACATACCTTAAAAATGTCCTGAGTCTTTAATATTGTTTATCATTTTGCGATGAATTCTTGCTTTTCGGTTCCTGTTGGTATTGATAATACTTTTGGATGTATTGCTGTAAGGTTTCTTTTCTCCTGTTAAAGGTTTGTTATCCTCCATGCCCCAAAAGGGGTGAAAGAAATTAAAATTTTGAAATTGTGTGTGTGTGTGTGTGTGTGTGTGTGTGTGTGTGTGTGTGTGTGTGTGTGTGTGTGTGTGTGTGTGTGTGTGCATGCGCGCGCGCGTATGAGTGTGAGTGTGAGCTTTAATTTATTTTATAATTTTATTCTTTTATTTCAAAGATAATGGAATAACCACTCGTGTGCTTTTTTTACATCCAATTTCCGTGTATATGCAGTTTTTTTAAATTTTGTCATTTGTGTGTGTGTGTGTGTGTGTGTGTGTGTGTGTGTGTGTGTGTGTGTGTGTGTGTGTGTGTGTGTGTGTGTGTGTGTGTGTGTGTGTGTGTGTGTGTGTGCGTGGTGTGTGTGTGTGCGTGCGTGCGTACGTGCGAGTCGTCAGAGACCTCAGCTTTTCTAAGGGCCAGCATATTGAGGGCGACGCCCATCTCTTCTCCCTCGCTGCTTTACCTGCCCTTATCCTACAGAGGGCAGTACTCATTTACATCTGGGTTACTTGGGGACTGTACTGAAGCCAAGGCGCGCAAACTGTCACCCATCCACTTGATAACCACGCTCGATGCTGCTTAACCTTAGCTTTAGGAAAGCGAGCGCTCTGACCACTGAGCTATCCCGTCTCCAAAAGTAATCTAAGGACATAGTCGAGTTCTAAAAGAATTACACCTATAAGAAGAATCTCTGCTATAACGTGTCCCCATCAAAGATGTTTTATATGCACTAGTCTGCCCTCTTTCTGTGATTTGTCTGTATTTCGACAGTTGTTTTGAAATCAAACTCGTCTGTCGACACTCACGAACACACTTAGTTTCTAACGAATGTTCTTGCAATGACAAAATGTCTTCCCTGTTTTGAAATCTAGACTCTATAATCTGGCGATTTGTCAAATAACGGATTCATGATTCTTTAACGTCAAAAAGGTAGTTCTGTATATATCAGCAGCTATGTCGTTGACACAAGGTAATATTTTCGATGAATATATTTGTCTGGGAGATATTAAAAGAGCCATTTCGAACGGGATTACTGTGTCTGCTTCCAAGAAAGTTACACTTAACACTTACCTGTATTTTTTTCTTTTGTCATAAAAGAAAATTCTTTGATTCTTTGTTTTGTATAGTTTTTTTTCCGTACTTTCGCAATTTAATGTCAAAGCCCTCCCCCCCCCCCCCCCAAACTAAAAATAAGTCTTTTGACTTTCATTGACGTTTCCCTATCACAGAAAATGAAGATAAATAAGAAAGAGCTGTGTTTGTGGATTTTATTTCAATTCAAACTGTTTTTTTTCCTGGTAGTGTTCTTTACTTTCGTTAACTTGAATAAACGTTGGTTCTTCCCATGTTCGTAATTTTACTAAATAATAAACATGATCAAATCAGCCACACAAGGTCTGTGCTGATATCTCTGTCATTAACCACAAAATCAACTTTCTCCCTAGCCCATTCCTACGTGTGGTGGTGGTGATGATGAAAATGACCTCCGTGCACACATCTCCCACGCTTTTTGGGGTCTGTCCACTCAGCCCCTAGTCAGCACTGGCCGGCACCTCTTTCATCACTGACAATTGATTAGAGACATTGCAGGCACTCTTCTGGGCAAACAGGCCCCGCAATTCCAAAGGACACTGGGAGAGATAGCACACGGGAGAGAGGCTACCGCCACAGCTTTATTGGCCCTAGACTATTGCTTGGCACGATTTTTACCTTGCAGGCAAATATTGACGGGCTTTTTTTCCCCCTCGTTTTGTGTGAAATCGTCTTTTTTCCCCCTTTTCGTGCTCTTAATTGGGCTTAGTTTGCTTTGCATTTTGTTAGTCTGCTTTTTCTTTCGAGTCCTTTCTTCTGTTGCTGCACCTCCAATGCATTTGCATACTACTTGTTATCCTTTTTTTCTGTTCCTCAAGTCTTTCACTTACTTCTATTATCTCTACTCTACATTTTTTCTCAATGTCCGTTTTCTTTGCAACTACTAACTTTTTTTTCCCTTTCCCTGTAGCAATTTTCCCTCCATCTTTATACACAATTCTTTTTTTATTTCTATCTTATCAGAAGAAATGCCTGCTTCTTTGTTCTATTGTCGTCTGGATTTCAAAGTGGTAAGTTTCTTTCTGTGTAACTTGTGGGGTGTTTTTTTCTCTGTTTCTCTTTTTCTTTCTTTCTTTCTTTCTTTCTTTCTTTCTTTCTTTCTTGCAGGTTTTCCATTTTTGTTCCTTCCTTTTTCTTCCCTGTACCGTCTGTTTAACTCTGGCCCCCGCCCAGTGCATATCCGTTGTCCGTGTTTCCATTTTTGCATCTTGTTCGTTACTACCTCTTTGACTGACTAGCGCGAATACACACTTCTATTCTGGAAGCTTTGTATCCACCCCTTTTATCCATTGTTATTCGTATTCGGGTTGTGGGTACAACAACAAAAACTCGCACATTGCTTCTGTTGTTGTTGTTGTGCGTTACCCGGCTTAACACTCTGAGGGGTCACCCAGAATGTGCACTCTGACTCACTCATCCCACCTGGGAATCACTGTGAGGTTGATGAAACTGCTACACTGAATGAGAAGTTTGCTGTGTAAGACCGTTTTTGAAGTACCTCGCCATATAAGCAACCATACTCCGACTTCAGAGGATTTTTTTCTTCTTTAAAGGAGAGTGCAATTTGTTTGTTAAGAGCTTGTCATGGCTGAAGGCAATCTCAACACAACATTTTACAACACAACAACATTTTAAGTGTAGGCCTTGGCAATGACCTGACACCAGCTACGGACACAGCCTTTGGTCTGGGCCAGGCACGTCGCTTTTCAGACAATACGTGTCCACTACACCTGGCATTTTTCTTCACCATTGCATTCCGACATTCATCAGAGCTTCCCCGGAAGCCAGAATGCGGCTACCTACATGATGGGTAAAAAAAGTTGGGTAGCATACACAAAATCATCGCCATTGGTAAACCTCAAAGTTCTAGCCCAGGAGCGAAAAAAAATAGAGCTGAAACAGAGAGTAGAAAGAAAAAACAAACCAGAAGGCACAATGGCGTAATAATCTCTTTTTTTCTGATGTCTGTGTCTTGGTATGAGCTGCTGACATTTCATTCATTCCGTCACAAAACTTACGCCTTGGCCTACATACCAGTCCTCCATTATTTTTGTCTGTTGGAGCTCTCTAATAGGTCAGGCGCTGTCCAACATCATAATAGATCAAGGACTAGGAGAGAGAAAGAGAGAAGATGGAAATATTTGCCTGTGGATATGTTGCCAGAAATAGCCCGGTAGAGATAAGGCTGACTAGACCTATTGTAATAAAGGCAAAACAAGCAGACACGAGTTTTGTCCCTTATCTCCTTAGCGGTTATTGTTATTATTATTATTATTATTATTATTATTATTATTATTATTATTATTATTATTTTGATTTGTTGTTGTTGTTATTGTTGTTGTTGTTGTTATTGTTGCTGTTGATGTTGTTGTTCTCGATCATCATCATCATCATCATCATCATCATCATCATCATCATCATCAGTATTTTTTTTATCATCATTACTGTTGTTATTATTGTTATATTGTTGTTATCATCATCATCATGATTATATTATTATTATCATTATCATTATTGTTGTTGTTGTTGTTCTTGTCTTGTTGTTGTTCTTGTCTTGTTATATTACTGTTATTCCTCAAATCAGAGAAAGGTTCACGAGTTTATTTCTGTCCCTGATAATGGCTTTAGCTACAACTAGATTAAAAAGAGGAAAACGGAAAATGAAAGAAAGTGTGAAAAACTTTTTTTTTAATGTTTAGAAAGATGCACAGTTTTTTCAGGTGTATGGCGAGAGATGTAAGATGTGAGGTCCAAATAACAAAATCTGATATCAACAGAGGGAGAGTGTGGGAGGGGGAGGCAAAAACCTCCATGTGTGCAAGCCATAAAGTGTACATGAAGGAAAGAGGCACCGTCTTAAAACTCGTTTTCTACGAATATAATGCTTAGAAATACGATGCAAGAAATGCAGAAACAGTTATGCAGATTCATCAGGTACACAGCCAAATTAGAAGAGACCAATCGGATTGAAGGTCGAGGGTTTGAATCCCACAAGAGTCATAGGGATTTTTCGGACTGTGGCCGTCTCCTACCCAGGGTGAGTATGCTGTGGGCTCAGTGGGAAAGGAGAGAGGGACAGACAGAGAGAGACAGAGAGAAAGAGACAGACAGAGAGAGAGACTTACAGACAGAGACAGACAGACAGAGAGACAGACAGACAGAGAGAGAGACAGAACAGACAGACAGACAGAGAGAAACAGAGACAGAGAGAAAATGAGATGCCTGTGCATCCTTCTTTACAAAAGAAGAAACCTTTCATGATTTCTCCTTTTCTGTTAAACTCAAACAATACTCCCCCACCCGCAAAAAAAAAGAAGAAAAGTCAGCAATTGTGTTCTGTGCTGAATTCCTCACAGATAGGAGAAAAACTAAAACAGGAACAAGAATTCATAACTCCACTTCCTCCACAATTCTTGATGTTGACTTCTTAAGATTACACTTGGACATCCCCCGCACTCTCAAAGTTCCCCCTCTCCCCCTTCCCCTCCTCCCTTTTAGGGGGGACAACATTGTTCCTTTTCCTTTCCACTCTGTCATTCCTCCAAGTCTTCCTCTCCGCTGCTACAGAAACATCGATCAGGATGTAAAAGGGATGACTGATATGTAGTAGATGTTTGTCTACATGTTACCTGAAATAGCCCAAGACGGATTAGGACAAATGGGACCCTCTTAGCTATGAAAGGAAGGGGTTTTTTCCTCAGTCAATTTTTTTTTCTGAATGCTTGCCTATGTGTTTCTCTTTGTCAGTCTCTCTGTTTCACTGTCCCCCTTCTCTCTCTCTCTCTCTCTCTCTCTCTCTCTCTCTCTCTCTCTCTCTCTCTCTCTCTCCTCCTCTCTCTCTCTCTCTCTCTCTCTCTCTCTCTCTCTCTCTCTCTCTCACTCTCCTATCTCAGCTATCTTCCAATATTCTCCAGATATATGTGTACCCTCTAGTATTCAGGTCGATGCTTTCCAAAATCTCTCTCTCCCCCTCACTTCCTCCCCTTTTCCCCTCCCTGTCATTTTCTCTGCTATATTTTAATCATTTTACTTGCAATATCTTCCATATGTATGTACACGGTAGGTCAAACCCTTTCAATCAAAATCTATCTCTCGTATCATTGTCCTTCTCTCATTTCCTGTCTCTGTATCTCCGTCTCATTCTCTCTTTGTCTCCCTGTCTCTGTCTTCTCTGTCTGCCTGCCTGTCTCTGCCTGCCTCTCTCTCTCTCTCTCTCTCTCTTCTCTCTCTCTCTCTCTCTCTCTCTCTCTCTCTCTCTCTCTCTCTCTCTCTCTCTCTCTCTCTCTCTCTCTCCTCCTCTTCAAACAGAAGGTAAGGCGCTTTGAACGACATTTCCTTGCTTAAGCACAAAGTAACATTGATTTTCAAAGCAAGTGCAACCAAAGTGAAGAAGAGAGAGTAAAGACAGAAAAAGTCAACATAACATTCAAAGAGAAGTGAAAGGTTTAAGACAGGAATGAGTTGTCACATAACCAATGAGACAGACAGACAGACACAGAGAGTGAGAGAGACAGACACACACATAAGATACAAACGTGGACAGACAGAGAGCGAGACAGACGACATACATAGAGCAAAAGAGAGACAGACAGACAGAGAGTGAGAGACAGAAGACATAGAGCGAGGGAGAGAGAAAGCGAGAGACAGAGAGACAGAGAAACAGACAGAGAGCAAGCAAGAGACAGAGACAGATAGAGAGACAGACAGAGAGCGAGAGAGATAGAAGACATACAGACACAGACAGACAGACAGAGAGTGAGAGAGATAGACAGACAGACAGATACACAGAGAGAACGAGACAGACAGACAGACATACAATGACGAAAGACAGAGAGACTGACAGACAGACAGAGAGCCAGAAACAACAGACAGACAGCGAAAAGAGAGAGAGAGAGACAGACAGACAAGAGGATACAGACAGAGAGACAGACGGAGAGCGAGAGAAAAAAACACACGCACACACACACACTCACACGCACGCACGCCGCGCCGCGCGCACACACACACACACACACACACACACACACACACACACACACACACACACACACACACAAACACAACACAAACACAAACACAGACAGACAGACAGAAACCGAGCGAGAGAGAGAGCGAGAGACAGAGAAACAGACAAAAAAAAGGAGGGGGACGGGATAGCCTAGTGGTCAGAACATTGCGCTCGCAATTTGACGACCCGGTTCGATTCCCGGTCGAAGGGATTTATCCTCTGGAGTTAACATCAGTGCTGACTCCACTTCCCCAAAAAGTCCTTCGGATGAGACTATAAACCGAGGCCCCGTGTCCGAACGCACGTAGAACATCTTGCGCACACGTTAAAACCTGTTTCCGCCTTTCGTAAGAGTAGGCCATCGTGTGCCGGTGGGAACAGATGACCCTATTTACAAAAACTGCATACACACGGGGACTGGATGCAAAAAAAGCACATGAGTGCTTATTGCATTATCCTCGATATAAAAGAATAAAATAAATTTAAAAATAATTGAACACACACCCAAACGCGCGACACACACACAACACACACACACACACACACACACACACACACACACACACACACACACACACACACACACACACACACACACACACACACATAGTATCTCTTTCACAAAGCACTTTACCTTCTGAAAGTAATCAAATAAAAAAGCATAAAGCTTCCTTATGTGTTTTTTTTTCTTTTTAGCTATTTACGGTGGGGGTTTTGAATACCAGTGGCAAAAATTAAAGGAAAGAACAAAACAATAGCAGACAGAGAACACAAAAGAATTGAAGTGAAAGAAAATCGAGTAAAAAAAAAATGAAGAGAAAAGATCAGTGTGTGTGTGTTGTGAAAAAAATACCATGCATCTTGAGGTGGTGTTGGTGTACGTTCCCCAGTTTAACACTCTGGGGGTCACCCAGAATGTGCACTCTTGACTCTCTAATCCCACCTGGGAATCACTGTGAGATTGATATTGCGCTTGTAATGCACACTGAATAATTTTGCGTGTTTGTTTTTGTAAGTATCTAGCTAGCCATATAGGCAGCATACTCGACTTCAGTGATCGTGTCTAGGGTCACGGCTTTAAAGCAAAAAGTCGGTGTGTGGGTGTACCCATTTGGACAACTTTTTCCCATCCATTAGACCCTATGTGGTGCGTCTGAAGACGATAACCGAGTCCGTGTGTCACTCACTATTGCGCGTAAAACCCACGCAACAGGTTTGTCTGAATCTGTAAAAAAAGCCACTCTGATAGGGAACAAAATACCTTGCATGCAGAAAGAAAAAAGGTAGGTGCCACATTGCGACGCGCTCTCCGGAGACACCCGAATTTCAGCAAGAATTGCGTGACATAAGTGTATAAATTCAAATCAAAAATACCAAATTCTCCTTTAAGGAAGCATATTGTTACGTAAGTTGTCATGGCTGAGCAATCAAACAACATGTACACATAGCTTTTTATGTAGCCTTGGTAGTACATCAAAGCTGACACGGTTTTGGCTGAGCCACATATGGATAAAGATACACCTGCTGTCAGACAAAACAATAAGCATATTGCTTTTGATACTGTCATATGAAGACAGTATTGCATTATATGCATTGTCTTGCACTGTACTGCATTGTACTGTATACCACTTTTAAGCCAGAGCAGATTTCTCTGTATAAAATTCAGGGATGCTCTCCCCAGGGGTAAGGGTGTTGCAACAAGAGCAGTGCTACCCTTTTTTTTATATTGTTGTCTTTTCCTGTCTGCATGTTTGTCTGTTTCTCAACGATAGTGGCTTCAGCTACAGACATTTTGTTATGGGCAACCCTGACGCGGCCGTGGGTGCTTTAACGTGCACTTAATGGGTGTTGCACACAGGACCTACACCCTGAACTCTGCCGGTGATGGGAAAAAATAAAAGTGTTTTTTTCCTCGATGGAGTTTCTCTCTGTCTCTCTGTCTCTGTTCTCTGTCTCTCTCTCTCTCTCTCTAACACACACCACACACACACACACACACACACACACACACACACACACACACACACACACACACACACACACACACACACAACACACCATGCATCGGCAATGGCAATTTCTAGGACAGATCGCATGAATGAGCACATAGTGTTCTTCACGTTGTTTTCTTTTAACCCTGCTCTCTATAATCATTTTACCAGCATAACAAAACTACCAGAAAAAAAAGAAGAAAATGAAAAAGACCAAGCTTGGAAAATAAAATATAAAACAGAAGTATGAATGAAAATAGAAATAGTAAAGCATAATCATAGTCATCACCCTACTATTCTTCGTCATCACCATTGTAACAGAAGTAGGTAAAGAAGCCAAAACGATTCATCGACATGAATCAACCCAAAAAATCACGCAAGCAGAAGGATAGGTGAAAGGAATAACGCATGAACAATAATTATGATAGAACAACAGCAACAAGACCACAAAAGGATATGCAGAAAGGTAATACAAGTACAGCTGTTGACATACAACTGACACAAACAGAGTCATCAACTGAACATGTCTTCAGTACACTGCGCTAATGACTGCCCAAAAAACGTTAATGGGGGAGGGGGGAAAGGGGGGGAGAGGAAAAAGAGAAAAAGAACAAGAAACAGGAAAAGGAAGAGGAGAAGGGGAAAAACCCAGCATACACATGCAAAAGTGAAAATAATAGTGCATACGCAACAATAAACATTATTATGTGAATAAAAAGAAAGAACCCCCCCCCCCCCCTCGTGGAGGGGTCTGTTCAGTATAAATAGCATCCCCACCTTCTGGAAATTCTGTGCTAGAATTCTCTCTTTTTTTCTATCTCTCTTTGTTTCTACCTTGTTCCTTTTCTTCCTGTCACCTCTTCTTTTCTATTTTTGCCTTCTTAGGCCATTCTCCTGACTTTTCTGCATGAAGACTTTAAAAAAAAAAAAAAAGCACTTCTCTCCCCCTTGCAAAAGTCGGATGAGTAGGTCTGACTTTTCAAGTGCTTAACGGCAGCGTGACGCATTTTCGCTCATTGACTGACAAAGTTACTGTTTGAGCGTTCGAAGAGAGAGAGGGAGGAGGAGGAGGAGAGGAGGAGGAGAGGAGAAGAAGAAGAGAAGAAGAAGAAGAAGAAGAAGAAGAAGAAGAAGAAGAAGAAGAAGAAAGAAGAAGAAGAAGAAGAAGAAGAAGAAAGAAGAAGAAGAAGAACAGAAGAAGAAAAAAAAAAAAAAACAACAACAACAACAAAACAACATCAACAAGCAAGAAGAAAAAGCAGATGAAGAAAAAGCAGAAAAAAGCAGAAGAAAAAGAAGAAAGACAGAAATGCTTGGAAGACAGAAAGACGACAGGAAACCCAAAATGACTGACTGACAGAAAGACAGACAGGCGGACAGGTAGGCACACAGAGAAAACCCTAATGTGTGGACGTTAGATCAATACAATTGTGACGGTGGAAACACTGTTCTAATGTGATTCATCAAAAATGTATGACACAATAACTAAAGCCTTTACTTCTCCTTTTTATGATGGCTGTCTTATCCACAGCCAATTTTCTGAAACACGCAACACATGCTTTTAAGCAATAATGCTTTCCAATAAGTGGAGAAATGCTTTATAAGTGTGTCAAACATTGTTTACAATGAAAATTCTCTTGTAGTTTTTATTTCAAGGATAATGGAATAAGCACTCAAGTGCCTTTTTTTACATCCAGTTCCCGTGTGTATGCAGTTTTGTAAATCCTACTCTTCCAGAAAAGTGGAACAGGTTTTTTAACGCGTGCTTTAGTATATAAGTTCATCCAAGATTTTTAACATTTTTTCAACTTTCCTTGACATAATTTTTCATTGTGGAAACTTAACAATGAATCTAGTCTACTTCTCCTGGACTTTTCTTTTCATTTTGTCATTTTGCTCAGTGATAAGCTCTAACTTTCAATCAACCACAAGTTCTATTTCCAATATCCTTTTACATGGACAAAATCTACTTGTGTTCTAAATCATTCTTTGTATTCTGCAGCCGCAATCTGTGTTATTTTGATGCTGTTTGGTTTTTCACCCCGCTAGTAGTGGTGTTCCTCTTTTGTACAGAAGTATTCGAACCTAAATTTCTTTTTATGCACCCAGCGAAAGGATAGAGAGCCTGAGCTACATAAAGGTTTTTGTTTCCTCGAAAGAACTGATGGGAAGACAACATCAGAGAGTGGACAGGCCTTGGGTGGAGCGATCTACTACGGAGGGCGGGGAGGACCGTAGAGAGTGGAGGAAGCTGGTTGCGAAATCTTCAGTAGGGCCCCCACGGTCTGCGGGACTACGGGACAGGTGAAGGTGGCGCAGTGGGTAATTGCCAGCTAGCACCTCTTCCATGAAGGATGATCGATTAGGGACACTGCGAGTTGTCCTCTAAACAAACAGCTCCTGTGGTTCCAGGGGACATTGCGGGGAGACAACACTGGTGAGGGATAGCACTGTCGAAGCGTTATTAGCGCCGGGGCGATTGCTTGATTGCTTGCCATGATTTTTCACCGTGAAGACAAATATTGACTGAGGATTATTTTTCAAGGTTTGGGTCTAATCGTCTTCCCCTTTTTTCCGCTCTTTTAATTGGCATTGATTTGTTGGAGGTTTTTTTTTCTTCCTCTTCTTCCACTGCTGCTGCTACCCGTAGTGCTTGTGTTGTTAGTGTTGTTGTTGTGCTGCTGCTGTTTATACACTGCTGCTGCTGCTGCTGCTGCTGCTGCTATGCTACTACTACTACTATACTACTACTACTACTACTTCTACTACTACTACTCTACTACGATACTACTACTACTACGATACTACTACGAATACTACTACGAATACTACGAATACTACTACTACGAATACTACTACTACTACGAATACTACTACTACTACGAATACTACTACGAATACTACTACTACGAATACTACTACTACTACGAATACTACTACTACTACGAATACTACTACGAATACTACTACTACGAATACTACTACGAATACTACGACTACTACTATTTATTGTTATACTTCTTTTGTTTCTGTTTCTGCTTCTCCACTTCTTGTTCTTTCCTGTGTTCTTTTCTTTTACTCTTTCTTTCCTTTTGTGCCTAATGTGTTACTTCTACCAATTCTCCTCACTGGTTTTTTCTGTACTCTTTCTTTTTTCCCTACAGCAATCTTTCATCTTCTTTTCTTTGTCTCTGGTTTTAGTGATTTCTACAGGAAGCTGTCTTTGATTTTTTGTTTTAACTTTCAATCGGAACGTAGGATTTTTTTTTTTACGGATTATATTTCCTTCGTTGCTTTTTTTCTTCCAAATCTGTCTTCTCTTGCTTCTGTCTTTCTGGTGGTTTTTTTTTAGGTTTCTATTTTTTTCTTACTGTGTTTCCTTTTACAGTTTCACTACCACCTGAGTGTCTGTTTTGTGTTTGTTTTGGATCCTGCTCGTATTTCTTTTTTAACTTTTGCTTGTATTTTTTTCTTAGCATCATTGATCGTTGTTTGGGGTTTTTCCCTCACTATCCTGCTATTTGTACATGCCTGTCTAACTTCAAGTCTATTCAAATCAAGGCAATCATCGTCCGGTCGAACTGATGAGGGTTTTTTTTCTTTTACTATCATATGGCAAGTAATTACTTAATTGGTACAAATTCAGGAGATGGGTGGGGGTTTTCCACTTGATAAAAAATGTCAAATCAAATAACGCGTTTAATCATTTTACTAAAGAAAAAATAACTTTTTTTCTAATGAGCTAGATAATCTGAACAGGTCACATTATCCACGGCTTGGTTGGTATTCATTGATGCCAAGGTTAGGAGATCTCTGTGAGTCAAACCATCTTTAAATATGCATTGGGAAGCTATTTTAATACAGTTTAAAAGAAACTGGAAATCTAGCCCCAAAAAATCATAATCTCAAACAATGAAGAAGATCAATTGAAATATACAGTAACAAACAAAACAATACATTTTATTATTTTTAATGGAAAGTCTTTATATGGTGGTTTTCAGAGGAAACATATTTCTCGATTTGAATTTTTTTTTAACTTCCAGAGACATGCTAATCTTAAACTTGATTAAATGATATAAAAGAAAATGAAACATCTACTAAACAGCTTCAAAGATTATATCAGTGCCAGTATACTCATTGTTTGTGCTTAAATATATTTATTTCTGCAAGTGTGGCAGTTAAAAAGAAAGTTTACAAAAAATCAATGTTTACAACTTCCGATGTCTCCATCGCGGTATAAACTGCTGACACATCATTCGCTCACAAAAACAGTGTGTGACCTACAAAACATTTTTCCATGTTCTTATCTTTCCCTGCTCTGATATTATCTACTGTCTATAACTGAGAAGGAAGCAAGGGAGATAAAAATGTAAATGTGTGTGTGTGTTTGTGTGCGTGCGTATGTGTGTGTATGTGTGTGTGTGTTTGTGTGCGTGTGCATGTGTGTGTATGTGTGTGTTTGAGTGTGTATGTGTGTAAGTGTGTTGTGTGTGTGTTGTGTATGTGTGTGTGTGTGTGTGTGTGTGTGTGTGTGTGTGTGTGTGTGTGTGTGTGTGTGTGTGTGTGAGGTGGTGAGTGAGTGACAGAGAGAGACAGAGACAGAAAGAGAGACAGAGACAAACAGAGAGACAGAGACAGAGAGAGAGAGCGTATATGTGTGTTGCTAAAAATAGCATTGTACGGAACAGGCTGAGGGATCTATCATAACGAAAGAAACATCCAGGCAGGCTTTTCCCCTGTTTTTTCTTCTTTTTTTCCTCTTCTTGTCCTACATACAGCACCAGTTGTCATCCTTCTCATATTATTTTCTTGCTATAAACCCTTCAGCTCCGTCCACACAAAATCAATCTGAACTTATTCAAAAAACCATTTCTTATCTTCTCATCCATCCCTGTTCACACTGCAGTCAGTACGAAAACTCTGATGTCAACTGTTAACTTCACAATCACAATTATTGACGTTTACATCTTCGTCGACAATCACACAACTCTTGCGTGCTTTTTTTTTATTATTCGTTTTCAGCTAGAGCTCCAAGGTTCACCAATGATAAGATTTTGTGTATGCGAGCGTCTTTACTCACTATGAAGGTAGCCGCATTCCGACTTCGGGGGTTATTGCTGTGTGTGCTCATGTTTCCGTAGCCCACTGCACGCTGGAATAAATTACGGGATCTTTAACGTGCGTATTTGATCCTCTGCATGTGTATATATACATAAACGGAAATGCGGCACTGGCAGGCCTGCACTTAAAAGTTGACCTGGGAAATCGTAATAAACAATCACCACCCTTAACACACCAAACGCCGCCGAGATTCGAACCCACAATTTCATGGACCCATGGGACTGAAGTCGAACGGTCTTGACCACTCGGCTATAGCGTCCGTCGCTACATGCTTCAGATTGTCCCACTCCAAACATAGTTGGCATCTATCAGTCTCGAAAGACTGTGGCGTTGCGCTCTAGGCTTTAGAGCACAAAGCCTGGGTAAGTAAGTAAGTATGGAAGGCAAGCACAGGCATCCCCCCTCCCCCCCCCCCACCCCCTCTCCACGTCTCTGGAATGGTCCGTTCGAAAGGCAATCGCCGATACCAATGGCTCAAGTGCCGTCGTAGCAGCCGCCAGAACGTTGCTATATAGGAGGCTTACAGCCCCGAACCGCCCTGCGGACCACTCCAAACAAAACACTCTTCTATTCTCCCTTCAGTCCGACCTCACCCCTCACCCCAACAGATTCCCCTCTGCTGCTGTAGTAATATCGATGGACCAGAATGTATAAGAGAGGGCCAATGTGTGTGTACAACATTACTCAAAAAGAGCCCAGAATGGATCGGGGCAAATGGAACCCTCTTGGAAAGGAAAAAGAACAGGTGGATATATTCCTTTTTCGGTGAATGGATGGGGATTTTCTGTCGCTGTCTCTGTCTGTCTTGTCTATCTGTCCGTCTGTCTCTTTCTCTGTCTCTGTGTGTCTGTCTGTGTCTGTTTGTGTGTCTGTATATCTGTGTGTCTGTCTGTATGTCTGTGGTCTTCTGTCTCTGTCTCTCTGTCCTCTCTTCTCTCTCTCCCTCCTCTCTCTCCTCCTCCTTCCCTCCTTCTTTCCTTACTTCGCTTTCTCAGTGTATTTCTCGTTCTTTAAAGTCCTTCGGGTGATACTCTAAATCGAGGACCCGTGTGCGAACACGCGCAGAACATCTTGTGCACACGTTAAAACCTGTTTCATCTTTCGGAAGGCAAGGCCGTTGTGTGCCGATGGGAACGGATCACAAAATTTACAAATGCGTAGGCACTTGGAGACCTGATGTAAAAAAAAAAAAAAAAAAGAAAAAAAAAGAAAAGAACAGCGCATGAGGTCTCATTCATTATCCTCGAAATCAAAGAATTTAGAAAAATGAAACGAATAAAATACCTTTCTCTCTCATCAAACAGAGGATGAGTCTCTTTGATATAATCTCTTTCTTTTTCTTACCACAAAGTAACATGATTTCGATTCTAAAGTAAATCAAATGAATTTGAAGAAAACTATACTCAAGAGAGAAGGGAAAAAAGCCATGAAAACATCAAAAGGAGGTGTTCAGTTGCAAAAAGAATGTGCTTTTATTCAAACACAGAGAAAAAGACAGATAGACAGATAGGGATAACAGAGAGGGAGAGAGGGGGAAGACTGCACAGAGAGAGGAGAGAGGAGAGAGAGAGAGAGAGAGAGAGAGAGAGAGAGAGAGAGAGAGAGAGAGAGAGAGAGTAATCTTGAATAATCTTGTCTTTATTTTTCAAGGGAACAGAGTAAGCATTACTTACCTTTTTTTCATCCGGCCCTTTAGAGATAAGAGAGAAGAAGATAACACGTGTATGTTTCTATAACAGAGAAGAGGGGAAAGATAGAAAAAGAGACGGGGTGCAAAAAAAGAGAAATACGGATAGAAAAAAAAATGTATAACAATCATACAATAAAAGAAGTAATATGTATGTTTATAAAGGCATGCACTATTCATGCACTTATAATGCACTATTCATGTATAAACAAAAATTAATACCAACAGTATTCCGAATCAGAACATATTCACAGTCACAATTCAATGCACTTGAGGTGGGGATACACAAACGCAAAATGAAAAAAAGGCAGACAGATGCATAGACAGAAAGACAGACATAGTAACCGAGAGAACACTATTTCAATACTCTAAACAGAGGGACAGACAGAAAGACAGACATAGTAACCGAGAGAACACTATTTCAATACTCTAAACAGAGGGACAGACAGAAAGACAGACATAGTAACCGAGAGAACACTATTTCAATACTCTAAACAGAGGGACAGACAGAAAGACAGACATAGTAACCGAGAGAACGCTGTTTCAATATTCTAAACAGATGGACAGACACAAAGACAGTCAGTCAGACGAACGGAGACAACGCCACAGTAAATACTCTAGTCGTCAGACGTTGGATCAATGCGTTTGTAAAGAGGGCTATGCGCAGATGTGTGGTGTATCAAACATTCATGACACAATAATTAAAACCTTTCAGTATTTGCTCCTTTTCATAGTGGACGTAATAATCCCGGCATGCAGCGCTAGATCCCAGAATGCGCCAAGTCCAGACTCTTCAGATAAACCCATTGCCCGGCAAAGAAAGGGGGAAACATCATTGGAATACCGAATGTTGTTTACTGTGAACAGTCTGCGGAGTGAAAGTGGAGCACCTGTAGCCATCTGCTTGCAGAAAAGACAATGCATAAATGAAAAGAAAGGTTTAAATTAATAGTTACCTCTGAAGTCGGAGTATGGCTGCTTCTATGGCGAGGTACTTGAAAACAGTCACACACGCAAACGTCTCATTCCGTGTGGAATTTCAATCTCACAGTGATTCCCAGGTGGGATGAGGGAGTCAGAGTGCACATTCTGGGTGAGCCCCTAGAGTGTTAAGCTAGGGAGCGCACAATAATAACAGCAAATTAATAGTTAAAGGATTTTTTATTCATCTTGATTCTTGTGTTAAAAAGTAGTTATACTCAAAGTAGAAGGATGTTTGCATTTGTCATTACTAGTTCAGAAGGCAGCTTGTTACCGGTTGAATGGTTGGGCTGTGTACATTGAACACTTACTCCTTATTTCCTTCCTTCCTTTTCCCCCTTTTATTCTTCTGTTCTTTTTCTTCTCCTCCTCCTCCCCCTTGTCTCCCTCCTCCTCCTTTATTATCATCCTCACCATTGTCGCCGTTGTCTTCTTCTTCTTCTTCTTCTTCTTCTTCTTCTTCTTCTTCCTAATCTTTGCATTCTTCTCCTACTCCTCCTCCTTGTACTCCTCCTTCTCTTCCTCCTCTTCATTCTCCTCCCTTTCCTTGTTTTCTATCTTTCTTTCTTTCTTTCTTCCCCCCTCTTCCACTTCTTTCTCTGTTATTACTGCACTGGGGCTATTTCGGCCTCTCCACCTCACGTTCTTCACTACCCTTTCTCTTCTCAACTTTCTTCCCTGTCTGTTTGTTTGTTTGTTTGTTTGTTCTGTTCTGTGACATTTTTTAGTTCATTCCAATGCCTGGTGGGTTTTTTTTCTTCATTACATTCTTTCCTCTTCCTCTTCTTGCGACAACCTTTTGTTTTCTTTTAGCTTTGCATTCTGGGATTTTTCCCTGAATGAAATGTGCTTTTTTTTTCTTAAACGTGTTTTTCCTCTATTTGTTTTTAGTTAAAACAGTCTTTTTGGGTTGGGCTTTTATTTTGTTTATGGTTTCTGTTGTATTTTTTCCAACTAACTCTCTGTTTGTCTGTCTGTCTGTCTGTCTGTCTGTCTGTCTGTCTGTCTGTCTGTCTGTCTGTCTCTCTCTCTCTCTCTCTCTCTTTCTAACTCTCTCTCTCTCCTCTCTCTCTCTCTCTCTCTCTCTCTCTCTCTCTCTCTCTCTCTCTCTCTCTCTCTCTGGGTGCTCATTCCGTTTTCTTCGAAATAAAACAATATTTTCTGTAAAAAAAAAAAATAGAAGAAATCTCTTACGCTATTTGAAGACTGCAATATATCTTAACACAGAACGTGTCACTGAATGAATACACAAAACGCTATGCACACATAACTATAACACTTCTTTCTTCTTCATTAAACGCCCAGACAGCAACCACGGTTGTCTGTCATATGAGCCAAAGAGCGTTGCGCTTTCGTTAAGCGCCTGACAAGTCAGACCCAGCACAGCGCACGTAACTATTTATATTTTCATTTATTTCTATTTGTTTTATACTACTTTATGTCACGCCACATTTAGCTGCGTGAAATTCGGGCTGCTCTCCCCGGGGAGAGTGCTTCGCCATAAGAGCAGCACAACCTAGTGTGGTTTTTTTTTTCTTTTTCGGTCTGCAACTGTATTTATTTTCCAATCAGAATTTGCCAGGGACAACTCCCTTGTTGCTTTGGGTTCTTTGACGTGCGCTAAATAATTATATATAACACACGGGACCTCGATTTATCGTCTCATCCGAAAGACTAGCACCCAGACCACCACTCATTGTCTAATGGATGGGGGAAAAGTTTTGGGCCCAAGGAGGGTTCAAACCACCGCACACTTCAGACCCAGACTTTTCGCTTTCTAGACAGCGCGCATTACCTCTAGACCACCGATCCACTACAATCTGTTAGTCCACGTATACAAGCAAGGTAGCCACCAAGTAATAACACAGCTTTTCCTTCCAGTTTCCCTGCTGGGGCCAAAAAATGCACGTGCAACTCTAGATTTATGAGGCCATTGCCTTCCCCACTTTCCCTTGAGGCTACACTCCAGTTTTAGATTTTCTTACTTTTCCTTCTGTTTTCCTATGCATTCATACTGTACGTACTAAGGCATCCACAGAAATAAAAGCTACTTTTTGTGAAAGACTAGCCTCTGACTCAAACTCATGTGATTGTATTACAACAATGGTAGGTTTTAATTTTGTTTTTTGTTTTTTTCCAGCAAACACTGAATCCCCTCAGTCCTTTTTCGTCTGCTAGCTTCCTAACCACAATATGCATGCGCGGCGTCAACG
>CM060323.1:33978094-33983094 GCA_030674155.1 Stramonita haemastoma | reverse complement strand
CCACGCAGCTGCAGAAACAACATGACCCTGAGCCATCTGCTGGCCTCGCCCACAACCAACGACGTTACCAGCTGGAAAATGGCAGGTGAAAGCGCCTCTAAGATGTTTACCTTAAGACTCAATCAAGCCAGGTGCAATCTAAACACCTCAAATCCTGTTCTGAATCGTGCCTCACGCTTATGATATTTGGGAAAAGCTGCCTTGCCAAATACGCTGAGACCAGAAGAGGGCAGATCAATGACAGCAAAAGCAGGCAAGCGCTCAACCATCTCCTGATGCAAACATCAACTAGTTCCCTGTATAAGTTCAGCTATTGCGGCTTCTTTAATGGTCGTGAGAAAAAACGGTCGCGTACGCAAAAAACAACTAAGCAATGATGACCAGACCATACTGTCTCTAGCGTTACTGACCATTGATGACCCTCAGAGCTCCAGCCGAAGGACAAGAAAACAAAGTGAGAGTTTACTCTTATCTGAAGCAACTTGCCTTTCACTCAGCTTTGACTCAAGATACATATGACACAACAGGTTTGTGTCACAGTGAACAAGGCTTGTCAAAGGTGTGTGCCAGGATGGTGAAAAATCTTTGCATACCTACTATCCTGTGTACCAAGTGTATTTCTGGGACAGACCTAGTACAATGAACAAAAAAAATTGTTGGGTTTGGTGTCATGTTTACCCTAACAAGCAACTGAAAAAAAAGGTAAAAATTAATTCCTGAAAATTCCATTTGAATACACTTATAAACAGAGTGTAGTTTTCCTTACCACTTGTATCTATAGAACCAATTAAAGAAGTTTGGTGTAAACAATGCTCATTCTAAGAAATCATATACATACACACTTACAGCTGCAGAAAGGAAAAAAGAAAAAATAATAATGGGTGGCGCTTTACTTGTGGCGACGCGCTCTCCCCAGGGAGAGCAGCCCGAATTTCACGCAGAGAAATCTGCTGTGACATAAAGTGGTATGAAATGAAATATGAAATGAAATGAAATTACAATAGAGCACTGTGAAGTACATACTTCAATTCTAATTATTGATTGTGACCCAATCCATGATTGTCAAGAAACAGAGAAAAAAGATAAGAAACGGACTTGTACAACATCCAATACCTTGGTGTACATACTAATGACACATGACGTGTTCACACGAAAATCTCCGTTGGCCTACATACCGTTCCTCCATTTGCTCATCAACTGGGTCAGACCCTGCCTCCTGTCTGCAATCGATCAGGAAACACAGGATATGGCGGATGTGGGTGTTTGTCCATACAGTGCCAGAAATGGCCCGCTACAAATCAGGCTGAGTGGATCTATGGGTGATGAAACAAATAAGCAGACAGCTTTTTTTTCTTTCTTTTTTCTTTCTTTACCTCCTTTTCTCTGGAGGTGTTTCTTCTTTTCTTATGAAAGACACATCTTTCTTAGGATTCTTCTATTTTTTATTTTACTGCCGAGGAATGCTGCTTTTTTTCAGTTATCCTCCTAAAAGAAATAAAAGGGGTTGATAGATGTTTTTATCCTACAGCAGATTATAAAAAATATCAACGAAAAGGAAAGATATTTTTAAGTTGGCAGAAAACTAGAAATGTGAGACGTGAGAGCAGAGGCAGTAATCAACTTCAATTTGACTCCATAAATAAAAACATAACGAGACTGGAGACGGCTACATTATAAGTATATGAGAGAGAGGGAGCGAGAGAGACACAGAGAGAGAGAGACAGACAGACAGACATAGACACAGAGAAGAGAGAGAGAGAGAGAGGAGAGAGAGAGAGAGAGAGAGAGAGAGAGAGAGAGAGAGAGAGAGAGAGAGAGAGAGAGAGAGAGAGAGAGAGAGCTGGGTTATGTATACAGACTGTTTTATTTCTTTTATTTTTGGATTCTGTGAACGTGTGTAAATAAAAGGACGTAATACCATCATAATGGGTTTTTTTGATATGCATAAGACTGAAGCGGTTTTTTTTTTTAAATCAAGCACAATATCAAAGCAGTTTTTCAGACAGTAACTATTGTGAGACCAAATTACCAGTGCAACTAGGGATTTATGAAGACTACTGGTTTCCAAATCACACGGCCGAGTAAGTTTCAAGAACACACGACACCAGATGCACATCATCACACGATCCCAATTCCATTACATCGCATGCTGGGGGAAAAGTGTTACAAAGTAATGACACAACTTTTCCTTTCAGTTTCCCTCCTGTGACCAACATGCACGTGGCAGCTTGGGATGTATGAGAAAGCTGTTTGTCAGCTCTGCTGATCCCAAGGCTGTATATTTCCAGTGATGGATTCTTCCCTGCTGAGCAGACAGATACGTCAGTCTCTGTGGTACCCTAGTTTATGGGACACACTGCATTCTGTAAAGGTCATCAGAGAACCACATGGTAACAACAGCTGCTTAGAGCATCTGTCCTGAGAGAGAGAATTAAATAGATGAAGTAATACCAAAGAAGAAACACACACATACAAGCATAATTATGTGTGCGAGTGAGCACAGACACACAGACGCACATACACACTCATACACACGCATCTATACACACGCGTGCAAGCACGCGCGCGCGCGCGTGCACACACACACACACAACCACACAACACACAAACAAACACACACAACACAACACTTGTCTAATATCACTTATTGTGAACAGCCGTTAAATACAAGACACACGCCACACACAAGACACAGACACAGACAAACAGACAGACAGACACACACAACACAACACACACAACACACACACACACACACGTACACACACACACACACACACACACACACACACACACACACACACACACACAATGTACATGCACGTGGCTATACCTTCACATGCTCCAAATCATATGTGGCTTTATTTCAATGTTTCTACCACAGCACGAATAAATGAGACAGGAAAGTGTCTGAAATGGGATTGGAATACGAAGATGAATTTCATGGCAAAAAATGTACCAAGAAAGAAAGACAAAAATCGAAAACAATAAACAGCACCAAAAAAAAATACACAGAAAAAAAGTATCACAGAAGCAGAATATAGTACCTCACAGAATCATCGCCTCCATGTAATTTCCACTTATCCGGAACAGAAAAAGAAGACAGACAGGAAGGTGGGCAGGGGGGGGGGGTAGAGCTGCGCACAGGAAATCATGGAAGGGAATTATTTTCTTTAGCGTAAAATTGAGATTATTCATGGTGTCATTTTCAAAATTGCACAGCCACGAGTGTGTGGTAGAAATATATGAGAATATGAAGGTGTGATAGAAAGATTGATTTCAGAAAGGAAGAGAACATTTAGACAGACAGACAGACAGAGATGGATGGATGGACGGACAGAGACAGACAGACAGACAGACAGACAGACAGACAGACAGACAGACAGACAGACAGACAGACAGACAGACAGATAGATAGATAGATAGATAGATAGATAGATAGATAGATAGACAGACAGACAGACAGACAGACAGACAGACAGACAGACAGACAGACAGACAGACAGACAGACAGACAGACAGACAGATAGATAGATAGATAGATAGATAGATAGATAGATAGATAGATAGATAGATAGATAGATAGATAGATAGATAGATAGAAACGAGAGAGAGAAGTGAGTGAGGAGTGAGTGAGTGATGAGTGAGTGAGTGAGTGAGTGAGTGAGTGAGTGAGTGATGAGAGAGAAAGAGTTAGACAGACAGACGAGAGACAGACGAGAGACAGAGGGAAGACAAGAGAGAGAGAGAGAGAGAGGAGAGAGAGAGGAGAGAGAGAGAGAGAGAGAGAGAGAGAGAGAGAGAGAGAGAGAGAGAGAGAGAGAGAGAGAGAGAGAGAGAGAGAGAAAGAGAAACACGAGAGAGAGAAAGAGACAGAGACAGAAGGACAAACAGACAGACAGACAGACAGACAGACAGACAGACAGACAGACAGACAAAATAACGAAATAAAGAAGGAATATTAAAAAAAATATATATTATATAAAACATAACGTATTAACTACAAAAGCACTAACCCAAAACAAAATCAAAGCATCAAGTTTTCTTCAACATCACCATCACAACTAATCAAAAGTTTCAGTGCTGATGGGAGGTATAAGGGGGTGGAGGGGGGAAAGAAGACAGAGTGGGTGTTGGAAGGGGGGGGGGTATGGAATTATTAAATTTCTTCAGCAAAAAAGTTAATGAATAAATACAGGTTGTCCGAACGTCATTCTAGAAAATCACACAGGAAGACTGGGGGGTCAGTAAAGTATCAGAATAAGAAGATGCAATGTCAAACTTTGATTTTGGGAGGAAGAGAAGAACAGAAAAGGAACTAAACACTCAAACAATTAAGCCAAGAAGTGTACAAGAAAAGATGGAAAGAAGATAAAGGGAAAGAAAAGAAAGAAAAAATAAATAACAGGATGAAAAATTGTGCCGAAAGAAAGAATCAATCAATCAAAGAGAGAGAGAGAAAAAAAAGAAACAACAGGGAGAAGGAAAGATATGTCAGAAAATGAAGAGACGGGAGTAAGAAAGAAAGAAAGAAAGAAGAAAGAAAGAAAGAAAGAAAGAAAGAAAGAAAGAATAACAGAAGGAAGAAAAAAGACAGAAAGACAGATAATCAGACCAGAAGAAAAAAAGAAAGAACAAACAAACAAACAAATAGACAGACAAACAAACAAACAATTACAAAGAACTAGTTAACTTGCTAACTAGCCAGATGCCAAAAACAGAAACAAAAGGAATATCGAGAAACAAAAACTGTACATAGCTTATTGGTTTTTATTTTTCGTTACGACACTGAAAACATGTTGGCTTTGATTCTTAAGCCTAAATCTAATTCTAGTGTATGTTAATTAATCATCAACTATCGTATACCTGCGCTGAATTTAAACAACACATGAATCTCACCAATGACACCCAGACAGTTGCTACACATACAACTCTAGACTGTCTAGTCATAGACAGATATACACACCAATACAACTTTCCCTAAAACCCCTTTGTAATGG
>CM060323.1:33960594-33965594 GCA_030674155.1 Stramonita haemastoma | reverse complement strand
TCGAATTCCGTTTGGGCCCAAAACTTTTCCCCCATCAGTTATACCATGAGTGGCGGTCTGGGTGCTAGTCTTTCGGATGAGACAATAAACTGAGGCCCCGTGTGTTACATATCATTATTCAGCACACGTAAAGAACCCACGGCAATAAGAGGTTTGTCCCTGGCAAAATTCTGTAGAAAAAAACACTCTGATAGGTAAACAAATACACTTGCAGACAGGAAAAAGACCAAAAAAAAATAATGGGTGGCGCTGCACTTGTGGCGACGCGCCCTCCCCGGGGAAAGCAGCTCGAATTTCACGCAGAGAAATCTGCTCAGACATAAAGTGGTATAAAAAAACAACAACTAAAACTAAAAGCTTACCTGATACATATAACTCAGTTTCTGCCTGAGTGGCCAGTTGTTTTTTTCTGTCGACGGAAAGGGGTGGGGTTGGGGGGGGGGGGGGGCGGTCAGTATCACAGTAACAGACACCACTAACCTGACTTCAGGATGATTAAATAAATATACTTCACAGTCCAACCTAATCATGTTACTTATAGCCCTACCTGACCACACAGACCATATCGGGGCTGTCACCTCATAGAATTTTACATCTCAGAATAAACTGGGCAAAAAGTAAGCGAAAAGAGGAAGGCTAGTGCACTGCATGCATTACAAGGTCTTCCGGCTCCAGGGTAACCATAAGGATGCACCACCTGGACTGTGCAACAGCCCCTGAAAAGGCAATTAGCACCTGCCATGCACAGCTGAATGAATATCTATCGCCGGTAACCAGGAGGAAGTCAGGATAAGCACTGTAACCACTGTCATCACCACCAACACTGCATGTTGTTGCTAATAACTTCTTATGACTATAACTACTACTACTACTATTTCTTACAACTACTACTACTTCTTCTACTAAAGCTTTTTACTACTACTACTACTACTACTACTACTACTACTACTACTACTACTACTACTACTACTACTACTACTACTACTTCTTCTTCTTACAACTACTACTACTTTCTACAACTACTACTTCTACTACTTCTTACAACTACTACTACTTCTTACAACTACTACTTCTTACAACTACTACTTCTACTTCTTACAACTACTACTACTTACTACTATAACTACTGCTGCTACTACTACTACTACTACTACTTCTTACATCTACTACTACAACTGTTTTACGTAGTAGTAGTAGTAGTAGTAGTAGTAGTAGTAGTAGTAGTAGTAGTAGTAGTAGTAGTAGTAGTAGTAGTAGTGCTGTGGCTGCTGCTGCTACTACTCATACTACTACTGCTATACACAGAAGTATGTCGACGATGACAACAACGATGATGATTATGATCATGACGACGACGATAATGATAAAGACGACAACGGCGACGATGATAATGTAACTATTCACCATCTCCCAAAGCAACGACAGATAAAAGCTGCTGAGATCTCTTGATCGTCGGATAAACAGACAAATCTCTTGAGACCCACCCACACCCACGCCATGTTTTCCAGGGAATAAATATAAACAGTATGGATTGTGTTTGACTAATCGGTTCACCGCCCTAATGGCGCAATAATTGTTCATCTGGATGCGCATTATTATCATATCAAGCCACTGTCACAGAGGGATCATAATCATCGGGATATTTGGCTGCATGGATTGTTTTTAGCAGTATGTGGATGGTTTGGCAGTACGTGGATGGTTTGTACTTTGCTTTTGCGTGTACGTGTCCGTGCATGCTTGTGTCCCTGTCTTAATCACATTTCTCTCTCTCTCTCTCTCTCTCTCTCTCTCTCTCTCTCTCTCAGGGCAAGGGCCCGATGAAAAGAGTTAATAATACTTATCTGTAACCTGTAGGAATATAGTTTATCAACAAATCAATCGCTCTCTTGTGTCTGTCCGACAGAAAGTGACAGTGTTTCCACGCACGTGTGGTGTGTGTTGTGTGTGTGTGTGTGTGCTCGCGCGTGCCTCTCTCTCTCTCTCTCTCCCCTAAGCCTAATTTCACATGAATATGTGAGAAAGAGTAATTGACAGCATTTTCATTTGCAATCATGCGTGAAAATTTGTTATTTAATTCATACACACAATGTACTACAGACTAGACCTTGGTAAAATACCACAGTGTTATAATCTTATTAGTCTTCAATCTCCACACAACACCCACAGAAAACACCCCGGTCAAGTAGTCAAGATGCGCCCCGACGAACAGACCGCAAAGACTGTTCATTACAAGACATAGCCGAGGTGAACGCTAAGACAAGAAGGTTTACGCCAGCACCCAGCAAAACTGAGCGTCGCAAAATTCGCAGGTGTCTCCCGATTTAGAAACACGAAGTTTGCAACAGGGATCTCATCGCATGGGAAGTAATCTAATTTCCGCCCCTTCACAATAGCAATGTGAGAGTGCATGGGCACACCACACACACACACACAACACACACACACACACACACACACACACACACACACACACAAAAAATTATCCTCGATATAAAAGAATAAATAAAATAAAATAAACGCACACACACACAAACGCACACACAAACGCACACACAAACGCACACACACACACACACACACACACACACACACACACACACACACACACACACACACAGAGGTATACACGGACATGTGTATACATAAAAGTATACACATCCATGCTAACAGGCTAAAACAGACGAAATGGGAAGAAAGCAGTGCAGGTTGACTTTGCCTCTACCCCCCAAAACAAAGGAAAGCAGATTGTGCCATCAAATCAAATAAACAATATAAAATGAGGAACGAGAATGATACAGACAGACAGAAGACTGACAGAGGGGTGGAAGGTGGAAGAAGGGGGCGAGAGAGACAAGAGTGAGACTATTTTTATTATTATTATTATTATTATTATTATTCATCATTATCATTATTATTCTTATTGTTATCATCATCATCATCATTCATCATCATCATCATCATCATCATCATTCATTATATTCTTTACTTCGAGGAGGATGATTCAGTATTCATGTGTTTTTTTTTCATCCAGTGCCCACCTTATCAGGGATAAGATCACGATAAACAACATACACAACAATAACAACAACAACAACAAATAGAGAAAGAGTGAGAGATATAAGATCGGGGGATTGACAGAGACAAACGGATAGAATGAGACACAAAATATTTGGAACCATTATTTCACTAAAGAGGCTCTATAACAAATAAGGGTGGATCTAACACCATTTTTCTGAAGAAAAAAACAAACAAACATAAAGCAGACATAACGCACAACAATAACATTGAACAAGCACGAGAGGAAACTTGTTCACGAACTACAACATTTCTAATAATACACTTCAAATAATAACAAAACAACAAAACACACAAATTCAACAAAGGATCAAAACGCACTGTAAAATAACATCAAACACTTTCACAAGAACAAGCGCGAGAAGAAAACTGGACGAATTACACAAGCCAAGACGATTTACCTGAAATAGCAACCAATAAAGTAGGCAACACAAAAAGAGCTGCAGCGATCCTCCGTTTGTGTCAACATATGGCTACAATTTGGCCTCATCAGACGACAAAATGGGAAGCAGACGACAGCAGATGAAAGAAAGTTCCTCCATCCAATAGGAGAGCGATCAACGAATCAAGATAGGTAACGCTCGAGTGCCTTACAAAGGGGGGGGGGGACACAATGCTTTTCAGTTACATCCCTTCGTTGTTGGACGAACGGCCAGTTTTTTATACGATGGTTATTATTTATTATTATTATTATTATTTTGTTTTGTTGTTGTTGTTGTTGTTTTATCGTTATTGTTTTGTTATTATTATTTTAGCATAATATATTATTTAATAATATTAATAATAAATAATAATAATATATAATCATATAATAATATATGTTGTCTTCGTCTATTCCTTCATACATTTTGACTGTAAAACGTGACCCCAAAAAATCATTTTCGGTAGATCTAGGAAATTACAATAGCCTAGACTAGTGCAACAAAAGATGCCTGATCTTTATTTGTTAGTTTAGTCTGTCATTTGGCAAACAGCTGCAGCTTTCCTTTACTTAGTGAAACAGAACAGTGCCTGCCTTTTGGGAGAGAGAGAGAGAGAGAGAGAGAGAGAGGGGGGGGGGAGAGAGAGAGAGAGAGAGAGAGAGAGAGGAGAGAGAGAGAGAGAGAGAGAGAGAGAGAGAGAGAGAACTCGACTGATTTATTCACGAAAAAGGCCATTTGCCCATACATGAAGGGGGTTGCCGAACTGCTTAGTATTTTGCTGAGGGAAGAAAAGCGACAGCAACACCAACAAAAAATGTTTGTATAACAAAATTGTCAGTTACAAATATATGACTTACGATAACAGAGAGAGAGAGAGAGAGAGAGAGAGAGAGAGAGAGAGAGAGAGAGAATTTTCCAACACTCTGGGTCTGCTCAGTTCACAAAGGCTGCTGTCATGTACACAACTGTTCAGCTGACGACACACTAATAGGATATAGCCCAGCCTAGCATCCGTGGCACCTGTTCTCTTATTCCAACAGCTTCCCTAGGGGGTGCTTTTCAAAAGTGTGTGTTTGGTGTGGTGTGGTGGTGGTGGTGGTGTGTGGTAAGGTGTGGTGTGGTGTGGTATGGTGCGTGTGTATGTATGTATGTATGTATGTATGTATGTATGTATGTATGTATGTATGTATGTATGTATGTATGTATGTATGTATGTATGTATGTATGTATGTATGTATGTGGCTTGTTAGTAGTTGTTTAGTTTAAACTCTGTTAGCACCTGACTGAAGATTTACGATTATGAGACTAGAGACCAAATTTTACACTGTGTGTGTGTGTGTGCGCGTGCGTGTGTTTTTTGTTTGTGTGTTGTGTGTGTGTGTGTGTGTGTGTGTGTGTGTGTGTTGTGTGTGTGTGTGTGTGTGTGTGTGTGTGTGTGCGTGTGTGTGTGTGTGTGTGTGTGTGTGTGTGTGTGTGTGTGTGTGGTCAAGTCAAATTGATTTA
>CM060323.1:33948094-33955594 GCA_030674155.1 Stramonita haemastoma | reverse complement strand
GATGGATGGATGTATGGATGGCTAGATAGACAGACAGACAGACAGACAGATAGATAGATAGATAGATAGATAGATAGATAGATAGATAGATAGATAGATAGATAGATAGATAGATAGATAGATAGATAGATAGATAGATAGATAGATAGATAGATGAGTAGATAAATGATAGGTAGATTTTTAAAAAAAGAAAAAAAAAGAAGAAAACAAAAGAAAGAAAGGGATCAAGAAGTTCAGAACTGTCACTACCACACACTTGCTTAGATCGATGGCACAGATGTATCAATCATGAACGATAGCAATATTATGCGCCGGCACAGATCATTTTCTGCCATTTTGATGTGGTTTGGACCATACTAAATAAATGATTCAGTTATTTCTATTTATACTTTTATTTCGAGGATAATGGAATAAGCACTCATGTGCTTTTTATTTTATATCGAGTCCCCATGGGTATGCGCTTTTGTAATTTTGTCATCTGTTCCTACCTGCACACAATGGCCTACTCTTTCGAAAAGCGGAACAAGTTTTAACAACTACGCAAGATGTTCTGCGTACGTGCGCACACGGGGCCTTGGTTTATATAGTCTCATTCTAGGGTAGAGTGGAGTCTGTACTGATGTGGAGAAAAAAATCAACATCCCTTGAACAGGATTCGAACCTGGGTTGTCAGATTGCGATCGCAATGTTCTAACCGCTAGGCTATCGCGTCTCCTCTGTGTGTGTGTGTGTGTGTGTGTGTGTGTGTGTGTGTGTGTTGTGTGTGTGTGTGTGTGTGTGTGTGTGTGTGTTGTTGTGTTGTTGTTGTTGTTGTTGTTGTTGTTGTTGTTGCTGCTGCTGCTGCTGCTGCTGCTACTGTTGTTGTTGTTGTTATTAATGTTGTTGATGTTGTTGATGTTGTTGTGTTGTTGTTGTTGTGTTGTGTTGTTGTTGTGTTGTATAGTATTGTATTGTATTGTATTGTATTGTATTGTATTGTATTGTATTGTATTGTATTGTATTGTATTGTATTGTGTATCACGTTTAAGTCACAGCAGATATCTTTGCGTAAAATTCGGGCTCCTCTCCCTAGGGACAGCAGGTTGCCACAAGAGCTACGCCACCTGTTATTTTAGTTTCCTTTTCCTGTCCCTTTTTTGCGTGTACGTATGATCTCTCTCTGTCTCTCAGTAACTCTGTGTGTGTGTGTGTGTGTGTGTGTGTGTGTGTGTGTGTGTGTGTGTGTGTGTGTGTGCGTGCGCGCGGGTGTGTGTGTGTGTGTGTGTGTGTGGTGTGTGTGTGTGTGTGTGTGTGTGTGTGCGCGTGTGTGTGTGTGTGTGTGTGTGTGTGTGTGTGTGTGTGTGTGTGTTGTGTCTGCGTCTGTGTCTGTGTCTGTGTTTATGTGCAATATTAGGAACATATTCGTAAATAAGATGGAATCAAAGTATCAAATGAAAGACATATATATTTTTTTAAACAAAAAAAACCCAAAACCGACATCTCCACCCCACCCACTCTCCACCCATTACTTGTACCCCCCCCCCTCACCCCCTCCCCCCCCCCCCCCAAGAAAGAGAGAGAAGATGTAAATTATATTTCTTAAAGAAGAGTTTTAAAAAAGGACTAAATTGACTTTAAAAAAGGATAAGACACATGGAAACCGAATATAAAACAAAACAATATGAACAGGATGAAATAAGATAGACCAAGGATAGGCGAACAGCCACAGGCAACGGAGTAAGGGAACAAACTCTTGCATGGTGTCATTGTCGTAGATTTATGCACCTTGACCGTGTGGCAGACGACATTATTCTTCTCAAAGGCACCAACTGCTGGTTTGGAACCCCTAGGAAGCAAAACAAAACAACAGAGGAAAAAGTGCATCTGGAAGGAGGTATACTATAAAGTTCTACAAAATTAGAAAAGCTAAATGTTTGTTTATTTGAAGTGATGACTTTAAAAATCGTTTGTATTGAAGCATTGAAGAAAAATCAGATCGACAAGCGGCATCAGTGACAATGGATGCAATGTGATTGTGATTTTTGCACGGAAAGAGTGGGTCTTCTGAATAATCCTGACAGTTGTACTGCTCTAATCAGATTATGATAAAACAAAAAATGACTCGCAAAGACTTTAAAACATTTTCTTTAAAGAAAATTTTGTAGAACGAACGACCGCAAAAGGTTATATTCAACTAACATCGATCACAAGTTCAAGCAGAGTTGACTTCAAAAATTCTTCCAAAGAGAACGTCTAGGTCTCCTTTCACCCTGCAGACGGTCAGGATTTGGAGGTTTGTTTTGTGCATAAAATTAATTGAGCAAAGACTCTCCACTAATCTAACTAGCGTTAATTTCAAACAGTTAACCTGCACAGTCCGGGTCACCTGAAACAAGCTGCTGAAACTCAGAAAAAAGTCGCCACGTTGCCAGAGATGAAAATAGATATCGATGCCGTTTATTCTGAGTTTGTCATTTTTTTTCTGTGAATGTCTGAAGTAAATCTGCAATTTTTAATGGATTCATTCAAATGCGCCTGCAATGTAAAAAGTTCCAAAACGCATTGTTTATTCAACTTGTGTAACAGATGAGAAGAGAAAACTGCATGATCTACGCTTTGGACTGGCCAGTAGCTCTGCTTTTCCACATAGAATCATGGATTATGAGAAAATGTTGGGTCACTTTTTTTCATAGACTGGGCCATGTTGTACGCGAGCTATAGCTTCTGTCCTGAGAAAAGGTCTCTGTTTGCTTCGGGAATTTTTTTTTTATCCAAGCTACAAGAAAATAGTTTGTATTCTGGAGAGCTGAGAGAGGCTAGCTTTCACCATTTCGGATACACGATGTACTCTGCAACATCTCCCCATTTACAAGGATGCACGTATTGCGGAGGCTAGGCGGTGAACGCACTGCAAAACAGAAAGTAATGTATGTCACACTTTAGCACTGGGTTACGTCTCTGTCTGCCTGTCTGTCTGCCTGCCTGCTCTGTCTGTCTGTCTGCCTGTCTCATCTGTCTGCTTGCCTGCCTGTCTGTCTGCCTATCTGTCTGCCTGTCTGTCTGTCTGCCTACACCCTGCTGTATATAGACATTGTCTAGGTGTTAATATATGGTGCAGATTATAATATGAAGCATAAGTCTGACAGGTAGGGTTGCCAGGTCGAAACATAACAGAAAAACAATGAACAACAGCGAGATATTAACTCACTGTGTCCCTAACACTGTAAAATCCCTTATCTGGAAACATCGATGTGGAAGAAGAGAAAACGTTCACATCGGCAGATCAGTTGTATCAGAAGTGATAGCGCCCCCGCGTAAAAAAACCATTGGTTGATGGTTCGATTCCATTCGTGGCTACACTTTCCCCCATCCACTGACCGATATGCCTTGTTAATCTCTAGGTTGACAGGATAAACTCACGCAATTTAGTCATAATAACAATTTCAAACTGGATCAGAGCTAGAGCTGTCCTTTTGTTTAAATCATGAGGAAAAACATTTTCATACAGGGAACAAATCATACACGGAAGTAGTACAAAATTAATGTTAACAGCAAACAAAAGGATGCCCCCCCCCCCCAAATTTGTGCGCTGTTATTGAAATTCGTGTACAAGAGACATCGTGACGAGGGTGGAGACTGGGCATGGGAAGTTAGCGGAGAGAGAGACAGAGGGTGAGCCGGGGGGAAAGAGAGAGGGAGAGAGAGAGAGAGAGAGAAGAGAGAGAGAGAGAGAGAGAGAGAGAGAGAGAGAGAGAGAGAGAGAGAGAGAGAGAGAGAGAGAGAGAGAGAGAGAGAGTTTGAACTCGAATATTTTGTTGAGAGTAAATGGATAAGCCGGATGCTTTTTCACACCAGACTCTCATAAAGCAAAAACAAATTAAATAAGAGTGAGAGAGAGAGAGAGGCGCACACACACACACACCACACACACACACACCACACACACACACACACACACACACACACACACACACACACACACACACTTGCACTTGCAAACTCCATTGATCACTTCAAGAACGCTATCAGAGTGTTAAAAAAAACAGCAAAAGTTATTTCATTGTGAGAAAAAGAGAGTTGGCTGTCTAGATGTAAATCAAGAAATAGTACAATTTGAATCTTGAGTTAAAAAAAGAACAGGTTGTTACCGTATAAACAATTGTTTCTCTGGCTGTCAGATGGAAATTGAACTGTTTCAAGACTAAGTATGTTGGACATGTTTTTTGCCTATGTAGTCACAGCATAACTGTTGATCATATAATTATTAATATGCCAGATGCTGAAAGATTACATACCTACTCTTGCCTCATTATCATCATCAACAATCTTCAGTGATCATTTATTAATCAGTTTTTTTTTCCAAATTGTTATTGCATAGTCCAGTTCACTCCTTATGATTATTGCGGACTTCAAAGACATTCTGTTTTAGTGGAATAGTTTTCCATTTCTTGGTTATGGTGAGACATACGGTTTTTACTGTTCACTTGTTAGATCTTGTTACAAATGTGAGTTTGGGGTTATTTACTTTTCAGCAATTTTGTTGTTATTGTTGCCTGTTGTACTTAAGTATTATTCAGTAGTTGCATACTGTAGCTTTCATAGTAGATCGGTCATCTGATTTCCATTTATTTGTCCTCCCGTATTCAAATATGTGGGCATCCACCTCCAAACAAGGATCCAGACTCCCCCCCCCCCCCCCCCCTTATCCGTCTAATATCACAATTTGTGACAATACTTAAAATGAAATTGAACAACACACACACACACCACACACACACACACACGCACTCGCACTCGCACTCGCACTCGCACACACACACTCATACACACACACACGAAACACACACCACACACACACACACACACACACACACACACACACACACACACACACAAACACAAACACACACACACACACACACACGACACACACACACACACACACATACGTACGCACACACGCACACACACAAACGCCCACACGCACGCATGCATGCATGTACGCACGCGCGCACACACACAAACACACACACCACACACACGCATGCACGCACGCACGCACGCACGCAAGATTACAGTAACACAAACATACACAGACAATTACTTTTGTTCATGCATATAGACAGTAGAAAATATGTTGTTTTTTAAAAGCTTCACCCACTACTGGGTTACAGAAGCATACAAAATAATGTGCACAGTGCACGCGCACAGGGAACAAAGAGGGGTTCTCTCCCTTAACGTAAGGAGAGAAATGAAGAAGCCTAGGTACACGCTACAGGAAACAACAACCGAACTACACGTGCGGGAAAGCCCAAGATCCAAAAATAATATTTCGGGTTTTCCCTTTAACCCCAATGGTCTTGTGACTTTAAAAATGACTTTGATAAGAAACCCTCTGGTCTGAAGTTGCATGAAGGTTTCTTCATTTAAACGAGTGTTCACTGTTCAGTCAAATGAGTAGTGAAAAAGAAAAGAAAGAACGAAAGATTTGTGGCCTCTCTTCTACAATTCGATAGCCTTCAGAAAACTTGCTGTTGTAGCGAAAATGTCACATCATGAGGGCAGTGATAGATTGAATAAAACAATTCTCAAACAAAATGCTTCATATCTTCCATGACATTATAAACCCATGCGTCGTGTGCGAACACACGCAGAACACCTCACGTACATGTTACCGTCCAATATCACAATTTGGAGAAAAAAGATAAAGAAAAAAAAAGTTACAGGAATTTGAAGGTAAATGTTAAAAATATGTTCTGCCTTTAGGAAGAGTAGGCCTTTTGTGCCAGTGGGAACGAATGACAAAATTTACACTATAGTATGCTCACGCGGACCCGATGTTAAGAGAAAAAAAGAGGGGGGGGGGGGAGCACTTGAGTGTTTATTCCATAAACCTCCAGATTAAAGACTATCAATAAATAAATAAATGGATGAAAACTGTGTGTGTGAGTGTGTGTGTGTGTGTGTGTGTGTGTGTGTGTGTGTGTGTGTGTGTGTGTGTGTGTGTGTGTGAGTGTGTGAGACAGAGAGAGTCAATCATTGACGAGAGCGCGCACACACGCATGAGCACGCACTCTCTCTCTCTCTCTCTCTCTCTCTCTCCTCTCTCTCTCTCTCTCTCTCTCTCTCTCTCTCTCTCTCTCTCCTCTCTCTCTCTCTCGCTCTGAATAAGCACACGAGTGCTTTTTCATTGTCCACGAAATAAAACAATTTGCCTTGCCTTGCCTAGAGCTATCGACATTACCGGAACTTCCCGATACTATATTTAAACCCTTATTGATTGGTGCTCTGTCTCACTGCTGATGTGTTTGTACCCTGTAGGGCAGAGAGTTCGCCTACTTTGTCAGTCCCACTTCTGGAAGCTTCCAACTTCACTAAAAGGTCCCGAACTCCGGCGCAGTTTTATTGTTCCCGACTTGTTCTTCAACTTCTGAGAACAATTTTCCGCGGAAATTTACTTGCACTACGTTGTTGGTACGTTTTCAGCCCGGCTGATGTGACCAGAGGATCAAGCTTCATTTTTTGCCATAGGTCCTTGAGTGAGGATGACGAGGTAAATAATAGTGTTTTATGCAACTTTCTGAATGTTGACAATGTTGCGATGTTTTGTGACACAAGGTAGTTTTCAACAGTTTGTTGTTGTTGTTGTTTTTGATGGAATTTGTGTTATTTTGTGACATGTGTTAGAAAATGTCCAAGGAAATTGGATTTTCTCTGTCCGTCTGTTTCTGCCTCTCTCTGTCTACATACACACACACACACACACACACACACACACACACACACACACACACACACACACACACACACACACACACACACCGATTATATATATATATATATATATATATATATATATATATATATATATATATATATACATATATATATATATATCTGCATGCGTGTATGTGTGTGTGAGAGAGAGAGAGCGCGCGTATGTGTGTCGTATGTGCACGTGCTGCCGTGGTTTATTCATATATAAGAGAGAAGAGAGAGAGAGAGAGAGAGAGAGAGAGAGAGAGAGAGAGAGAGAGAGAGAGAGAGAGAGAGAGAGGAGAGAGAGAGAGAGAGAGGAAGAGAGAGAAGAGAAGATGAGAAGAGAGAGAAGAATATATACAAAGTGCGCATGCGTATATTTTTAGCAACATATTCACTCACACACACACACACACAGCTATATATAAATATATATATATATGTATGTATGTGTGTGTGTGTGTGTGTGTGTGTGTGTGTGTGTGTGTGTGTGTGTGTGTGTGTGTGTGTTATTTTCCTCTTCTTGTATCAAGGTATCAAGTAGGCTACTATTTTGTAGGCCGCAGAAATGAAACAGTGTACAACATATTGATCATTGTTGATCAATATGGTTAGGGGGACGGGGGGGAGGGTGTTCATCTAATTTTTTTTCTTGGGCAGTTTTGTTTAGAGTCATGTTTAATTGAAATGGTGAATGATAAAGAAAATGGATTAAAGTGAGGAAAAAGGTTAAGAAACAAAAATAGGTAAAGGTGTCCCATA
>CM060323.1:33900594-33923094 GCA_030674155.1 Stramonita haemastoma | reverse complement strand
ATATGTAACCATCCCGGTTGCTGCGACGAAAAGAAAATAGTTGAACCTGGCCACTACGATCTAAGTACATTTACGTCATCTCGAATTTCGTGGAAAATTAGTTCTTTGAAAGTGAACTCGTAGCGGACATACGAGCCATCCGGGTAATATCGAGCCATTGTCTATTCTAGGCCCAGATCAGACATATACTTCTAAAATACCTTACACATCTACAACAGTTCTCACAATAACAGAGAAACAATGCAAGAAAACATGGAAGGTTGTGTACGAGTTTTCCAGTTTTAACGATCTTGGTACAAACGGATATAAACAGTGTGACGATTTTTCAAACGTTTTTCGCCGACTCGATTTGATGATTTTTTTTGGTGGTAAGTTAAGAATATGGTTCCTGTTATTCCAAGTACAGTATTTCATAAAGCTTTTGTTACGTTCATTCACTCCACCTTTGAGTTAACAAGAAGGGTATATTATATAATAATTATATATATATATATATATATATTATTTTACTACTAACACATCGATGCTTGAACAATTTTATTTACTTTTTTTTAAACAATAGGGTATGGTATGGTATGGTATGGTATGGTATGGTATGGTATGGTATGGTATGGTATGGTACCCAGGGGTTCACCCAGAATATAGTCTATCTTACTCATCATAAATCATTGTGAGAGTGCACACTGAATAGGAGGTTTGCCAGTATGACTGTTTGCTAATACATCGCCAGCCATACTGGCTGTTATACTTTTGACAAGAGGATTATTTTTTTTCTCTTTCAGTGGAGTATGCAGGTTGTTATGGCAAGAGCTGGTCATGGCTGAAGACAACCCCCACATCAATATTTCACAACATAACACTGTATTTAATTTATGTAGACCTTAGCACGCTGAGAACGCCTATAGCTGGCCAAGCTTTTGGCCTGGGTTGTAAAGAAAAGTCCAACAACACTCAAACAACAGCTGTTTATTTCACACCAGAAAGAATATGTAGGGAGATGGGGGGTTGTTTTGTTGTTGTTTGTTTTAATTCATATATATTCATTTATTCTTTTTTTTAATTTGTATACATTCATTTATTATTTTATATCTTTTAGATTGTGTGCTGTGCAATGGTGATAAAGTTCAGCACAAAGGAAACGTTGACAGATACGGTCTGTTCGAATATTTATTTGACGACAAAATCAATGTGCGTTTGAGACGCAGAAACTGAGGTTTTTAAAGGTGTAGGCGGTTTACAGAGTATTTCTTTTTATTTATTCTATTCTTTTATACCTCTTTAAGTCACGGTAGATTTCTCTGCGTAAAATTCAGGCTGCTCTCCACCAGGAGAGCTCGTCGCCACAAGCGCAGCGTCACCCTTTTTTTTTCCTGTCTGCAACTGCATTTATTTCCCTATCCGAGTGGTTTTTTTTTTTAACTCAATTTTGCCAAGGACAACTCTCTTGTTGCCGTGGGTTCTTTTACGTGCGCTAAATATATGTAACACTCGGGACCTCGGTTTATCGTCTCATCTGAAAGACTAGCACCCAGACCACCACTCATAGTCTAATGAATAGGAGAAAAGTTTCCGGCCCAAACGGGGATCAAACCACCGCACATTTCCAACCCGGACTTTTCGCTGTCTAGGCAGGTGCGTTATCTCTAGACCACCGATCCACTAAAAGATAACGGATTTTTTTTAAAATTATTCAATTTGCCTATATCTATTTCTGCGTGTTTCTGCCTGTCTCTCTTGTCTCTGTCTTTCTGTCTCTGTCTGTCTCTTGTCTCTGTCTCTGTCTGTCTGTCTCTGTCCTGTCACTGTCTCTCTGTCTCTTCTGTCTCTCTCTGTCTCTCTCTGTCTCTCTCTCTCTCTCTCTCTCTCTCTCTCTCTCTCTCTCTCTCTCTCTCTCTCTCTCTCTCTCTCTCTTCTCTCTCTTCTCTCTCTCTTCTCTCTCTCTCTCTCTCTCTCTCTCTCTCTCTCTCTCTCTCTCTCTCTCTCTCTCTCTCTCTCTCTCTCTCTCTCTCTCTCTCTCTCTCTCTTCTCTCTCTCTCTTTGTGGTGTGTGTGTGTGTGTGTGTGTGTGTGTGTGTGTGTGTGTGTGTGTGTGTGTGTATGTATGTGTGTGTGTGTGTGTGTGTGACTGCCACTATGTTTGTATATGTGTGTATGTGTGGGGGGGGGGGGGGGAGGGGGTCGGCGAAGGTGCATGTATGCGCATGTGTGTATGCGTGCGTGTGTGTGTCTGTGTGTTTGTCTGTATTCGTCATCCATGTTGTTATTCAAATGTTAACAAAATTTATTCTGTCACGAGTACAGTTCCCTAGTTTTAATCGTAGTTTTGCTTATATAGTTTTATAGGCTTTTAAGATCAGTAACAGATACACAATCTGAAGTCTTCATCGACCCTGTTTTTTTTGGGGGGGGTGGGTTTGTTGTTGTTGTTTTTTTTTTTTACATAATGATCATGATCAAACAAGACAAGCTCAAAGATGAAGCTGTGATAGTACCTAGATCATTGTCTCATACTGTGAGGAACAATAGGTTTTTAACCACTGAAGATGCTGATAACAAAGATACAAGTAGGACAGTATTTATTCACATTCACCTGTCCCTTAGTCTAGTGGAACGTTAGGACACCACTTCAGATTTAGCCACCAGCTTCCTCCACTCCTTGCGGTTTTTATCTTTTTGCAGCAAGTTGTTTCAACTCAAGGCCAGTCCACTCTCCTGGTGTTGTCTTCCCATCGTTTTGTTTTTTCTGTCCTCCTCTTCGTCTCTCTCCTGTACTGTTCCTTGTGTGACAGTCTTGGCCAGTCCAGATGTTTCGTGTGGCGTCCCTGTACCACTTCAGTTTGCGTTTTTTCACTGAAGTCAGAAGTTCTTCAAAAAAAATTTAACGGGCCCGCTGGCGTTTTCAATTTTGAGTTTCACTTTCTCATTGGTTAAGTGATATCTGTATAAGATACTAAAAAAAAATGCGAAAGCATCTCATCTCCATTGCCTGCATTCTTCTTTCATTGTCTGCTGTTATGGTCCATGTTTCACATGCGTACAGAAATATGGACATGATCAGGGAACGCATCAGTCTGATTTTGAAGCTGATAGCGATGCTCCTGTAGTTCTGGAGGACTTTCAGTTCGGTCATTTCAACTGAGGTCTGGGCTATCCTGCAGAGAATTTCAGGAGAGAGCAGACATTCTTGGCGTACTCCATTTATGTTTCGGAACCATTCTCCTGCATTGTTGTCATAGTAGACTGCACTGGTTGCCTTGTCATAGAGGCATTCTATGGATCTGATCAGGTTGGCATTGATGTTATACAGCCTTGCAGTTGCCCACAGAGCTGCATGCCAGACTCTGTCAAACACCTTCTTAAAGTCCACAAAGACGTGGTAAAGATCTTGCTGGTGTTGCAGTTATTTCTCACAGAGTATTCCAAGGTTGAAATTTTGCTCTGTTGTGCTCCGTCCTGCTCTGAACCCTGCCCATTCTTTCTTAATGATCTCCTCAACTTGTGGCGTCAGTCTTTTCAGGAGGATTCTTAGTATGACCTTGCTCGGACGACTGGTCATGCTGATGATACGATAGTTTTGACATAGTGGTAAGTTGCCTCTGTTTAGGAGAGTTATAATCAGGGACTATGTCCAAGGCTCATTCTCGTATCACTGACGTTCATTTCCTGGAAAGACAGCGAACCCATGCCCATGGTGCGTGACTTGTGATGTACGGGTAACCATCAAGCATCTGCTTCTGGAGTGTCCAGATGTTCAGGATATTAGGCACAAGCATTTTACTGCAGAATCCCTAAAGATCCTTTTCGTGATGTACCACCTGACAATATTTTTAACTTCCTGAGAGAATCAGGCTTTTCCCGTCCTTTTGAATTTTTTTAAGAGTCGCTTCACGCGCACGCACGCATGCACACATACACACACGCACGCATACACGCACGTGTGCACGCACATACATACACACGCTCGCGCACGCATGCACACATGCACACACGCGCACGTGCACGCACGCACTCACACGCACACGCGCGCAGCTTGCGCGCACACACACACACACACACACACACACACACACACACACACACACACACACACCACACACACACACACACGTGCGTGCGCGCGCGCGCGCTCGCGTGTTCATTACAATTGATTTCCTCGTTCAAGGTTTCAGGTTGATCTTCATAATTTGTTATAGAGCACTCCAAGCAGTTGTCCTCTCTAAATCGGAAATCCCCGCTGGGAAGTTCATCATAAAACAATAGCTGATATTATGTGCAATAATCATCAGTGATGCCAAAATGACTAGAACAGAGGTTGATTCATCGTTACAACACTGTCTACATATTGGTAGGAGAACTAGTTCAGTATTGCGGGTAGAAGCCAACTTTATTATCGTTATGGCCATAAGACTTATCGTTAAATCCTGTTCCACTTTTCGTAAGAGTAGGCCATTGTGTGCTGGTGGGAACAGATGACAAGATTCACAAAACTGCATACACACGGGAACTGGATGTAAAAAGCACATGAGTGCTTATTCCATTATCCTCAATATAAAAGAGTAAATACATAAATAAATACATAAATAAATAAATAAATAAATGAATAAATAAATAAATAAATAAATAAATAAATAAATAAGTAAATAAATAAATAAATAAATAAATACGACAGGGACGGGGTATCTCAGTGGTCAGAGCACTCGCTTTCCCCAGCCAATGTTAAACATCATCGAGCGTGGTTACCATGTGGATGGATGACCATTAGCGCTCCTTGGCTTCAGTACAGTCCCCCAGTTCACCCAGCTGTAAATGGGTACCTACCGTCTTTAGGGACAGGGAAGGCAAGGCAGCGAGGGAGAGAAGATGGGCACCGCCCTTGATATGTTAGCCCCTGGAGAAGCTGAGGTCTCTGACGCATCACTCCCCTACGACCACATAGGTTATGTTTTTGTTGTTGTTGGAGTTGTGTTAGAGTCCCAGCGGAAATACTCCGATTGAGGGAGTGAGGCAGAAGGTTGGAAGGTCGTCCCACTTCAGAGCCCGGGTCACCCCCTAAACAGAGCACAATAATTCTGAAATGCAATGGCCGCCAGGCACTAGAGCGTCTCACGAGCCCGAGCTCACACAATGTTTATTTTATCTATTTTATTTTATTTTGTACCACTTTATGTCACAGCAGATTTCTCTACGTGAAACTCGGGCTGCTCTCCCCAGGGAAGAGCGCGTCGCCACAAGTGCAGCGCCTACCCTTTTTTTTTTTCTTTTTCATGTCTGCAACTGTATTTGTTTCCTTATCAGAGTGGCTTTTTTCTACAGAATTTTGCCAGGGACAACCCCTTGTTGCCGTGGGTTCTTTTACGTGCGCTAAATAATGATGTGTAACACACGGGACCTCGGTTTATCGTCTCATCCGAAAGACTAGCACCCAGACACCACTCATGGTCTAATGGATGGGGGAAAAGTTTTGGGCCCAAACGGGATTCAAACCACCGCACACTCCGACCCGGACTTTTCGCTTTCTAGGCAGGCGCGTTACCTCTAGACCACCACTTCACATAACATACACAGGTTAGGGCCTATGGAACACCTTTACCTTTTTATTTTTAACCTATGAGTTTCCTGTTGGCAAGCGATCAAACGGTAGGCCTAGCCTACCGCAAAATAATGTATCGGATTTTCCCGATATCTTGGTTGGTTACTTCACTCTGCTTTTCAGCATACAGTGAAAAGTTTTGCTTTTATTTTCCTTGTAGTGCCATTTTGTCAAAAATCCATCAACGCTTTTCCGTTTAACATTAAAACCAACTGATTAAACGATAAAGACAGAGAGAAGTTACTGCTAAAAGAAAAGAATAACGATAATAACGATAATAATCATGAGAAGACTACAGTATTTCTATTTTTAACATCGGGAAAATCAGCAGTAAGCTTTCTAGAAACCAGTCATGAATGTAGGCTTAATCATGAATATATTATGCTCTTTTTCGGTTACATATTATTGTTTTACCGTAGTTGTTTAATTAAAAAGCAGTGTTCTCTCGTTTCGAACTCTCGTTCTGTGCCTCTCTGTCAGTATTGTAGTTGCCCTTCAGGGATGATTAAAGTATTTTTGACTTGACTTTGATTTGACTTGACTTGACTCTCTGTTTCGATCCTATTCTGATTTTGCTTCAGTATGTCCACTTGTCCATTCGTCTGTTTGTCTGCCTGTCTGTCTGTCTGTCTATCTGTCTGTCTGTCTGTCTCTGTCTCTTCTGTCTCTGTCTTTCTGTCTTCTCTCTCGTCTCGTCTCTCTCTCTCTCTCTCTCTCTCTCTCTCTCTCTCTCTCTCTCTCTCTCTCTCTCTCTCTCTCTCTCTCTCTCTCTCTCTCTCTCTCTCTCTTGGGAAAGAGAAGTAGAGACAGAGAGAAAGGGAACTGACTGAAGGAGTATAAGTTGGATGGATAGAAACTGTTGACAGCTGGGAACATGCTGCTGCTTTAAAAACAACAGCAAACAAACACACACATATACACACACGCACGCGCGCGCCGTGCGCGCACACACACAAACACACACACGCGCGCGCGCGCGTGCGCGCACACACACAAACACACACACACACACGCGCGCGCGCACACACACACACTCACAACACAAACAACACAATGCAACACACCCCCATCCCCCACCCCCACACACCCACCCACACACACACACACCACTTACACAACAACACAACACAACAACACAACACAACACGCACGTGCACACACACACACACACACACACACACACACACACACACACACACAACACACACACACACACACATCCATCCCATCCCATCCCATCCATCATACCATACCATACCTACCATACCATACCATACCATACCATCATATCCCAAATAGTGTGAAGTCACGTAAATGCTAGAATAATCATACAAGCACCCCTTGTCGTGCTCATGTCATGTGCTGGTGCTATGTGGTTCTGGATTGATAACATTGTGTGTACACCAAACATGCGATTCACACACACACACACACACACACACACACACACACACACACACACACACACACACAACACAACACAACACAACACAACACAACACAACACAACAGAGCACGCACGCACGCCACCCACCACCACACACACACACACACACACACACACACACACACACACACACACACACACACACACACACACACACCACACACACACACCACTCAAACAACACACACGCGCGCGCGCACACACACAACACGCGCGCGCGCACGCACCACACACACACACACACACACACACACACACACACACACACACACACACACACACACACACACAACACAAACAACACACACAAACATCCCATCCCATCCCATCCCATCCCAGATTGTGTGAAGTCACGTGATACAAGCACCCCTTGTTGTGCTCATTGTCATGTATTGATCCTTGGGGGCGTGATAGCCTAGTGGTCAGAACATTGCACTCGCAGTTTGACGACCCGGGTTCGAATCCTGTTCGAGGCGGGTTTTTTCTCCTGGAGTTAACATCAGTGCTGACTCCACTCTCCCCCAAAGTCCTTCGGATGTGACTATAAACCGAAGCCCCGTGTGCGAACGCATGCAGAGCATCATGCGCACACGTTAATTCCTGCTCCGCTTTTCGTAAGAGTAGGCCATTGTGTGCCCGGTGGGAACAGATGCATGACAAGCTTGACAAAACTGCATACACACAGGGACTGGATGTAAAAAAAAAAAAAAAAAAAGCACATGAGTGCTCTTTCCATTATTTTCGATATAAAAGAATAAATAAAGAATATATAAATAAATGGATTGATAAAATTAAGTGTACACCAAATCTGCGATTGCCATCCAGACTCTCCCTCAGTCTGGTACAATATTGCTACGCTCTTTGTAGGTACTACGGTACCTGTTGGAAACATTATACAATCTATGAACGGATTATTCGTTATATCTTGTCAGAATAGGTTTGTACTCACCGTATGTAGATCTACGCGCGCACGCACACACGCACATGCACACACGCGTGCGCGCACACACGCGTATACATACACATACACGTACGCACGCACATACACACACGCACACACGCACGCACACACACACACACACACACATACACACACACACACAAAGAAGCACCCCTTGCACACACGTTCAAACCTGTTCCGCTTCTCAAAGAGTAGGTCGTTGTGTGCCGGTGGGAACAGATGACAGAATCTCCAAAACCGCATACACGCGGAGACTGGTTGTAAAAAAGCACATTATCCTCGATATGAAAGAATTAATAAAATAAAAACAATAAATAAACACACACACATTACATCACATCACAGATTGTGAAGAAACATTCACACACACACACAACACACACACACACACAACACCACACACACACTACACACACACACCACACACACACACCACACACACACACACAACACCACCAACAATCAGTTTGATGTCATGTTGTTGTGATTAAATTGACGTCCCAGTGTAGATTTCCGATTTACGGAAAAAAACATTCACAGGCACACAACATACATGTTATATATATGAGCGTGCCCTTTGAAAGATATAATATCTAGTTCAGGGAGTAGAACCGCTAGTGGGTTTTTCCAGATTTTGTTGTAGCGTGGGGAATTCCCGATTCTTTTTCCAGGCTTGGAGCTAGGGTGTGTGTGCCTGAGTGTTGCTTCTTGTGATGCATGAATATGTCTGCCTTCTTTTTTGTCTTTTAGTGGGTCTTCGTGTACTGTTAGAGTACGTTTGTGTGTGTTACTTTTTTTCAAAGCACTCATATGAAACACGTGTGAAAAAACAGAGGAGGACCCTTACTCATGTATGTTCTGTTTTGCTGCAGATGTGGGGATGTCTTACGAGATTCACTGATCATAAGGATTCCATATTATTTCTTCATTCACACCAACAACAAGCCAACGCACCAGTGGCAGTGTTTCAATGATTTCGTTGTGAAGGACTTCAATTCATTCCACAGACTCGAGTGAGTAGCGTGTGTATGTGTGTTGTGTGTGTGTGTGTGTGTGTGTGTGTGTGTGTGTGGTGTGGTGGGTGGGTGGGTGGGTGGGTGGGGTGTGTGTGTGTCAAGTCATGTCCATTTTTTCCAGATGGTACATTGAATAAGCATTGATTTGCTTTTATTCATCAATCCATCTATTTAGGAGAGAGAAAAAAAAGAGAAAAGTAAACATTTCACCACTATTGTTTAACTAACATTCAACAGCCTCAATTAAGATATATATATATATAATATATATATATATATATATATATATATATATATATATATATATATATATATGTGTGTGTGTATATGTATATATGTATGTATATATAATATATATATATATATATATATATATATATATATATATATATATATATATATATATATATATATATATATATAACACAAAAAAGAAAAGAAAAAAATACACTCGAAAGTCACACAAACACACACACACACGCACGCGCGCGCACGCACGCATGCACGCACGCGCGCGCGCGCGCACTCGCCACACGAGTACGTATGCACATACGCGCGTGCACATATTTAGAGTTTAAAAAATCACAAAGTGTTTAAACAAACAAATTATATCAGTTACAATATCACTAATACGATTATTTAAAGTTGAAAAAAATGTCAGTCAAACAGTTTATCTTAGGTTAAATATTCTTTCAATTCATACTTTATTAATTATAAAAGGAGGGAAAATATCAGAGTAAAATTGAAGAAATAAAACAAGCAAAAACGAAAAAAAAAAACCAATATGACAGTTACAATATGATAATACCCATCACCACGGAAAAAAAAACCAAAAAAAAAACACAACACTAACAGAAAAAGAAGGTTGGAACAGACGGGGAAGGGGAGAAAAAACACAGATAGACACAATCATGATAATGAAAAATGATTATACTAAGAAATAAAAAATAAACTTATACTATCAACAAAAAAACCATTAAAACAAAAACAAAAAGCCTTAACCACCAACAAAACAACATAAATTTAATAATGCTACTAATCCCATCAATAATAACAATAAAATACAATAAAGAACCGTTCATGTTGAACCTGTTAAACTGGGTAAGAAAAAATGCATGAAAAAAGTCACCAGTGTGTGTGTGTGTGTGTGTGTGTGTGTGTGTGTGGTGTGTGTGTGTGTGTGTGTGTGTGTGTGTGTGTGTGTGGTGTGTGTGTGTACACGCGTGCGACCATCATCTGTTGTCATTATTGTTGATATTAATTATTTTTGTTATCAGAATCTTTATTATTATTGTTATTACCATCACTATTATTACTATTGTTATTATTGTTTTTGTTGTTTCTGTTTATTATTATGTTGTTGTTGTTGTTATTATTGTTGTTGTTGTTGTTGTATTATTGTTGTTGTAATCGTTGTTGTTATTGTTGCTGTTATTATTTCTATCAAGTATTATAATGATTATAATATTTCTTATTGTTATTATTTGTATCGTTCATTTTATTACTATTATCATTATTATTTTCATTATTACAAATATTATTGTTATTATTACTTATAGCAGTAGTAGTAGTAGTAAGTAGTAGTAGTTAGTAGTAGTAGTAGTGTAGTATGTAGTAGGTAGTAGTATTTCTATCGCTATTATTATTATTATTATTATTATTATTATTATTATTATTTGTTGTTGTTGTTGTTGTTGTTGTTTTGTTTGTTGTTGTATTATTTATCATAAGTATAATTTTTTTTTTTATATTGTTATTTGTTGTTTCATTATATTATTATTATATAGTAATTCATTGTCATAACTTTTATCATTATAACTGTTATCATTATTTTTATCCTTGTTGCTGTGATCATAATCATCATCATTGTTATCATCATAGAAATTATCACCACCATCATCATCATCATCATTATTATTAACAGACAGAAGAAGACAGACACAGACAGAAGCAGACAGACTGCAGCTTGTCCTGTTGTGGGTAGGTGTGGCACTAGCATGTCTGCCTCGTCAAGCCTCTTTCCTTATCGGAATGTTCACGAGATAGTGCAATACTTGTGGTCACTGACAACATACCGTATTTTTAGCCGGTTTTTCCACCCCACACCCTCATGACAGTTTTCAATGCACAGTGTGTGCGTGCGTGTGTGTGTGTGTGTGTGTGTGTGTGTGTGTGTGTGTGTGTGTGTGTGTGTGTGTGGCGCGTGTGTGTTGTGTGTGTGTGTGTGTGTTGTGTGTGTGTGGTTGTGTGTGTGTGTGTGTGTGCGTGTGTATGTTGTGTGTTGTGTGGTGTGTGTGTGGCGCGCGCGCTGAGTGCGTGCGTGCGGCGCGCGCGCGCGCGCGGTGTGTGTAGAGTGTCTGAGCTTTCTGTGAGGTTGAGGTAAAAAGAGTGGGAGGGGCGGCGGAAAGACTTTTTAATACCCTGCCTGACCCCCTAAAAATTTTGATTTAAAATGGGGGGGGGGGGGAATAAATCAAAACCAAAACAAAACAAAAACGCCTGTGAACAAAGCCAGGAAAGACGTTTAGAGATTCTATCGGACCCTTTTCTTTGTTTTATCCTTCTCCGTCCATAGTACGTCCTTCCCGCGCATAACTACGCCAAATGACGCGATTCTGTTTATGGACAATAATTGAATTATTTTGCCGCCAATGTCATTTTAAAGTTGGCACGTTTGACACAGAAAATGGTTGTGCCAAGTCTGGTAGCAGAGGCAGGGCTGCTGGAAGGGCACCGGGTGAGTGATTGGGACTGTGTGGTTTTTATGTATTATTTTTGGACAGAGAGGAACACTTCTGTGTGTGTGTGTGGTGTGTGTGTGTGGGTGTGTGTGTGTGTGTGGTGTGTTTGTGTGGTGTGTTGTGTGTGTGTGTGTGTGTGTGGTGTTGTGAGTGTGTGTGTGTGTGTGGTGAGTGTGTATGTGTGATGTGTGTGTGTCGTGTGTGGTTGTGTCTGTGTCTGTGTGAGTCAAAGTCTTTTTTTTTTCAGATAGTACATTGAATGAGCAGTGCATTTGCTTTTTTGTTTCGAGCGTGTACGTGTGCGTGTACGTGTGCGTGTGGTGTGAGTGTCTGTGTATGCGCGCGCGTGTATGTGTGTGTTTGATTTGATTTGATTTTTTTTTTTTTTTATTGATTTTGATTTATTCTTTTATATCGAGGATAATGGAATAAGCACTCTTGTGCTTTTTTTCATCTAGTTCCCGTGTGTATGCAGTTTTGTAAATGTCATCTGTTCCCACCGGCACACGATGTCCTACTCTTACGAAAAGCGGAACAGGATTTAACGTGTGCGCAAGATGTTCTGCGTGCGCTCGCACACGGGGCCTCGGTTTAAAGTCTCATCCGAAGGACTTTTGGGGAGAGTGGAGTCAGCACTGATGTTAACTCCAGGAGAAAAATCTCCTCGACCGGACTCGAACCCGGGTCGTCAAATTGCCAGCGCAATGTTCTGACCACTAGGCTATCCGTCCCCCGTATGTGTGTGTGTCTGTGTCTGTGTGTGTGTCTGTGTCTGTGTCTGTGTCTGTGTCCATGTCCGGCACTGTGTGTTTTTGTATGTGTTCACGCGCGCGCGTGCACATAGCCTACACAACGTACACGGAAACGTATAGGCTACCTATACGTTTCCGTGTACGGTTTGTGTAGGCTATGTGAATACGTATGACAATCGAAGACTGCCCACGTTTCATAGCACAAGTGGCGACCGGCACAACCGGTCTAGACACGTGGCGATAATCAATACTAGAACATTAGGCTTCTAGAACATTCATGATTTTTTGAAGCAGGATTCAGTCATTTTTTTTTCCCTCCTCCTACTAACCTTCTCCGCCCTGGCCGGTGTAGCGTTGGGGTGAAAATGTAGGTATTTTATGCGTGCCCGGCGATTCTGATAATGTAAGTAGGTAAGTTAGTGTTCAATTTTAACGTCTTTCCACTTATATTAGGCCTAAGTGATACCAGACGACCCTTAACTAGGAGATGGGATACGTTAGGGAGGGAGGGAGGGAGAGAGAGAGAGAGAGAGGAGAGAGAGAGAGAGAGAGAGAGAGAGAGGAGAGAGAGAGAGAGAGAGAGAGAGATGAGTGTGTGGTACGTGTGTGTACGTGTGTGTGTGCGTGTGTGTGTGTGTGTGTATGTGTGTGTGTGTGTGTGTGTGTGTGTGTGTGTGTGTGTGTGTGTGTGTGTGTGTGTGTGTTGTGTGTGTGTGTAAGTCTTCATTTTAACTCCTTCCACTTTAAGTGATACCAGTTGACCCTAAAACAGGGTAGTGTGTGTGTGTGTGTGTGTGTGTGGTGCGTGCGTGTGTGTGTGTGTGTGTGTGTGTGTGTGTGGTGGTGTTCGTGTGGTACACGTGTGTGTATGCGTGCACGTGTACATGTGCATGTGTGTGTGTATTGAATAGTAATAACAAAGGAAAGAGGATTTTTTAACATTAACAGATCAAGAACAAACATTTTTTAAAAATTGAAATCCACAAAACTTCAAGATTTACAAGAAATTCCCTAACGGGCTTAACAACAAACCTTTAGTTACGCCAAACGTTAGATTTACATTGTTCAAAACTTGGAAATGGAATTCTCAGAAAAGGCTTTGAGATGAAGTTTTAAAATCTGACATTCAAGTATGATATGGGTATTTGAAATATAATCATCACATAAGCATTTAACATCCTTGCTGAATTTTGTCATGAAGGTATTTTAATAACCTAAAAAAAAAGCCTTTAGTTGTCTTTCTTTGACAGCATGTGTGTGTGTGTGTGTGTGTGTGTGTGTGTGTGTGTGTGTGTGTGTGTGTGTGTGTGTGTGTGTGTGTGTGTGTGTGTTGTCAGCAGTGTGTGTGTGTGTGTGTGTGTGTCCAGCAGTGTGTGTGTGTGTGTGTGTAGCTGTGTGTGTGTGTGTGTATGTGTGTGTGTTGTGTGTGTGTGTGTTCTATGCACGTATGTGCTCTCTGTGTGTATGTGTGTGTATGTATGTGTGGGCGCGCGTGCGCTTACACACATGCAAGAGGTTGATTGTGTGCGCGTGCACGTGTATGGATGCAAGGGTGTGCGAATACACTGTAAAGCTCTGAAAGGGATCAGTGACACAAGAGGCTACACGTACATGTATGCGCGTGTATTCCCCACATTCGTGCGGCCAAACTACGAGGAAAACCAAAGTCAAATAAGGATACATGTCTGATTTTCCTTCTTTCGGGTATAGTGAAAAAAAAATTATAATTATAATAATAATAAATTTTAAAAACGGAAACTTGACATCATTGAAGGAGTCATTGACACACTGCACTGACTTTTTCAGGCCGTGCCTCGTGCAAGCTGAATCTGGCGGAGTCTGCCCTGCATGCTGGGCATGCTTGATACTGTTGTTTGGTTGGGGTTTTGTTGTTTTTTGTTGTTGTTTTTTCGTTATCAACCAAAAACTTGGCTGTTTCAGCCGACATCATACCGGAGCATCTCAAGTTGTTAACTGCTGAAATCCGGCCGGGATGGTAGTGGTGATGATATGGGGGGTGGGTAGGTCTTACTGAGAAATAGTAACAGCTAGAAGTAGACCGGTTTCAGTTTCAGTTTTACTAGACTCGCGAGGTCATAAGCAGAAAGATGTACGACGACCAAGACCCGAGATTAAGACGAGGAAAAGTCACAGTATCATGGTTTGGTTTGGTTTTTTCTTTTCCTCGGTTTAAATGTCTATTCACTACTCTGTGATTTAGACAAGCCATCTTTTTAAAACTAAAACTGTTGATTTAAAGAAGGCGGGAGGGTTTTTTTGTTTGTTTTGGTTTTGGTTGTTTTGTTGTTGTTTTGGGGGGGAGTTGCTGCCTCGTCTTCTGTGACGTCCCCGTCCTATTGTTCCAACGCCACTCATTTCAATCTCCCAGGAGGCGGGAGTATGCAGGGTCATAGAAAAGACTGTAGAAACCTTCTCACTATTGAATAGTATTGTGTCTTCAGCAGTTGAGGATCTCGTTCATCGATACTCGTACATATGATAGACTTTGAACGTCCCCATATTTTGATCTCGTATCAATTCCCTCTTTATATACAGTCTTGTAGCACCATTGTGTGCCAGTAGAAACATATGACAAGATTTACAAAACTGCATACACACGGGGACTTGATGTACAAAAAAAAAAGCACATGCGTGCTTATTCTATTGCCTCGATATAAAAGAATAAATTTATAAATAAATTAATTAATTAACATGTCACTCACCAGTTTCTTCCCTTTAAAGCCATGACAGAATTCTCTGCCTTCGCATCCACTTTGGAAACAAACAGATTATCTTCTTTTTTTTTTCTTTTTTATTTCATACCACTTTAGCTCTTGACAGATATATCTCTGCCTGAAATTAAGGCTGCTCTCGCAGGGATTAGCGCGTCACCACAAGAGCAGCGCCATCCAGTTTTTTTTTTTTCCTTTTTCCTGTCTGCAACTGTATGTGTTTCCCTATCAGAGTGTTTTTTTTCTACAAAATTTTGCCAGGGACGACCTTGTTGCCGTGGGATTTTTTTACGTGCGCTGAATAATTTTGTGTAACACACGGGACCTCGGTTTATCGTCTCATCCGAAAGACCAGCACCCAGACCGCCACTCATGGTCTAATGGATTGGGGGAAAGTTTTTGGTCCAAGCGGGGTTCAAACCACCGCACACTTCCGACCCAGACTTTTCGCTTTCTAGGCAGGTGCATAACCTCTAGACCACCGATTAGTGTTCATTGTTCACATTTATTGTTTTTTCCCGTTCCTCGGCTAAAGCTCCGAGGTTTACCAATGATGAGATTTTGGGTTTGGGACCTTTTTTTGTCCACCATTTAGTAGCTGCATTCCGACTTCGGGGACGATGTCTAAACATGACACCTGTGTGCGTGTGTTTTCGTTTGGAGGGAGTGGGGTTGTTGTTGTTTTTTTTAATTGTGTCCTCCGTTCCTACAGGCATGCAATGTTGTACTCTTGCGGAAGATGGAACAGGTCTTAACGTGTTTACAAAGTGGTCCACATGCGTTCGTACACGGAACCTCCGTTTATAGTCTCATCTGAAGGACTTTCGGAGTAGTGGAGTCAGTGCTGATGTTAACTCCAGGGGGAGAGAGAGGGGGGAGGATCATCTTGAATCGATGCTTCTTGGGTGGTTCGAGCCCGGGTCATCAGATCACTAGTGCATCGCTCTAACCACACTGCTCACATCGATCTAACGCAGACTACTGGGAAGGGTAGGTAAACAGTTGTTTGCTGAAAGGCAAGCAGTATGTACTTGCGATGTATTATTGATTTTGCTTTTGTTTGTTTGTTTGTTGTTGTTGTTTGGGGTTTTTTTTTACGAAAGCACACACATAAACAAATGTTCTGACATCAAAAATGAAGAAGAAAAAAGCTTACTTGGGATGTTTTCTGTTTGCAGAAAGTCTGGTGACACAGAAGAAGGACACCAGACTGAACTGATACCCGTGGACGACTCACCTGTCTTCGAGCGGTGGGAATGCTTACCACAACCAGTACTAGTAACCCCCCTGCACCACCAGGTCATCGAAAGAGGTCCAGAACAGACCAACACTTTGGAATTGGCCACTGAACGTTTTGCTCTATACAACACCGAACGCTCCCCCATGTTCTTAGACTTTCTTGTACACAAAGTTCGTGTAAGCAATATTCATAGCTTGGGACACGTGTTAATCATAGAAACGATAGTTGTCGACAGACAGGAGAACACTCGGAAGAGTTTGGATCGGATGGGTGTGATAACTCGGCAGAAGAGGAATTCTGCAGTCAGACCATGCCGTGCCATACTGACCGTGCTGATGGACAGTCGCTCTGTGCCCATTAGGACAGACAGGTTTTCTTTCTACGGTCAGGGATTCCCGCATGAGGTGGAGCTCACTTCTTTCGTGCCCTCTGGTTCGGTGCTATTGTGGCATCATGTTAAAGATTGTGTGCTAACACGGTGTCAGACATTGAAATTCTGTGTCGGTGACTGACGTCTTTTCTTGTCATTTGCTTGAGACTTGCGTACATGTGTGTGTATGTGTGTATATATATATATGCCTCGGTTTTTGTGTGGTGAAAAGGGAGATTTATAGATATAAACAATTTCCTGTTTCATAACCTTTTTAGGGATTTGGCTTGGGGCTGATGAATTGGATTGTGTATCTAGTATAGTTTGAATGCTTAAATGCTTGCTGTATAACTGACTAGTGGAGAATGGTTGAGAACGCAGACATCCTACTTTTTGCTTGATTTGTGTGTGCATACATTGCTTGGCTACTACAGTGGAGCTCTTTTATCGGCCCCGACTTGTATCTGAACAACATTCAATGAAAATATTTCCAGATACAGAAGTATTTTTAAATCACTCCTACATTATGATATTGGGTTTGAGATCAATTGTTTGATTTGAATTTGGGGTCAGTGGGAACTGTGTTGAATATTTGGGTGGTTTGTATACATATATAGTAATTTGCTACACGTGTTCTTATTGTTTTCCTCTCTGCGTAGAAAAAAGCTTGGTTTTGTATAAACTTCGTTGTTGGTAATTTGTCCTCATCTGAAGAACTTGCTGCAACTTGTCCTTATATTTCTGATTGTTTTTGACGCATCACAGAGTCATTTTTCTTTCATTTTAAAACAGAGAAATAACAACGAGGTAGGGAGGTAGCTGTGTAATTCTGCAGCTTTAAAAAACTTTTTGGAAGAAAAACTTCGTTGTGTTTTGCACAAGAAAAAATTGTGAAGACAAAGTGAGCTTGCATCAGGCATTACGCGACATTTTATTGTTGGCTGTGTAGTCACCAGCCTGTACCGGGATTTCCTTACAGACACCCCAAAGAACTGGTCTAGCTGAACCCTGTCTTTTGTGTATCAAGACAATCAAGATGTTGAAATCTTCCAAACACCGCTGCTCCTGCTATTCTCAGCAGTACGGTTCCTTTCTGTACGGTTTGAGACGGGACGCGCCGTCCACGGAGCGAGTTCTTCTGGAACGCCTTCTGAACGTTCTCAGTCGAGCTGCATCCCATAAAAACAAGAACCCTCAGCGACTGTGGGCAGAGAGCGAGAAGCCGGAATGGTGGGCTGAAGTCACCGACCTTCAGTGGAAAAACCCTCGTGAACACCCCAAGGATAACAAACAGTCGCTGAAGAAAAAGATCGACATCCTCGAAAGCCAGCTGAAGAAACGAGGCATGATGACAAAGGAGTTGCAGGAAGAGCTGACCATTCACCGAGAGAGCAAGAAGACGGACCTGGAGCTGAAGTCAGACTTTGAGGCCATCATCAGCAAGGCCTCGGGGCTGCACTTCATGCTGGACAAAGTGTCCAGCAAGATGGGGCAGTCTCGCATCATCAGTGACAAAATGGCCACCTACATTAGAGAGACCAGCGGTTGTATAGAGAAAGTGCACAAGCTGATAAGCTCCCTGCAAAAACAGGTGGAGGCTCGGGAAGAGAAGAAGTCGGACCTGTGGGAAGCTATGGGGGTGTCCAAACATCAGCAGACGACACACGATGACCTGGTGACCGATGCCCTTCCCTTTGATCTAGAGATGATGGACGGCCTCCCAGACGACCTGGCAGAAATTTTCTCTGCTAATCCGGCATCACTGTATCAGCCACCCACGCCGGCTGCTACTCTCTCACCAGAGTCAGACATGACGGAGCTACTCTCGCCATTGTCGCCTCTGTCGCCGCCCTCTGTGTCTGCTCACAGGTCCAAGAGTTACTCATCGCCAGCATCGTCTGGTATCTCACCCCCACCAACCGCCAAGCCAAACTTGCAACCAACGTTTCAACGCTCTCTGTCCCAGCCAAAAAGCGAAGAGACTGAACCCCAGTCATTGTACACGATAGAGTTCAATGAAATGAGGCGTGTTCAGCTTCCCTCTCCTTTTTTCAGCAAGAGGACATGGCTGCAGTCTGCGGACAATGGGGAAGATCCGGAGAGAGGCAAGGCAAGAGTCAAGTCACCCAGGACCGTGCCGATTGTGGAAGGGGGGTCCTCTAGGGATGTGATTGTGATAGGCGATGGTGACGATCCTCCCTATATCACTGTGCCAACTTCAGTCTCAGAAAGAGGGAGTGGAAAAGACCGCAGATCGGTGGCTGAAACCGAGACAACTCTTTTCGGGCATTTCTCAAAACACCGTCGTCCACGTTCCTATGGGGAGTCCTTTTTGAGAAGTAAACACAAGCCTTACACTCTACCAGCGCCCTCTAAACAGCAGCACTCTGCCTCTGCCTCTGATCGTTTTCTTCCTTTGCCGTTCTTTGGGACTGCTAAGCCAAGTGCCACCGCTGTAGCACACCCCGACACAACAGACCCGCTGATCGGCTCCAGCGGCGTCAAAGTCACCGGCACCTCAAAGGTCAAGGTTTCCCCTGCTGACGATGTCGAGCTTCCCTGGGAAGTGGTCGAGGATGTTGGAGATTACGTGCTGGAAGGCTTCCTAGAAAAGAGGACAACGCCGACACACAGGGTGAACCTCAAGGACACGAGCGGTGTGCACGAACTTGCAGAGAAGACCAAATCCCTGTCCGTGGAAGACCTCCACCCCAGTGTCACAGAATCTTTCATGACAGGTGGCTTTCCCAGTCCCAAACTGGGGCGATCAATAGATGTTGGATATACCTCGTATACGCCATTTCCCACGACGCATACACGAAAACTTTCACAAAAACCGTCAACAGTGACGAGGGATCCTGCGAAACGCCAGACGTCTGTTGTCATGGCAACAGAGGGAGGAGGAGGAGGAGAAGCGGGGTATCTGACACTGGATGTGGAATCGTTGGAGGAAGCGTCCAGCCCTGCCTACATTCCGCCACGGTTGACAGTGAAAAGCCGACACGTGCCCAGAACAGAAGGGAGCGGTGAGAGTTCCCTGTCCAGAGCCATAGGAGACCTGGGCACCATCCTCTGACTGTGGACATCATCAGCCCTGAGCTTAGACTGACCGGTCTGGTCATCTGTGGAATGTACAGGTGAGAAAAGACAGGTGTCTTCACATGGCGGTGTTCCAGCCAGCACCTTCGAGACCTGAAGGTGGCGGTGTGCTTGTAGATTTGTGTGCATTGTATGTGTGCTCTTAGACTGGCATACTGAAGAGACATCATACCTTGCTGGCACACTGAAGAGACATCATACCTAGCTGGCACACTGAAGAGACATCATACCTTGCTGGCACACTGAAGAGACATCATACCTCGCTGGCACACTGAAGAGACATCATACCTTGCTGGCACACTGAAGAGACATCATACCTTGCTGGCACACTGAAGAGACATCATACCTCGCTGGCACACTGAAGAGACATCATACCTTGCTGCACACTGAAGAGACATCATACCTTGCTGGCATACTGTAAAGACACTATACCATGCTGGCATACTGTAAAGACAATGTGCCATGCTGGCATACTGTAAAGACACTATACCATGCTGGCATACTGTAAAGACAATGTGCCATGCTGGCAAACTGAAAAGACTGTGCCATGCTTTCATACTGTAAAGACTCTGTGCCATGCATATATTATATACTCGCGCACGCGCGCGTATACACATGCGCATGCAAGCACACACGCTCTTTTGAAATTTTGATGATTAGTTATTTGAGGGTGTTCTCTTTTAACATTTTTGCACATTGATGTTGGTGCGGTGTCGTTTGTGTGTGTGTGTGTGTGTGTGTGTGTGTGTGTGTGTGTGTGTGTGTGTGTGTGTGTGTGTGTGTGTGTGTGTGTGTGGTTTTGGTTGGCATATTATTTCTGTTTTGCGCTTTTTGTAATGTAGATAAAAGCTCGTAATGTGCCGTGCATGTGATAGAATTTTTGTTAGAACAAAGGAATAAAAGGAAAAAAATCATTTGTTCTGGAATATCCATATTGGGTGTAAAGAATATTGTTCTCATCAAATGCTTACATTTTAGGATAATTTACAGAAAAGAAATATATTCTGGTTTGTTGGTTTTTGTTGGGGGGGGGGGGGTTACCTGAAAATGGTTATAGCTGATGTTTCAAAACTATTTATCTATCTATCTATCTATCTATCTATCTATCTATCTATCTATCTATCTATCTATCTATCTATCTCATCTATCTATCCCGTAGTCTGGCGATAGTGGGGGCACCCCTGAAGACTTGACAACCAGTTCCTTCCATTCCTCTCTCTGTTCTGCCTTTCTCAAAATCTTGTTGAGTTCTAGGCCTGTCCATTCGCTAATGCTGTCTTCCCATCTCTTCCTTGGTCTGCCTCTTTTTCTTCTTCCTTGGACAGTGCCTTGCAATATTGTTTTTGCAAGTCCTTTTGATCTTGTGATAATATATCCTGGAAAAGTTTTGTTTGTTTGTTGGTTTTAAACAAATTTCACCAGAAGACAGAACATAGAAACACACAGAACAGGACCTTTTCGTGATCTGAACAGAACAGTTGCACCGGTAATGGCTTTCCAGGAGATTGTCAGGAATCGTAAACCATAAGAAAAAAAAAATCTATAAAAAAAAAATGACTGCGATTCTCTGATATACAGTGTAACAGAGAATTCTCTGATATACAGTGTAACAGAGAATTCTCTGATATACAGTGTAACAGAGAATTCTCTGATATACAGTGTAACAGAGAATTCTCTGATATACAGTGTAACAGAGAATTCTCTGATATACAGTGTAACAGAGAATTCTCTGATATACAGTGTAACAGAGAATTCTCTGATATACAGTGTAACAGAGAATTCTCTGATATACAGTGTAACAGAGAATTCTCTGATATACAGTGTAACAGAGAATTCTCTGATATACAGTGTAACAGAGAATTCTCTGATATACAGTGTAACAGAGAATTCTCTGATATACAGTGTAACAGAGAATTCTCTGATATACAGTGTAACAGAGAAGACAGCATTCGTTACCACTGAAACTGAATGGGTGACAGCCCTGATATGGCTTTCGTGTTCGGTAGGCCTATAGACAATATGGTGTGGTATGGTATTTATTACCACTTTTTAAGACCCTGAGCATACAGAGAACTGTGCTTATGTTTGTTTAATGTCTGTCTACCTTACTTTTAAAACAGACATGGAAGCTTTTTTCCCCCTCTCATATTGCATGTCATGGTAATAATAATAATTAATATATGGAATTTATACAGCGCTATATCTTGCAAAAACATAGATATTATATACAGTTTACCATTAGCTTAAGAGTACCATCATGCTTAGTCAGATTTTTTTTTTTTAAACCAAAAAAAAAAACAACTTGAGGCATGTTAATCATCAATGATGCTCTTTGAACAAAACATCAGTCATGTATCACTTGCAAAATGAAGACAGGTCGTGTGTATTACTTTAGATTTGCACTTGCAATTATTCAACTACATCCTCGATTATATCTTGTGTTTCTCCTGAGGTCATGGGTAATTTGTCGTACCTAAACGAATTACTCTTTACATAGTTGTGTTAGGTATATGGGATTTTATCAAAACGTACGCAGGAAAATGTATTCGAGTG
>CM060323.1:33895594-33898094 GCA_030674155.1 Stramonita haemastoma | reverse complement strand
AAATCTCAATTTTGTCAGTAGACGATTTTTACGGGTTTCGTAATAATGATGTAGTTTGCTCTCTCTTCTCTCTCTCTCTCCTCTCTCTCTCTCCTCCTCTCTTCCCTCTCCTCCTCCTCCTCTCTCTCTCTCTCTCCCTCTCTCCTCTCTCCTCTCTCTCTCTCTCTCTCTCCTCTCTCTCTTCCTCTCTCTCTCTCTCTCTCTCTCTTCTCTCTCTCTCTCCCCTTCCACTCTCTCTCTCTCTCTCTCTCCTCCATCTCTCTCTCTTTTTCTCCTCTCTCTTCTCTGTATTCTCACCCCCCTCCCCCTCAAGTTCACTCTAGACAGGGTGTGTAGGCAGATACTTGACTTATGCCTGTGGATTCCCGTGGGAACATAGGGCCGCAACAACACTCCTCCAACGGACTCGGTTCTGGGAGATCCTCTTCAGCTCGACCCATGTCATTCCGGCTGCCTTCGTCTCTGCTTCAGTGCTTCTGCGCCAGGTCTGTTTTGGTCGACCTACTTTCCGCTTCCCTTGTGGGTTCCAGTCAAGGGCCTGCCTGGTGACATCTGAAGCAGGCTTGCGGAGCGTATGGCTGATCCATCCCCATTTCCTTTTCTTGATCTCCGTCTCGATTGGAGCGTGTCTGGTCCTGTCCATAGTTCTTCGTTTGAGACTACTTCTGGCCACCTGATACCAAGGATGTTCCTAAGACATCTGTTGGTGAATGTCTGGAGTTTTTGGGTGTTGGTCTTTGTGTGTAGGCAGATGGTCTAGTGGTTAAAGTTTTGCCCTCCTCATCTGACGGCCCCGGTTCGAGCCACCACCGAGGCACTCTTTCAAGGAGATTCTTTCCCCCTGAAGGTTTTTCCCCCGGTAGATTTTCCCCTGAAGATTTTCCCCCTGGAGTTAACATCAGTACTGACTCCACTCCGCCGAAAGTCCTTCAGATGAGACCGTAAACTGTTTGTCCGTGTGCTCACACACGCAGACCATCTTGCTCACAGGTTAAAAACCTGTTCCACCTTTTTGAAGAGTAGGCTATTTTGTACCGGTAGAAACGGATAGCAATTTTTATTTTTGGTGTCTTATTTAAACATCACCCCGAAGTCGGAATGCAGCTTCCTAAGGGGTGGGCACAGACGGTGGCATACGCTAAATCTCAAATCTGTGAACCTCAGGGAAGAAAACCCACAAAACAAACCAACTAAGAAAACCGAAACAGAAGCAACAAACCTTGAGGTAAATTGTCATATATATATATATATATATATATATATATATATATATATATATATATATATATATATATATATATATATATATATATATATATATATATATATATATATATATGACCAGTTTTGGATTGCCTTAGAGCATCATTATTCTTGTCTAAGTACACTAACTTCGTGGGTTGGGGTTTTTATGATAAACTTTGGATAAAATCGAAAACTGGATGTAAAAAAAAAAGAAATCAAAGCCACAATATCTTCGAAATGAAAGATTTTGTCTTGTCTTTCTAACTAGAGCTACATGTCAAAGTCCGGTAATTTTTTTTAATGTATTTTTCTTTGTTTTATTTTGTTCACTTTATTATTAATAAGTTCTAACAGTGCCTTGAAAACTAGTGTCACATAAGGTGATGTATTATTTTATAGATATAGACTAGCGTATTTACACAAACACACTTTTTGTGGGTTTTCCCCCCCATACGGTTTGGAATGCCTACTCATATAAACTGGTGGAATGTACATGAATAAATCCAATGCCAGTTTGTTTGTTTTTACCAATCATTGTGATAGTACTTTCAGATTTTGTGTCGACTCTATCTGCAGCTTGTCTACACGGGGAAATATTTACCTGTCTGTACAGAAAGCGAGATAAGCCCGGGAATATGTCAGTGCAAAACTGACTAACATAATTATTTTACTGTTTTCCGAAAAATTCACGTTTGTTGCTGTTGGTGGTGGTGGTTTGTTTGTTGTTGGTGTTGTTGTTTGGATTTTTTTTTTTAGGGGTGGGATATTTTTGTGTGGGTTTGTTTGGGTTTTTCTTTTTTTTTTCTTTTTCTTTTTTATCACAATTGATGGCCGCATTGCTTATTTTAATATTTTCATTGAATCCGGCCTGAAGACAGCTATTTTGATATACAAATGAATGGGTACAACCATCAGATTGTCAAAATGTCGATTTTTGTTTATTATGCAGCAGTATGAGATCGAGTACAACAATAAGAATACAAGGTTGAGGTTGTAAATGTGTAATACACTGACGGCAGAGAGAGAAGTTTTCAATCATATAAAGAAGCTTGTGTGAAAAGCAAAAACTTAAAACAAAAAACAAAAAATTCAAAAAAGAAACTGAGCTTTACTTCATACCAAGAGCTTTGCTGTGTCAAGAGGAAAAGAAAATGAGGTAGGTCATGTTTACTCGGTCATGTCTATGGAAGGAAAAACCTGCAGAAGAAGTGGAAAAAATTGTGCATCTTTTAACTAATGATACAGCTAGTCTGAT
>CM060323.1:33883094-33890594 GCA_030674155.1 Stramonita haemastoma | reverse complement strand
CAACATGTATTTTGTAACATGCTATAGCCCTCATGAATGGATAAGGGGACATTTATGAGGTAGGACCCATTAGTATGCTCAGAGGCAGTAATCACAGCGGATTTGTACAATTTCATTATTGTATCTAGTAGAAGATGTGATGCCATTTCTTGAAAGTGTTGTTTCCCTGAGGACAACATTAAAGAGAAGCTTCAGAGCAGCTGTACAGCGATTGTTTATGCATATTAGTTTGGTGTGTGTGTGTGTGTGTGTGTGTGTGTGTGTGTGTGTGTGTGTGTGTGTCTATGTCTGTGGGTGTGGGGGGTGTGCGTACGTGTGTGTGTGTGTATGTGTCTGTGTGCGTGCGTGCGTGCGTGTGTGCGTGTATGCATGTACACGTCTTCTCTCTCTCTCTCTCTCTCTCTCCTCTCTCTCTCTCTCTCTCTCTCTCACCACCACACCACACACACACACAACACACACACACACACACACACACACACCCACACACACACACACACACACACACACACACACACACAACCACACACACACACATACATACATACATACATAATATATATATATAATGTTATTATATATATATATATAAAATTTATATATATTATATGTGTATATCACACACACACACATGCGCGCGCATGCATTCATGTACGCACGCATTGTGACAACAAATAGATACACAAAAAATTGCCTTTTTCTCTTCTTTTTTTTTTTTTATTAATGCATGATAAAATGTACACCAGTCACACACGGTTTCCTTCACTGATTGCTCACAGAAATGATTCCTATAAACAACCCATCAGACCATCTGCCCTTTCCACAACACCATATCACAGCCAGTCACTTCAAGCACTAGGAAAGTAACAATGTCTTCATAATAACAATATGAATAATAATATTATGGAATTTATATATATATAGTGCGGAATCGTGTGAAGCAAACTAATCAAAGCTCTTGCAGTGAAATGAGAGACGCGTCCATGCAACTGTTCACAAATAAAATTAACAAATTATATATGTACACACACACATACATGCACAAACGCACACACACACACATACATACATGCACACACGCACACACACACACACACATACACACGCACGCATGCACATACAAACTCACACACACGCTACACCAAGGTGATGGAGATAGAGAAGACTGATTGAAAGTAGGAACATATGTGAGGTGTAATGATAGAGGAAGATCCTAGGTAGGAAATAATGTGTCTTTAGGTAAGATTTGAACGAGTCATTGAAGAATTTTGGCAAAGGGAGAGAGGGAGATCGTTCCAGATAGATGGATCAGAAATACTGAAAGAACAACATCCGACACTGGATTGTTTGAACCTTAATATTTGTAAGTACATGGTATCTGCATGGAAGGTGCAGAGAGAGGAAGGTGCAGTCTTGTGTAGACATTTGTTTACAAAGGGTATTGATCTTGTACTTCACGCTTTGTGCAACTGACAAAGATCACAAATTAATTTGAAACAGAAACATGCTGTTCCTAACAACAGCATGTATGCATCCTGTACGACAACAATATGACAAAACAGAGTTGCCCTGAAATTGGGAATACCCTGGTTGAAGCCAGCAGGCAGACCTCCTGCAGAGTTACTAGCACAAGGAGAAAGCCAGGCACTGTGAAATATGTGAACACAGAGAAGATACGTGCACAAAATTCTACAAATACAACAAAACAAACGACTTTTGGAAGGCTTCCATTTGGGTAATGGTTAGCTTAGAAAACCAAAATTCATAAACCCATTCATCGATTTGATCTTACTGTTTGAAAAAGTCATGATGAAGCCTATTACAGACTTGTTTTTACATCATACATTTTAGAGTTTTTACTGCATTTATTTTTTTTATAACAGGTTAGAAAGTTCGATGTAGAGTTACACTTGATGCAGAAAGCATTTGGAGGTGGTGAACAGGAAAAGAAGAAAAAAAAGAAAGAAAAAAAAAAAAGAAACAGGAAAAATATTCATGCTTGGTGCCAGATTTTTTTTCATTTCACACTGAAAAGCAATTCACTATGCACAGCTTTGGAAGTACATACATACCCCCCCCCCCCCCCCTCTCTCTCTCTCTCTCTCTCTCTCTCTCCCCCTCTCTCTATCTTTCTTTCTTTCTTTCTTTCTCTTTCTATCAAAATACAGACAGCACATTATGATTTGATATGTTTCTCTTTGAATGAACTTTTTGGTCTTTTTCTATCAATGATTGACAGAGCTACTTTCAATAAGAAAACAGGGATAACAGCCATATATATGCAGAAATTTGTTATTTTTGATTCACAGGTATATGAAGGGAAGATTAACAGTAAGCACCTGCGTATGACACAAGGATCATATCAACAAAATAACGATGGCAAAGACTCATGGCAACCAGAATTTTCAGAATATTCACAATGTGACAAGTCACAAATATGCTCAGAATAACTTATGATTTTTTTTTTTTTAATCTGAGCAAATAATCAGAATTCTGAAATATGTACAAAACAAAATGCTTGAATACTGAAGAGGCAGTAATAATACAGGGCAAATACAATTTCATTACTGTAACAGTTTGTTTTTTTTAATTATCATTACTGTAACAGTGAGCCAACAACCAGGACTGCAGTTTTCTCCCTTTACTTCAAAGAATGTATCATGTAAAGTAATAGTTAATGATTCAACTTTTTTTTTTTTAATTCGATTCTGTTCCTCAGCTAGAGCTCCGCAGTTTAAACACCAATGGTGAGATTTTGCGTATTCAGTGTGACTGTTATTAAACATCATTAGCTGAATTCCAACTTCACAGATAAAAGGATAAAATAAATGTCTGATGTGCTGATGCAAGAGCCTAAGTTTTCTCTTTAAAAAGCATTTGAATAAATGTTATCAGTGTGGATCTTCATTAGGTTTTTACTCCTCTTAACCTTTTCGCTGCTGACCTATTTTGCTCAGGCCTATGCTGAAGAAATTTTCAGAAACAGACAAAAATCACGCATATGATTTTCAATTGCTATTAATTCAGGAAATTCCTAAGATAGCTACATAAAAGTATATACTGAATGAAAGGAAATTAAATGAAGATTGTATTTGTGACAATTTTAAAAATATATAATCAGACGGACAGACACACATGTGCGCGGGCAGGCACGCACGCACACGCGCGCACACACACACACACACACACACACACACACACACACACACACCTGCTCTTCACACAAACACACAGCCAGGGAGCCAGGGCAGATGTCAGCAAGAACAATAGCTCATCAACAAAACAAACAGACACACACGCTGATAACTGACAGCTAACGAGTAGCCTAAGTGACAAGTGACACACGAGGTCGCAACCACTTCAAAGTAGATCAAACACATCGGCCACTCTGTGACTGGCTCGCTCGCTCACTGACCAAGCCCTGACCAAAGGTGCAACCATATGATACACACATTTAGTTGTTCTGTTTATGAATAAACAGAGAAAAAAAGCAATATAAATATGTTATAAAAACGAATAAAGCCCTCAAATATACCCAACTGCATCTCAAACGATACGATCTTCATGTTCCGATTCAGACTACGAGTACGCAGAAGTTTCTTCGGATCAAAACCCGAGTCGTTTGCATCAACTTCGCAAAGTTCGATGTGAACTGAATAAAAAAAAAAACCCTAATCTCCACTATCTTGATCTCTATAAATTTCATCAATAACTTCGGCAACTGTGTAGGTCAGTTGAGGGACAGCCATTGCTTCGAAAACCCCAAAATTGAACTTCGCAGTACCTTGTTTACCTTGCCAATTGAACATCATAAAATATGCAAATAACTTGAACAAATGGGACTCATGGGTTGAAGATACATCAAGGGAGCTAAACAAATCATAATAAGAAGGATTTTCAGCAATGCTGAGCGAAACAGAGAGAGCGTTGGTTCATGACGAGCGGCGCTCGTCAACACAGCATTGCAGGTGGCGGTTTCTATGACGAGCGGCGCTCATCAACAGCGCAGTGTAGGGGTTAACAACATCCTTTTTTTTTTTCTCCTTTCTCTCTTTTGTTTTTAATCATATCAAAATAGTGTTGACAAATACTCATTGTTACATTTTTTTTAACAACTTTAAAAAACAAAAACAAAAAAAACCAATGATAAGATGATATTGACAGAGGCAGATTGTTATATTCTTTTCTTTAGTATTGTCTTTCTTTTTACAATCAGAAAGACATCATGACATTAAAAAAAAAGTGGATTATTATTCTGATAAAATTGAAGTAGGCAATTTTCCTTCTTTGTACTTTCAGTGGATAAGAATGCCAACAGTTTTATTCTTTTTATATAAAGTATAAAAAAAAATAATAATAATAAATAAAAAAAATTTATAGACACAAACAGTAAGGTGTGAAAACCTGATGAAGATCCACTCTCATAACAACAAAAATACTCAACCAACCCAACAAGAAACGAGCATCTAAACTGACAGAACTTACCACCGATATCTCAAAATACATAATCACACCCACTCCACATTCCAACCAATAAAAGGAAATTACAGCCGATGGGATCCCTGTATATTCTAACCAATCAACAAGAAGAAAGTTGAGTTAGGGGTTAAATGGTGCTAAGGTGTAAGGCATCAGAGTGTAATTGTCACCAACTTGTTGCTTTCCAAATGGCTGGCTTTTCAGTGGACACTGGAACTTGGGATGATAACAATTTAGAAATACCAGAAAATTCGTGGTTAGTGCTATGTTAGTAAGGGAGGCAGTTAATCAAACAAAACCAAAGTAAACAAGAAGGAAGAGGAGAAGAATCATACAATGTACAGTTGATGGGAGGGTTGTTGTTTTTTTTAATATAGCTATTTCTGATGTTTTGCATACCTTTCAGCAATTTCTGAATTTAGAAATTTCAAAACGGGACCTGACCCTGAGAATGTGAAGAAAAGTACAAATCATCTCCTACAGAAAAACCTGCACTTATTCTCATTACCCTTCCAACACAGCTCAGAAATTTCTATAGAACTTATAAGGCATAAAACTAACAGTCGGCTAAACTTCAACATTTGTATAGGTGGGTTTAGCATTTGGTTTCTTTTTCACAGCGCAAAAATCTACCACAACTCAAGTCAAGGGTCCATGGACCAGTGTTAAAACAACACACCCCTTCCTTTCACCAAGTTCCAAGTACTGACAATTCCTACAACCAGGTAGGGGCTGGGATGGAGTCGGATGGAAAAGCAGCTCCAAGAAGCTGAAAATGGAGTAAACTGACAGCTGTGTTCTTAAACAAACCATTTTTTTTCCGTATAATTTAGATGAGGGAGAGGAGATGGGCGCCGCCCTCAATATGCTGGCCCCTAGAGAAAGTTGAGGTCTCTGACACCTTGCTTCCTTATGACTGCCTAGGTTATAGGACACCTTTACCTTTTTTTTTTTTTTTTTTACCTATAATTTTGATACGGTATGGTCATTCTTCACTGCGTGTCCTCCAAGAGGGAGGAGGGTGGTGGTGACCCAGCCACCAGCAAGTGACACAACACTGTTTCACCCTCGGGGGCTCCTCAGACTTGCATCTGGCTCAGTCACTGCAGAATAATATACAGGCCCTCACAGCTAACTTGGAAATAAATCACTGCAGAATAAAATACAGGCCCTCACAGCTAACTTGGAAATAAATCACTGCAGAATAATATACAGGCCCTCACAGCTAACTTGGAAATAAATCACTGCAGAATAATATACAGGCCCTCACAGCTAACTTGGAAATAAATCACTGCAGAATAATATACAGGCCCTCACAGCTAACATGGAAATAAATTATGTCACTGTTAAAATCAAGGGGGGGGGGGGGGGAGGGGCAGGATAGCCTAGTGGTCAGAGCATTGCACTCGCAATTTAACGATTCAGGTTCCATTCCCGTTCAAAGGTATTTTTCCCCTGGAGGTTTTTTTTTCCCCCAGGAGTTAACAGTGGTGCTGACTCCACTCTCCCCAAAAGTCCTTTGGATAAGACTATAAACCAAGACCCATGAGCGAACACACGCAGAATATCTTGCACATACGTTAAACCCAGTTCAGCTTTTCGTAAGAGTAGGCCATTGTGTGCCAGTGGGAACAGGTGACAAGATTTACAAAACTGCCTACACATGGGAACTGGATGTAAAACAAAAAAGCGCACGAGTGCTTATCCCATTATCCTTGATATAAAAGAATTTTTTTAAAATATATATATATATATCAAGGCGACTCTCAGTCTGACCTCCTGACAGAAGCTGACTGAAAAGACTCCTCAGGAGAATTGCTCATGGCTGATGGTATGGATGGATGGAGGTATGTCATGATCACTCCCAGGCATACATACTCTCTTTGCCAGGCCGGGCAGTTTCAAGACACACTGCCTGGTGCCAGCAGTAGTTTTGCTGGTTGGTTGTTGGGTTGTTGTTTTTTAACAGTGTGGGCTCTACTGACTTCTAAAGGAGTTATGGGAGATGTCAGCTCAGGTTAAGAGAATGATACTAGCAGTCATTTACTTGGTCTGTTTATCTGCTCACAGAATGATAGCAATTTACATGGTCTGTTTATCTGCTCACAGAATGATAGCAATCATTTACAGGGTCTGTTTATCTTTTTTAAAAAAAACGATAGCAATCATTTACAGGGTCTGTTTATCTTTTTTAAAAAACGATAGCAATCATTTACAGGTCTGTTTATCTGCTCACAGAATGATAGCAATCATTTACAGGGTCTGTTTATCTTTTTTAAAAAAAACGATAGCAATCATTTACAGGGTCTGTTTATCTGCTCACAGAATGATAGCAATCATTTACAGGGTCTGTTTATCTTTTTTTAAAAACGATAGCAATCATTTACAGGGTCTGCATCTGCTCACAGAATGATAGCAATCATTTACATGGTCTGTTTATCTTTTCAAAAAACGATAGCAATCATTTACATGGTCTGTTTTTCTGTTCAGAAAACCACAGCAGTCATTTACATGGTCTGTTTATCTTTTCAGAGAACAATAGCAGTCATTTACATAGTCTGTTTATCTGTTCAGGGAACCACAGCAGTCATTTACATGGTCTGTTTATTTGTCTGTTCAGGGAACCATACAAGTCATTTACATGGTCTGTTTATCTGTTCAGGGAAAGACAGCAGTCATTTACATGGTCTGTTTATCTGTTCAGGGAAAGACAGCAGTCATTTACATGGTCTGTTTATCTGTTCAGGGAAAGACAGCAGTAATTTACACGGTCTGTTTATCTGTTCAGGGAAAGACAGCAGTCATTTACACGGTCTGTTAATCAGTTCAGAGGCTGAAAGCAAGCTATGTACAAGCTGTGTTTGTTTGCTAGTTAACATGACAAATTTATTGCCTTATTTTTCTCTCCAGAAGCACTATTTGACAGTAAGATACATATAAATGATAAACTGTACAAGAGTTGGAACACATCGATATTGTTTTTTTTTGCTTTAAGGGAGGATTTTTTTTTAACATTTCATG
>CM060323.1:33850594-33878094 GCA_030674155.1 Stramonita haemastoma | reverse complement strand
TGTGTAGGTGTGTGTGTAGGTGTGTGTAGGTGTGTGTGTGTGTGTAGTGTGTGTGTGTGTGGTGTGTTGTGGTGTGTGTGTAGTGTGTGTGTGTGTGTGTGTGTGTGTGTGTGTGTGTGTGTGTGTGTGTGTGTTGTGTGAGTGTGTTTGTATGAACATTTGTGTATTTGTTGAGTGTGTGTGTGTGTGAGCGTGTTGTGTGTGTGTGTGTGTGTGTGTGTGTGTGTGTGTGTGTGTGTGTGTGTGTGTGTGTGTGTGTGTGTGTGTGTGTGTGTATGTGTGTGTATGTGAGTGGGTGTCTGTGTCTGTGTGTCTGTGTGTGAGTGTGCACAGGCACACCTCTATACATGCATGCGTGCATGTGTGCGTGCAAAGTCCAGATAAACTTATTCATCTCACGAACTGTGACAAAGGACAGAGGATACATTTTTACAACAATGACAGGCACACACTAAGATAAAGAGCATAGATTACAGCAGGTGATAACATTCCTACCTCTACACATTCCTATCATTCAGATCAGACCTTACTGAGTTACTCCAGCTAGGATAACCATACCTCTTGATGTTTTAACTAGTGAACCTATGCATGTGAAGCCAGTGCACACGTGTGTGTGCGTGTGTGTGTGTGTGTGTGTGTGTGTGTGTGTGTGTGTGTGTGTGTGTGTGTGTGTGTGTGTGTGTGTGTGTCTACAGGTCTGTCTGTCTGTCTGTCTGTCTGTCTGTCAGTGTCTGGCTGGCTCGTTGTCAGTCTGTCTGTCTGTCTCAGTGTCTGTGTGTGTGTGTGTGGTGTGTGTGTGTGTGTGTGTGTGTGTGTGTGTGTGTGTGTGTGTGTGTGTGTGTGTGTGTGTGTGTGTGTGTGTGTACAGGTCTGTCTGTCTGTCTGTCAGTGTCTGGCTGGCTCGTTGTCAGTCTGTCTGTCTGTCTCAGTGTGTGTGTGTGTGTGTGTGTGTGTGTGTGTGTGTGTGTGTGTGTGTGTGTGTGTGTGTGTGTGTGTGTGTGTGGCGCGCGCGCGCGTGCGTCGCGTGCGTGTATGTGTGTGTGTGTATGTGTGTGTGTGTCTACAGGTCTGTCTGTCTATCTGTCTGTCTGTCTGTCTGTCTGTCTGTCTGTCTCTCTCTCTCTCTTTCTCGCACGCACGCACGCACACACACACACACACACACATACATACATACTACACACACACATAGCAACAACAAAAAAACTCATAAAGCACATGAAACAGCTTTAACAAATGATATCAGAGCAAATGGGTCAATATGTGTGTGTGCATGCATGCATGCATGACTGTGTGCGCTCATATGCGTGTGTGCATGCATGCGTGCATGTGTGTGTGTGAGTTGCCTACATGTGCGTTTCTGATCGTTATTTTCCTATCAGTAATCTCTACATGACATGACAATGCCACATGACATGACATGACATGACACAACATGACTCACCTGGCCATGAGCTGGATGCATTGCTGGATGCCACATGTCACTCTGTCAGTGTCCAGTCCCTGTATCACCACCTTCACCAAGGCTTTGCTGACCGCCTGGTCATATCTGCCATCAACACAAAACACACGGTCAACTATCAACACAAAACACACAGTCAACTATCAACACAAAACACATGGTCAAGTCAAGTCAAAGTCAAAAATACCTCAATCATCCCAAGGCCTGGTCATATCTGCCATCAACACAAAACACACAGTCAAATCCAGTCAAAGTCAAAGTCAAAAATACCTCAATCATCCCAAGGCCTGGTCATATCTGCCGTCAACACAAAACTCACAGTCAAGTCCAGTCAAAGTCAAAAATACCTCAATCATCCCCCTTCCCCCAAAAAAAATAAATAAATAAATAAATAAAAATAACAAATAAAATAAAATTTTAAAAATCAAAAAAATATAAACAACTCTTTTTTTTTTAATAACAATTTTAAATATATATTTAATAAAAACCTCAATCATCCCATGAAGGGCAATGTTACAACGCTCATAGGTGCTAGGTACACAATTGATAGGAATCATAATCGTGAAAGAACTAAAAAAAAACCAAAAAAAAACACACACACACACACACAAGAAAGCTATGTGTCATATTTGGAGGGGGGGGTTTAATTCCAAGATAACGTCAAACACACATACACACACATACATCAAACACACATCACACATACATCACACATACGTCAAACACACATACACACACGCATGCATGTACATATGCATGCGCATGCACGCACGCGCACACACACACACACACACACACACAAACACACACACACACACACATCTTCAGTTGTCCTCAGCAGATATCACTGCCTGTGGGACAATCTGGGGGGGGGGGGGTGCTTTAATCTTCTTCTTTTTTTTTCCTGGTTCAAAGTCGGGCATTCCATAGTTACAATATGCTATGTTCAGCCCCCAATGATACAGCCCTACTAAATATGGGTAACAGTGTGGTGTGTGGTGTGGGGGGGGGGGGGGGAAGGTGTGTAGTGTGTGTGTGTGTGTGTGTGTGTGTGTGTGTGTGTGTGTGTGTGTGTGTGTGTGTGTGGGGTGTGTGGTGTGTGTGTGTGTGTGTGTGGTGGTGTGTGTGTGTGTGGTGTGTGTGTGTGTGTGTGTGTGTGTGTGTGTGTGTGTGTGTGTAGTGTGTAGTGTGTGTAGTGTGTGTGTTGTGTGTGTTGTGAGTGGGGGGGGGGGGGGGGGTGAGGTGTGTAGTGTGTGTGTGTGTGGTGTGTGTGTGTGTGTGTGTGTGTGTGTGTGTGTGTGTGTGTGTGTGTGTGTAGGTCTGTAGGTGTGTAGGTGTGTATGTGTGTGTGTATGTGTGTATGTGTGTGTGGCTGTATAATTGTAACATGAATGCTCACCCACTTTCAGTACATGAAGAAATATGTGCATGCATATATATATATGTCTGCACTTAGATATCACATTGTACACACGCAAAAAAAAAAAAAAGACAGTTTTCATTAAAAGAGCTGTACAGTTCAAAATTAGTAGAACTCAACAATTCTCGTCACATTCAACATCAGCAGGAAAAGCACAATACAAGCTAAGCTATGCTATCAGGATGTAAGCCTAGTTGTAGCAAACTGCAACAATTGATGAGTCATTCACAAATTAGGATTTTTCAGAAAAACAAGAACAATGTTGTTCTATTTATAGTGCACTTCCCACAAGCACTAGAGTGACGTGTTCAGGAAGCCATGTTTTGTGAGGCTGAGTTGTTCAATTCATTGGATATATCTCTTCCAAAATTGTGATATTAGACAAATAAATATGATATAAGAGAAATAAATTGAATTTAGACTAATAAAATGTGATATTAAAGAAATAAAGCGGTCTTGGAAAGGAGGGGCATTACAAAATATTTTTTGGGCATACCTTAATTTTGAACTAAATGAAGATGTTGTAAGATACAGTGGGAAAAGTATAATATCCTGAGATGTGTGTGTGTGTTTGTGTGTGTGTGTGTGTGCGTAAGTGTATGTAAACGTGTGTGTGTGCTAGTGTTTGTGCATGCATGTGTGTGTGTGTGTGTGTGTGTGTGTGTGTGTTGTGTGTGTGTGCGCATGTGTGTATGTACATGTGTGTGTGTGTGTGTGCGTGTGTGTTTTGTGTGAGAGAAAGAGAGAGGTGTGTGGGGGCAGGGGGTAGGTGAGTGTATGTGTATGGTTTTTTTTTTCGCAAGATGGAGCTCTGTAGGAATTACATATTAGTAGTAGTAGTAGTATATCATCATCATTATTGTTATCACTACAAATGATGATTGTTATATTACCATTTTATCCTTTTGTTACATTATCAATATTATTATTATTATTATCATTATCATTATTATTATTATTACTATTGTCGTCATCATCATTATTACACCCAGGAGTTGAGGAAGCTGATTGCAAAAATCTCCAATGATCGACTGGACTAGCCTAGGGATAGTTGAAGTGAGGTGATGTCATAAAACTAGAAGTAGTAAGAGTGGTAGATAAGCCAGTAGGTTTGTAGAAGTAGCAATAGGAAAGGATGCATACACACGGGGACCGGATGAAAAAAAGCACATGATTGCTTATTCTGTTATCCTCGATATCAAAGAATAAATAAAAATTAAAAAAATAGGCCTAGGGCCTCTAGCAGTAGCAGCAGTTGTAGCTGTAGTGGCAGTAGCAGCAGCAGCAGAAGTAGTAGTACTAGTAGTAGTAGTAGTAGAAGTAGTAGTACTAGTAGTAGTAGTAGTAGTAGTAGTAGCAGAGTAGTAGATCTAGTAGTAGTAGTAGTAGTAGCAGCAGTAGTAGATCTAGTAGTAGTGTAGTAGTAGTAGTAGTAGTAGTAGTAGTAGTAGTAGTAGTAGTTGTAGTAGTAGTAGTAGTAGTGACGGTTTTTTTTTTTTTATTCTTTCATATCCAGGATAATGATACTGGCTATGGTGTAGTAGGCCTGATACTTTTTACATGTAACAGTAACAAAATGGACGGTGAAGTTCCCAATGGAACACAATATCCGAATAAATATGATCAATACCCGATCTATAGCCTAGTGACACAACTTTTCCATCCGTTCATACTCAAAACAGCATGCCTTCTTGAATAAGAATCCAAAAACTTGGTAAATGTGAAAGATCTACATCCACTGACCATTTTAGCACCTCCTAAAACAAAGTACCAAAACCAAACCTGTTGGGAAAGTTTTGGGTTAGCCTAGGTTACTCACTGAATTCGTTCCTCTTCAAGCTCGTTGACACAGACCAAAGGCATGTCAGCAGACTTATTTAAAACGATTTTCCGCGCACAAGTTGTCGATCAGATTATCAAAACTACTTGTATGACCACCAGCTGTATACAAAATACAGCTGGTTGTGTGGTCGAATCTGTTTCTTTCTTCGCTCAATGAAAAGAATGACAATACGTCCTCTCTCCAATATGGCGGTGTACGGTATAAGCTTTTGGCTAGGCCTAGGCCTACTTCATCAAAAATAGACTTACGTACTTTCCACAATTGATATAAAAATAGATACATTACTAAGCAGTTTTGATTGGCTGGTGGTCGAGTGACGTCGTTTTCTGGAAAATCAAGACTGAAGCCGAATACCCAAAACCTCGCGGATGTCTGTGTAAGTACGCCAGGCCTAATAGGCTTGTGTGCAGTCCCTAAATCGAAGCAGCTTCGCTGGGACTCCAATATAATCGATCCAACCAATATGTATTTGTTTTCCACCAGGTGTTCGTGGAATCGTGCAAGTGCAAGTGCTCCTTTGGGGGGACGGGATAGCCTAGTGGTCAGAACATCACGCTCGCAATATGTACGACCCCGGTTCGATTCCCGTTGGAGGGGATTTTTCTCCTGGAGTTAACATCAGTGCTGACTCCACTCTCCCCAAAAGTCATTCAAATGAGACTATAAACCGAGGCCCTGTGTGCGAACACGTGAAAACATCTTGTGCACACGTTAAATCCCGTTCCACTTTTCGTAAGAGTAGGCCACTGCGTGCCGGTGGAAACAGATGACATTTACAAAACTGCATACACATGGGGACTGGATGTAAAAAAGCACATGAGTGCTTATTCCATTATCCTCGATATAAAAAATAAATAAGAGCTACCAAGAACTAGCCTACAAACATGTTTTGCTGTTGTTGTTTTTTTTAATAGTTTATATGCTAAGAAGATATTTGCTGGCACACGCGACCTTATGATTTACATTTTAAACAATGAAAATCAGGTGGCTTCTATCAACGATTTCTGGCCCCAAATACACAGCCCTTGAAAAGATTTCAGTTTGGGGACACTTCGTTACATTTTCATATTGTTTATTTATTTATTTTATTCTTTTATATGGAGGATAATGGAATAAGCACTCTTGTGCTTTTTTTACATCCAGTCCCGTGTGTATGCAATTTTGTAAATGTCATCTGTTCCCACCGGCACACGATGGCGTACTCTTACGAAAAGCGGAACAGGATTTAACGTGTGCACAAGATGTTCTACGTGCGTTCACACACATTTAGTTTTATGAACACCCATTACCATATACTTCGAGTTCAAAATCAATGCCTCCCAATTCGTCCAGAAATCCAACACCATTGACCGGCAAGGGGGTAAATTAAATGTCACAATTTCTTAACTATTTTCAGTCCTTATTTATTTATTTATTTTTTTATTTATATTTATTTTTATTCTTTTATATCCAGGTTAATGGAATAAGTACTCGTGCGCAATTTTACATCCAGTCCCCGTGTGTAGGCCTATGCAGTTTTGGTAAATCATGTCATCTGTTCCCACCAGCACACGATAGCCTTCTCTTACAAAAAGCCGAACAGGATTTAACGTGTGCGCAAGATGTTCTGCGTGCGTTCGCACACGGGGCCTCGGTTTATAGTCTCATCCAAAGGACTTTTGGGGGGGATGGAGTCAGCACTGAAGTTAACCATTAATAGCAGTAAGAACTGATTGTGTGTGTCTCAGTTTGGGGACACAATCTGATCAAGTCTACTATTAACTTTTATAAATAGATTTGTCATGGTTTTGCTCCCATGCCATATTTACCAAAGTGGTTTGGTTTGGTTTTGGTGCGGCTGTTTGGTGGGGGGGGGGGGGGGAAGGGAGGGGGAGGGATTGGTTGTTTGCTGTTGTTCAGTAACTTTGAGTAATACTGATGTTGTGATTCTTTTTTCTTTAATTACTTCACACACACACATACGCACGCACGCACATACACACACGCGCGCGCGCGCGCGCACGTACGTACGCACGCACCGCGCGCGGTGCACACACACACACACACACTACACGCGCGCGCGCGCGCGCGCGCTAACCTGTTTTTGATTTTCTTGTGTGTCATTGTTGGTTTATCATTTCTGACCAAAGTTACACAGCCTTATAACTTATAGCCTAATAATCTTAAGAGTCACATATTTCTAAAAGTATTTTCTGTTTTAAAGTGTTTCATCACGCAGTGGGAATATAAATGGACAGGTTGACTGTCAGGTGCTGTGGTGTGGTGATTAGGTGATGGAACAGTCCCTAAATCGGATAACTCCGCTGGGACCTGACTATAATCAAACCCGTGTCAGACACAAACTGTCGCCCACGACATGAAATGACAGACACAGCAAGTAGACAGACAGACAGACAGACAGAGATAGGTAGACAGACTACTTGGCTGACTGCCTTGACTATCGATCCCGTTTGGGCCCAAACCATGAGAAGTGGGCTGAGTGCTAGTCTTTCAGATAAGACGATAAACCGAGGTCTTGTGTGTTACACATCATTATTCAGTGCACGTAAAAAAAACCCGCGGCAACAAGAAAGTTGTCCCTGGCAAAATTCTGTAGAAAAAAGCCACTCTGATTGGGAAACAAATATAGTTGCAGACAGGAAAAATAAAATAATAATGGGCGGTGCTGCACTTGTGGCGACGCGCTCTCCCCAGGGAGAGCAGCCCGAATTTCACGCAGAGAAATCTGCTGTGACATAAATTGGTATAAAATATATAAATGAATGAATAAGATAAAGTCTAATGGAGGGACAGATTGACAGAAAGACAAAAAGGTTATTAATTTGTTGGAAACAGTAGTAAAACATTGTCTAGACAAGGTACACTGAAACCAGCTCTTATTCCTGACCCACAAATCTCACCCCAAATCGCACAGATATTGTTCCTTCATCTCTGTTGCTCTAGCTTAGATACATCATGCAAGAATTGTCCCTTGTTTCGTGGTATCTGTGTTTGGCCTCAAACCTTGGCTCAAACCGTCCTTTTATTCAGATCCAGTGACATGTGATAAAAATACCTTTCGGGAATACAAGTATTACTAGTCAGCGACGGTAAAATTAACTCCCGGAAGTACGATTGCTAATTTCGGAGTTTTCCGATTTGACTCATTCAGTCATTGTCAGTTGTTTTTCTATCTCTTGCAATTGCGCGTGCGCATGATCAACGCGAGTTCTTACAGGTCAAAGGGCGTACGCGTGATTGCTGTTTGGATTTGTTGGGGGTTTTGTTGATGGTTTTTTTTGTATGTTTTTGTTTAAATAATTTTCTGTATTCCCACAGATGAAGTTCTATTCCGGGTGACACATACACTGTGGAAATCATCGGGAGTTGAAAACACTGGCGATGTTTTCGATGACATAACTCCATAGGCCTAGTTAGAGCTATGTGTCACAAGGCTAGATATAGCTTTCAATTATATGTTTTTCGTTCCCCAGTGCCGAGACTTACCAACGATGAATATGCGACTGTAAGTACCCACCATTAAGGTACCTGCATTTCGACTTCGTGGATGGTATCTAAACACGACACCCTTGAGCATGCAGTGTGTGTGTGTGTGTGTGTGTGTGTGTGTGTGTGTGTGTGTGTGTGTGTGTGTGTGTGTGTGTGTGTGTGTGTGTGTGTGTGTGTGTGTGTGTGTGTGTGTGTAAATTGTCATCCTTTCCTTCAAGCACTAAACAAGCCTACTCTTCTGAAATGCGGAACAGGTTTTTAATGTGTGGGCAAGATGTTCTGGGTGTGTTCACACACAGGAGTCTGGTTTTCAGTCTCATCCAAAAGACTTTGAGGGGAGGCAGTGGGTACTGGTGTTAACTTTAGAGGGAAAAAAATCCTCCTCGGGCACAGAAACAGGCATCTCAGTCATGGCTGGTCCCAGACCCTCAGATCAGGGGCTGTAACCACTAAACTACCCCCCTTCCCCTTCCCCCTTCCATAAAGATATTTCAAGAACACAGCCAAAGAGATCATTATACCAATATCATTGTGTTTAAGGTTGGCTGAGAAAAAAATTCTATGTCTGAGTGGTGTGTGTAAGGATACTAAGTTATCATGCATAGCTTTTGTCACCACATCCTCTCCAATTGGCTTTCAAGCTTTATTACTCCCTTGAGCTTAGCTTTTTATATTTTACACACACACACACACACACACACACACACAGTGTATGCAGGGCCCACTTCATTCCTCCCAAAAAGTCCTTAAGATGAGACTATAAACTGAGGTTCCATGCGCCAATGCACGCAGAACACTATGCACATGTTAAAACCCACTCCTTTCTTTCCGAAGAGTAGGCCATTGTGTGCAAGTGGAAAGGGATGAAACATTTACAAGTAAGCTTATTTCTCAATATCTTTAATCTCCCACACCCACCCCCTCAAAGAGCCAATATAATAAGTTGTAGTAACCCACTGTATCAGGTTTCATGGTAAGCTATTAGTGATACTACTTTTGGGTTGGTTATTAAGCAGAGGTCATCTGCTTCAAAAAAGTGTCTATCATTAGACAATGCGAACTCCGTAGAATTACGGCATGGTAATGATGGTTGGTTGATGGTGCACAACACTACTCGGATGCATTTCATATACACTTTTCAAAAGATAAATTTTAAATAGCTTAAAGTAAATAGAAAAGATTACATTATTTCATTTCTATTTTTCCTTCAAAACTAGCAATATATACAGACATCATATCAACAATTACATTGTATAATTTCGTAAATTTACAAAAACTAATTAAAAGCTACAAATGCTAGAATTGTCAATTAATGCAGCTATCTGTATCTTTTAAGAAAAATTTACACTGAGCAAATCATCCCCATCTGAAAACACTAGCCTAAGGCCGTTGTTTTGGATGAATGACATCATTCCATATTTGGATAACTGTCATTATAAATAGGCTGGCTTTGGATTTCATTCTTTCCTTCCGGCTAGGCTCCAAGGCTCGCCACTGATGAGATAGCCTATAGCCTATGATGAGACAGCTAAGCCTATGATGAGACAGCCTATAGCCTATGATGAGACAGCCTGTAGCCTATGGTGAGATAGCCTATAGCTATGTGAGACAGCTATAGCCTAGATGAGATAGCTGTAGCCTATGATGAGACAGCTATAGCCTATGTGAGATAGCCTATAGCTATGGTGAGACACCTATAGCCTATGATGAGACAGCCTGTAGCCTATGATGAGACAGCCTATAGCCTATGATGAGATAGCCTATAGCCTATGGTGAGACAGCCTAGCCTATGATGAGACAGCCTATAGCCTATGGTGAGACAGCCTATAGCCTATGATGAGACAGCCTGTAGCCTATGATGAGAGCTGTAGCCTATGATGAGACAGCCTTAGCCTATGATGAGACAGCCTGTAGCCTATGATGAGACAGCCTGTAGCCTATGATGAGACAGCCTGTAGCATGATGAGACAGCCTGTAGCCTATGATGAGACAGCCTGTAGCTATGATATGATGAGACAGCCTGTAGCCTATGATATGATGAGACAGCCTGTAGCCTATGCAATGGTTTGTACCCATCATTAAGGTACCTGCATACCGACTTCGGGACAATGTCCAAACACACCTTGTCCAGGGGCTTTTTTATTTATTTTGTCATCCTTTCCTACAGGCACTAAAATTAAAATGACCTACTCTTTTGAAAGACAGAACAGGTATTTAATGTGTGTGCAAGATGTTCTCATGTGTTGAACAGGGGACTCTGGTTTTTAAGTCTCACCCAAAAGACTTTCAAGGGAGGGAGTCTGTACTGATGTTAACTTCAGAGGGAAAATATAGTCTTCTTCAACAAGGCCTCAGTCCCAAGGGGCAAGGGGATGTAGAAGGCTAGATATAAGTGAAATAATGGCACTGGAAAGTCATTTACAGATCTGTTTATGTCAATTTGAAGGATAATGAAATAAGCACTCATATGTGTGTGTTTAATTATCATTTATTTATTCTTTTATATCAAGGATAAAGGAATAAGCACTCGTGTTTTTACATGGAGTCCCTGTGTGTATGCAGTATTGTAAATCTTGTCATATGTTCCCACCTGCACACAATGTCCTACTCTTAGAGAAAGCGGAACAGGTTTTACTGTGCGCAAGATATTCTGCATGTGTTGCCTGGTTTATAGTCTCATTTGAATGACTATTCGGGAGAGTGGAGTCAGCACTGATGTTAACTCCAGGGGGAAAATCCCCTCGAACAGGAGTGTGTGTATTGTGTGTGTGTTTACATCCAGGCCCTTGTGTGACATGCAGTTTTGTAAATTTTGTCATCCCTTCCCACCAGCACACAATGGCCTACTCTTGGAATGGATTTTAACATGTGTGCCAGATGTTCTACTGTGCATTGGCACATGGGACCACTGTTTATAGTCTCATCCCAAGGACTTTTTTGGAGGAGTGGAGTCGGTTCTGATGTTAATTCCAGGGGAAAATATTTCCAAAAGAAACAAGGAGTGGTAAAAATTGGGAAATTTTCAGCACACAATTTCCAAGTAGTGGGGATGCTATTGACAGAAGAGCCCTTGGCATCCCCTAGGGGCTAAGTAGCCTACTTGTCCTGGCTTCACTGCATTAGGCCTAGGCCTGCTCTCCCCTAGGAGAGCAGGTCGCCACAAGAGCCATGCCATCCATTATTTTTGTTTCTTTTCCAGTCTACAAGTCAACTGTATTTGCGTCCCTATCAGGGTGGCTTTTTTCTACAGAATTTTTCATGGATTTTTTTTTTTAACAAGCACTAAATAATTATGTGTCACACACGATCTGGGTTGTCTCATCTGAAAGACTAGCACCTAGACCACCACTCATGGTCTAATGGAGGGGGGGAGAGAAGTTTTGGGCCTAAAGCATGCCTACAATTTACCACATGGACTGTCCCCCCCCCCCCCCCCCCCCCCCCCCCCCTCATGATCTAATGCATGGGGGGAAAGTTTTGGGCCTAAAGCATGCCTACAATTTAATGCATGGGGGAAAAGTTTGGGCCTAAAGTATGCCTAAAATTAACATTTGTGGCGCTCCACCACGAAATGAGTCGCTTAGCACATTACCCAATTTTGCGTAGGAGCCTATTAAAGGCAGGTGGGTCAAGTTGTAATTTTGGATTTTGATTGATTATTAAACAGATCTTGTATTTACTTACAATGAAATATCAAGGATAATTTTTACTCCTTTTGCTGTTAAATGTGTTTTGATAATACCAAAGCACTCATTCTGACAACTTTTACAAAAATTTAAACTTGCCCGTTTTCATTTGTCCCATCTGCATCTATCATTTCAATTTGTAATAATGTTGCACAGAATTGTCCGATTTTCTATCTGTTTTTTGTATTTGATAGCCACTTTATTGCACATTAATAGCATGTCAATAACTAAGAATTGATCTCTGGTGCACTCCATCTCATTATGTGGTGGAGTGTCACATATAGGTTGCCCACTCCTCCCTGTAAACGAGCTAGGCCTAGTATAAAACAGGGTAGCCATAGGGATTCATAGTAAGCTAGTATTATTGTTTTTGGATTGAGTATTGAGCAGAGATCATCTGCTTCTAAAAAGTGTCAATCATTAAACAATGCTGGAACTCCGTAGAGAACCGCAGTGGTAATGATGGTTGGTTGATGGTGCAGGTATCACCTTGGTTGCGATTTCATATATACTATTTTAAAGATAAATTTTAAAGTAGCTTAAAGTCATTAGTAAATATTACACTATTTTCTTTCTATTTTTCCATGAAAATTTACAATACACACAGACTTCATATCAACAATTACGTTGTATAATTTTGTAAATTTATAAAAACTAGTTAAATGCTATAAATTCTTATGTTGTAAATTAGAAGAGCAATCTCTATATTATAAGAAAAATATACACTGAGCAAATCATTCCCATCTGAAAACACTAGCCTAAGGCCATGTTTTGGATGACATCCTTTCAGAGCTAGAGCTATGTGTTGCTAGATATAGGCTAGCTTTCCATTTAATTGTTCATTCCCCGGGTAGAGCTCTCAGGCTTACCAACAATGAGATGTAGCATATGGGGACTGTTGGTAGGCCTACCCACCATTAAGGTACCTATATACCATCTTCGGAGATGATAACTCACTCTCATCCATGGTTTTTGTTTTAAATTGTCCTCTTTTTCTTTCTTTTTGAAGAGGAGAACAGGTTTGTAGTGTGTCTGTGCAAGATGTTCTACACGTGTTGGCACATGGTACTCTGGTTTTTAAGTCTCATCCAAAAGACTCTGGTGGGAGGGAGTCTATACTGATGTTAACTTCAGAGGGAAAATAATCCTCCTGAACACCAGGGCCTAAGTCGTGGCTCATCCCTGGCCCTCAAATCAGGGGCTGTAACCACTAGACTACCCCCTCCCCCCTTCCATAAAGATATTTCAAGAACACAGTCAAAGAGATCATTATACCAATATCATTGTGTTTAAGGTTGGCTGAGGGAAAACATTGCCTGTCTGAGTGGTTTGTGTAAGGATACTAAGTTATCATGCATAGTTTTTTGTCACCCCATCCTCCCAATTGGCTTTCAAGCTTTATTTACCCCTTGAGCTTAGCTGTTATATATTTACACACACACAGAGTGTATGTAGGGCCCACTTCATTCCTCCCAAAAAGTCCTTGAGATGAGACTATAAACTGAGGTTCCATGTGCCAATGCACGCAAAACACTGTGCACATGTTAAAATCCCACTCCTTTCTTTCAAAGAGTAGGCCATTGTGTGCAAGTGGAAAGGGATGAAACATTTACAAGTAGGCTTATTTCTCAATAACTTAAATCTCCCACACTCACCTCCCTGGAAGAGCTAATATAACTAGGTAGTAGCCCCACTGTATCAGGTTTTATGGCAAGCTATTAGTGTTACTACATTTGGGTTGATTATTAAGCAGAGGTCATCTGCTTCAAAAAAGTGTCCATCATTAGACAATGCCGGCATGGTAATGATGGTTAGTTGATGGTGCACAACCCTATTTGGATGCATTTCATATACACTATTTTATAAGATAAATTTTAAAATAGCTTAAAGTAAATAGTAAAGATTACATTATGTCATTTCTATTTTTCATTCAAAACTAGCAATATATACAGACATCATATCAACAATTACATTGTATAATTTCGTAAATTTACAAAAACTAATTAAAAGCTACAAATGCTAGAATTGTAAATTAATACAGCTATCTGTATCTTTTAAGAAAAATTTACACTGAGCAAATCATCCCCATCTGAAAACACTAGCCTAAGGCCGTTGTTTTGGATGAATGACATCATTCCATATTTGATATCTGTCATTATAAATAGGCTGGCTTTGGATTTCATTCTTTCCTTCCCAAAGAGCTCCAAGGCTCGCCACTGATGAGACAGCCTATAGCCTATGATGAGATAGCCTATAGCCTATGATGAGAGCTATAGAGCACCTATAGCCTATGATGAGACAGCCTGTAGCCTATGAGATAGCTAAGATGAGATAGCAGTTAGCCTATGATGAGACAACCTTAGCCTATGATGAGACAGCCTGTAGCCTATGATTAGACAGCCTATAGCCTATGATGAGACAGCCTGTAGCCTATGATGAGACAGCCTGTAGCCTATGTGAGACAGCCTATAGCCTATGTGAGACAGCCTATAGCCTATGATGAGACAGCCTGTAGCCTATGATGAGAAGCCTGTAGCCTATGATGAGACAGCCTGTAGCCTATGATGAGACAGCCTATAGCCTATGATGAGACAGCCTGTAGCCTATGATGAGACAGCCTGTAGCCTATGATGAGACAGCCTATAGCCTATGATGAGACAGCCTGTAGCCTATGATGAGACAGCCTGTAGCCTATGATGAAACAGCCTGTAGCCTATGATGAGACAGCCTATAGCCTATGATGAGACAGCCTATAGCCTATGATGAGACAGCCTATAGGCTATGCAATGGTTTGTACCCATCATTAAGGTACCTGCATACCGACTTCAGGACGATGTTCAAACACACCTTTGTCCTTGGGGCTTTTTTTTAATTTTGTCATCCTTTCCTACAGGCACTAAAATTAAAATGACCTACTCTTTTGAAAGACAGAACAGGTATTTAATGTGTGTGCAAGATGTTCTGATGTGTTCAAACAGGGGACTCTGGTTTTTAAGTCTCATCCAAAAGACCTTCAAGGGAGGGAGTCTGTACTGATGTTAACTTCAGAGGGAAAATATAGTCTTCTTCAACAAGGCCTCAGTCCCAAGGGCAAGGGGATGTAGAAGGATAGATATAAGTGAAATAATGGCACTGGACAGTCATTTACAGACCTGTTTATTTATTTATCAATTTCAAGGATAATGAAATAAGCACTCATATGTGTGTGTTTAATTATCATTTATTTATTCTTTTATATCAAGGATAAAGGAATAAGCACTCGTGTTTTGTTTTGTTTTTACATCGAGTCCCTGAGTGTATGCAGTATTGTAAATCTTGTCATATGTTCCCACCTGCACACAATGTCCTACTCTTACGAAAAGCGGAACAGGTTTTAATGTGCACAAGATATTCTGCATGTGTTGCCTGGTTTATAGTCTCATTTGAATGACTATTCGGGAGAGTGGAGTCAGCACTGATGTTAACTCCAGGGGGAAAATCCCCTCCAACAGGAGTGTGTGTATGTGTGTGTGTTTACATCCAGGCCCTTGTGTGACATGCAGTTTTGTAAATTTTGTCCTCCCTTCCCACCAGCACACAATGGCCTACTCTTCGGAATGGATTTTAACATGTGTGCCAGATGTTCTACTGTGCATTGGCACATGGGACCACTGTTTATAGTCTCATCCCAAGGACTTTTTTGGGAGGAGTGGAGTCGGTTCTGATGTTAATTCCAGGGGAAAATATTTCCAAACGAAACAAGAAGGAGTGGTAAAAATTGGGAAATTTTCAGCACAGAATTTCCAAGTAGTGGGGTTGCTATTGACACTGAAAGAGCCCTTGGCATCCCCTAGGGCTAAGCTACTTGTCCTGGCTTCTCTGCATTAGGCCTAGGCATGCTCTCCCCTAGGAGAGCAGGTCGCCACAAGAGCATGCCGTCCATTATTTTTGTTTCTTTTCCAGTCTACAAGTCAACTGTATTTGCGTCCCTATCAGGGTGGCTTTTTTTCTACAGAATTTTCCATGGATTTTTTTTAACAAGCACTAAATAATTATGTGTCACACACGATCTGGGTTTCTCATCTGAAAGACTAGCACCTAAACCACCACTCATGGTCTAATGGAGGGGGGGAGAGAAGTTTTGGGCCTAAAGCATGCCTACAATTTACCACATGGACTGTCCACCCCCCACTCATGATCTAATGCATGGGGGGAAAGTTTTGGGCCTAAAGCATGCCTACAATTTAATGCATGGGGGAAAAGTTTGGGCCTAAAGTATGCCTACAAATTAACGTATAGGTTGCCCACTCCTCCCTGTAAACGAGCTAGGCCTAGTATAAACAGGGTAGCCATAGGGATTCATAGTAAGCTAGTATTATTGTTTTTGGATTGAGTATTGAGCAGAGATCATCTGCTTCTAAAAAGTGTCAATCATTAAACATGCTGGAACTCCGTAGAGAGCCGCAGTGGTAATGACGGTTGTTGATGGTGCAGGTATCACCTGGATGCGATTTCATATATACCATTTTAAAGATAAATTTTAAAGTAGCTTAAAGTCATTAGTAAATATTACACTATTTTCTTTCTATTTTTCCATGAAAATTTACAATACACACAGACATCATATCAACAATTACGTTGTATAATTTTGTAAATTTATAAAAACTAGTTAAATGCTATAAATTCTTATGTTGTAAATTAGAAGAGCAATCTCTATATTATAAGAAAAATATACACTGAGCAAATCATTCCCATCTGAAAACACTAGCCTAAGGCCATGTTTTGGATGACATCCTTTCAGAGCTAGAGCTATGTGTTGCTAGATATAGGCTAGCTTTCCATTTAATTGTTCATTCCCCGGGTAGAGCTCTCAGGCTTACCAACAATGAGATGTAGCATATGGGGGACTGTTGGTAGGCCTACCCACCATTAAGGTACCTATATACCATCTTCGGAGATGATAACTCACTCTCATCCATGTTTTTTGTTTTAAATTGTCCTCTTTTTCTTTCTTTTTGAAGAGGAGAACAGGTTTGTAGTGTGTCTGTGCAAGATGTTCTACACGTGTTGGCACATGGTACTCTGGTTTTTAAGTCTCATCCAAAAGACTCTGGTGGGAGGGAGTCTATACTGATGTTAACTTCAGAGGGAAAATAATCCTCCTGAACACCAGGGCCTAAGTCGTGGCTCATCCCTGGCCCTCAAATCAGGGGCCGTAACCACTAGACTACCCCCTCCCCCCTTCCATAAAGATATTTCAAGAACACAGTCAAAGAGATCATTATACCAATATCATTGTGTTTAAGGTTGGCTGAGGGAAAACATTGCCTGTCTGAGTGGTTTGTGTAAGGATACTAAGTTATCATGCATAGTTTTTTGTCACCCCATCCTCCCCAATTGGCTTTCAAGCTTTATTTACTCCCTTGAGCTTAGCTTTTATATATTTACACACACAGTGTATGCAGGGCCCACTTCATTCCTCCCAAAAAGTCCTTAAGATGAGACTATAAACTGAGGTTCCATGCGCCAATGCACGCAGAACACTGTGCACATGTAAAAACCCACTCCTTTCTTTCAAAGAGTAGGCCATTGTGTGCAAGTGGAAAGGGATGAAACATTTACAAGTAGGCTTATTTCTCAATATCTTTAATCTCCCACACCCACCCCCCTCAAAGAGCCAATATAATAAATTGTAGTAACCCCACTGTATCAGATTTCATGGTAAGCTATTAGTGTTACTACTTTTGGATTGGTTATTAAGCAGAGGTCATCTGCTTCAAAAAAGTGTCTATCATTAGACAATGCGAACTCCGTAGAGTTACGGCATGGTAATGATGGTTGGTTGATGGTGCACAACATTACTTGGATGCATTTCATATACACTTTTTCAAAAGATAAATTTTAAAATAGCTTAAAGTAAATAGTAAAGATTACATTATTTCATTTCTATTTTTCATTCAAAACTAGCAATATATACAGACATCATAGCAACAATTACGTTGTATAATTTTGTAAATTTACAAAAACTAGTTAAAAGCTACAAATGCTAGAATTGTAAATTAATGCAGCTATCTGTATCTTTTAAGAAAAATTTACACTGAGCAAATCATCCCCATCTGAAAACACTAGCCTAAGGCGGTTGTTTTGGATGAATGACATCATTCCATATTTTGATATCTGTCATTATAAATAGGCTGGCTTTGGATTTCATTCTTTCCTTCCCCGATAGAGCTCCAAGGCTCGCCACTAATGAGACAGCCTATAGCCTATGATGAGATAGCCTATAGCCTATGATGAGACAGCCTAGCCCATGATGAGACAGCCTGTAGCCTATGATGAGACAGCCTAGCCCATGATGAGACAGCCTGTAGCCTATGATGAGACAGCCTGTAGCCTATGATGAGACAGCCTATAGCCTATGATGAGACAGCCTGTAGCCTATGATGAGACAGCCTGTAGCCTATGATGAGACAGCCTGTAGCCTATGATGAGACAGCCTGTAGCCTATGATGAGACAGCCTATAGCCTATGATGAGATAGCCTATAGCCTATGATGAGAACAGCCTATAGCCTATGCAATGGTTTGTACCCATCATTAAGGTACCTGCATACCGACTTCGGACGATGTCCAAACACACCTTTGTCCTAGGGGCTTTTTTTATATTTTGTCATCCTTTCCTACAGGCACTAAAATTAAAATGACCTACTCTTTTGAAAGACAGAACAGGTATTTAATGTGTGTGCAAAATGTTCTCATGTGTTGAACAGGGGACTCTGGTTTTTAAGTCTCACCCAAAAGACTTTCAAGGGAGGGAGTCTGTACTGATGTTAACTTCAGAGGGAAAATGTAGTCTTCTTCAACAAGGCCTCAGTCCCAAGGGGCAAGGGGATGTAGAAGGCTAGATATAAGTGAAATAATGGCACTGAAAAATCATTTACAGATCTGTTTATTTCAATTTCAAGGATAATGAAATAAGCACTCATATGTGTGTGTTTAATTTTCATTTATTTATTCTTTTATATCAAGGATAAAGGAATAAGCACTCGTGTTTTTACATGGAGTCCCTGTGTGTATGCAGTATTGTAAATCTTGTCATATGTTCCCACCTGCACACAATGTCCTACTCTTACGAAAAGCGGAACAGGTTTTAATGTGCGCAAGATATTCTGCATGTGTTGCCTGGTTTATAGTCTCATTTGAATGACTATTGGGGAGGTGGAGTCAGCACTGATGTTAACTCCAGGGGGAAAATCCCCTCGAACAGGAGTGTGTGTGTATGTGTGTGTGTGTTTACATCCAGGCCCTTTGTGTGACATGCAGTTTTGTAAATTTTGTCCTCCCTTCCCACCAGCACACAATGGCCTACTCTTCAGAATGGATTTTAACATGTGTGCCAGATGTTCTACGTGCATTGGCACATGGGACCACTGTTTATAGTCTCATCCCAAGGACTTTTTTGGGAGGAGTGGAGTCCGTTCTGATGTTAATTTCAGGGGAAAATATTTCCAAACGAAACAAGGAGTGGTAAAAATTGGGAAATTTTCAGCACAGAATTTCCAAGTAGTGGGGATGATATTGACACTGAAAGAGCCCTTGGCATCCCCTAGGGGCTAAGCTACTTGTCCTGGCTTCACTGCATTAGGCCTAGGCATGCTCTCCCCTAGGAGAGCAGGTCGCCACAAGAGCCGTGCCATCCATTATTTTTGTTTCTTTTCCAGTCTACAAGTCAACTGTATGTGCGTCCCTATCAGGGTGGCTTTTTTCTACAGAATTTTCCATGGATTTTTTTTTAACAAGCACTAAATAATTATGTGTCACACACGATCTGGGTTGTCTCATCTGAAAGACTAGCACCTAGACCACCACTCATGGTCTAATGGAGGGGGGGAGAGAAGTTTTGGGCCTAAAGCATGCCTACAATTTACCACATGGACTGTCCACCCCACTCATGATCTAATGCATGGGGGGAAAGTTTTGGGCCTAAAGCATGCCTACAATTTAATGCATGGGGGAAAAGTTTGGGGCCTAAAGTATGCCTACAAATTAACATATAGGTTGCCCACTCCTCCCTGTAAACAAGCTAGGCCTAGTATAAACAGGGTAGCCATAGGGATTCATAGTAAGCTAGTATTATTGTTTTTGGATTGAGTATTGAGCAGAGATCATCTGCTTCTAAAAAGTGTCAATCATTAAACAATGCTGGAACTCCGTAGAGAACCGCAGTGGTAATGATGGTTTGTTGATGGTGCAGGTATCACCCGGATGCGATTTCATATATACTATTTTAAAGATAAATTTTAAAGTAGCTTAAAGTCATTAGTAAATATTACACTATTTTCTTTCTATTTTTCCATGAAAATTTACAATACACACAGACATCATATCAACAATTACGTTGTATAATTTTGTAAATTTATAAAAACTAGTTAAATGCTATAAATTCTTATGTTGTAAATTAGAAGAGCTATCTCTATATTTTAAGAAAAATATACACTGAGCAAATCATTCCCATCTGAAAACACTAGCCTAAGGCCATGTTTTGGATGACATCCTTTCATAGCTAGAGCTATGTGTCGCTAGATATAGGCTAGCTTTCCATTTAATTTTTCATTCCCTGGGTAGAGCTCTCAGGCTTACCAACAATGAGATGTAGCATATGGGGACTGTTGGTAGGCCTACCCACCATTAAGGTACCTGTGTACAGTCTTCAGGGATGATAACTCACTCTTTTCCATGGTTTTTGTTTTAAATTGTCCTCTTTTTCTTTCTTTTTGAAGAGGAGAACAGGTTTGTAGTGTGTCTGTGCAAGATGTTCTACACATTGGTACATGGTGCTCTGGTTTTTAAGTCTCATCCAAAAGACCCTGGTGGGAGGGAGTCTGTACTGATGTTAACTTCAGAGGGAAAATAATCCTCTTGAACACCAGGGTCTAAGTCACGGCTCATCCCTGGCCCTCAAATCAGGGCTGTAACCACTAGACTACCCCCTCCCCCCTTCCATAAAGATATTTCAAGAACACAGCCAAAGAGATCATTAAACCAATCTCATTGTGTTTAAGGTTGGCTGCGGAAAAAACATTGTGTGTCAAGGTGTTTGTGTGTAGGAATATGAAGTTATTATGCATAGTTTATTGTCACCACACCCTCTGCAATTGGCTCCCCAGCTTCTTTTTCTCTCTTGAGCTTAGCTTTTACATATTTATAAACACACACACACACTCACAGTATGCAGGGAAACGGGATGGCCTGGTGGTTAGAGTAATGCACGTTGTGCTGGGATCTGCTGCCCTGGGTTCCAATCCTGTTAGGCCTAAAGGGGATATTTTCCCTTGGAGTGAACAAAACTACAACCCCCCCCCCCCCCCCCCTATTCCATTATGAACACATCATTAATTTAAATCTAGCTACTATACATTAGCCATACTGCATCAAGATATATGGTAAGCTACTAGTCTTTCTACTTTTGATTTTATTATAAAGCAGACAGCATCTGCTTCCAAAAAATGTGACACAAAAAAGTGACAATGCGATGTCCGTAGAACGACGCAGTGGTGATGATGGTTGGTTGATGGTACCCCACTGAGTTTGGATGCATTTTATGTACACTATTTTAACAGATAAATTTTAAAGTAGTTTAAAGTAATTAGTAAAGATTACACTATTTTATTTCTATTTTTCCTTAAAAGCTGGCAATATATGAAAGACATCCTGTTAACAATTACGTAGTACAATTTTGTAAATTGACAAAAACTTGCTAAATGCTACAAATTCTTAAATTGTCAATTAATAGAGCTATCTATGTCTTACAAGAAAAATATGCACTGAGCAAATCATCCCCATTTTGAATTCATCACCCTGCCTAAGGCCATGTTTTGGATGACATCATTCCATAGTTAGAGCTGTGTGTCACCAGATTTAGCTGTTTATTTTATCGTTCTGTTCCCCCAGCTAGAGCTCAGAGGCTCACCAATGAGAGATGCAGCCTGTGGGACTGTGTGTACTCACCATTAAGGTACCTACATTCCAACTTCGGAGATGATGTCCTAACACACCCTTGTTCTAGGGATTTCTTTTTTTAAAGGGTCATCCTTTCCTACAGGTACTAAATGGCCTACTCTTTTGAAAGGCAGAACAGGTTTTCAGTGTGTGTGTGTAAAGATGTTCTTGCGTGTGTTTGCACAAGAGCCTCGGTTTTTAAGTCTCATCCAAAAGACTTTCAGGGACGTAGTCAGTGCTGATGTTAACCTCAGAGGGAAAATTAATCCTCTTAAACAGGCCCCTCAGTCCTGGCTCTATCCCAGAACCTCAGATCAGGGGCTCTAAAGTCAAAGTCAAGTCAAAAACACTTCAATCATCTCCTGAATGAAGGGCAATTACAACAAATACTGACAGGCATATTGATAAGAATCATAATTAAAATACACATTACATTTTATATTTGTTCAAGCTTCAAATAAAAAGATCACAAACGTTCACACATGTACACACGCACGACAGTATGCACGCACGCGCGCCGCGCGCGCGCGCACACACACCACACATTACAACACACACACAACTTACACACACACACACTTACTACACACACACACACACACACACACACACACACACACACACACACACACACACACACACACACACACACACACACACACACATCCTTGGGATGAGACTATAAACCGAGATCCGTGTGCGAATGCACGCAGAACATCTTGCGCACACGTTGAATCCTGTTCCGCTTTTCGTAAGAGTAGGCCATTGTGTTCCGGTGGGAACAGATGACAAGATTTACAGAACTGCAAACACACTGGGACTGGACATAAGAGATTATCCCATTATCCTCTATATAAAAGAATAAAATAAAAAATAAACACACATACACCCCTCAATGTATGAATACAATGTTATTAACACCATTGACTAGAAAAGACATATAAATTATTATTTACACATGTACGCACGCACTCGCACACGCACGCATACATGCACGCACGCACGCACACACACACACACACACACACACACACACACACACACACACACACACACACACACACACACACACACACACACACACACACACACACACACAAGTGCAATGTGTTCAGATCATTGGCTAGAAAGATCTGAACTCTTTCTCTGTTTCTGGTCCATCGATCTGGAACGACCTTCCTCTCTCCCTCCGGCAAAAGCCTACTTATGACACTTTTAAATCCAACCTCAAGACACACTTATTTCAAACCTAAGTTTTTCTCCTTCCGCTTCCATCTCTTACCTGTCCCTGCCTTCAACATCCACCTGCCAAAGTGCTTAACGTTTGTAGGTGTGTGTGCGCGCGGGCGTGCTGCGTGCATGCGTGCGTGCGTGTTGTGTGTGTGTATATTTGAATTTGTTAAAACTGTAAATAGTTGTTGATTGCGTGTTGTGTAGGTCGAATGAAAGCGCTTTGATTTGTTTTTACAAGAGATAGCGCTATACAAATTCTATGTATTATTATTATTATTAAAGACATATGAACTTACAAACATTCAAAAAATCGGTAAAGCCAAAAGTAAGAGTACTTATTTTATGAGCACATGTGCACGTATATACACACCTGTATACATTGACTACACTCATAGCAGTGACAATCAGGTAAGTAATTCAGAGAAGTGTAAAAACTGGGTAGTCTGTTATCATACTAACCACTAGACTATCCCCCCCCCCTCCCCCCCCCTGGATACAAATATTTCAAGAGCACAGCTAAATAGATTAGTATAGGGTGTTTTTAAGGTTGGCTGAGAAAAATACATTGTGTGTCTGGGGCCTGTGTGTAGGAATACGAAGTTATCATGCATAGCTTATTCACACCACACACACACACTATGTGGGGACAGGTTAGCCTGGTGGTTAGAGTGATGCGCTTTGTGCTGGGGATCTGCTGACCCAGGTTCCAATCCAATCTTATTTTCGTGTGGAGTTAACATCAGTACCCACTCCACTCTTCCCCAAAAGTCCTTCCCATGATACTATATACCGAGGTCCCATGTGCCAATGCACTGAGAACATCTTGCACACATCCATGTTAATTTTAAAACCATTCTGAGGTGGTGGGAAGAGATAACAAAATTTACAATACTGCATGTCACATTAGGGGCCTGGATGGAAGACAAAAACATAACCCACATGAATGCGGATTCTACTATCCTTAAAAAAAATTAATAAATAAATATTTTTAGAAATTATTTTTAAGTGTTATTTATTCACTTAAATGTAATCTTCAACATCCCCTTCCCCCTATTCAGTCTGTACCACTGTAACTAGGCATCAAGATTCATATTAAGCTAAGAACAGACGACAAGATTTACACAACTGCATACACACAGGAACTGGATGAAAAAAGCACATAAGTGCTTATCCCAGATATAAGAGAATAAAATAAATAATTAAATAAATATTAAATTAAGCTACTAAGCTAGTGTTTTTGCTTTTGGATTGATTATTAAGCAGAAGTCATCTGCTTCAAAAAAGTGTCAATCATTAGACAATGCAATCTCCGTAGAGACTCGCAGTGGTAATGATGGTAGGTTGATGGTATCTGATATAATGTGGATGCGATTTTATATATACTAGTTTAAAAGATAAATTGTAAAATAGCTTAAAATAGTTAATAAATAGCACTTGTATTTTATTTGTACTTTCCTTAAAAACTTATCATGAACATAGACGTCATATCGACAATTACGTTGTATAATTTTATAAATTTACAAAAACTAGTTAAAAGCTTCAAATGCTAGAATAGTAATTAATAGAGCTATCTATTATCTCATAAGAAGAATATACACTGAGCAAATCATCTCTATCTGAAACCACTAGCCTAAGGCCATGTTTTTGATAACTGAGTCATGCCCCACTAGATATAGGCTAGGCCTAGCTTTCATTTTTGTTGTTGTTGGTGTTGTTGTTCCTCAGCTAGAGCTCCCAGGCTTATCAATGATGAGATGTAGCCTATGCACTGTGTGTACCCACCATTAAAGTAGCTGCATTCCGACTTCGGGAATGGTATCTAAACACGACACCCTTGTGCATGCAGGGTTGTTTTTTTTATGTCACTCTTTCCTACAAGCACTAGATGGGGACTCTTTCGAAAGGCGGAAGAAGTTTTTAATGTGCGTGCAAAATATTCTAGGTGTGTTCGCACAGGGGACTTCGGTTTTTATGGGAAGGACTTGATGGGAAGAGGAGGGGGGGGGGGGGGGTTGGATGGAGTCCTTACTGATGTTAATTTCAGGAAAAAAAAAGATTCCTCCTAAACAGGTGCCTCAGCTGGGAATCGATCCCAGACAGTCAGATCACCAGAGCAGCGCTCTAACCACTAGACTAACCCTTGCCCCTCTCCACATATACATAATATTATTTCAAGAACACAGCCAAACAGATTAGTATACCAATGTCATTGTGTTTAAGGTTGGCTGAGAGATGCAGTGTGTGTTTGGGTCGTGTGTGTAGGAGTACAAAGTTTTTTTGGGTTTTGTTATTGTTTTTGTTTGTTTTTGTGGGGTGGGGGGGGGGGGGGGGGGGTTGTTGTTGTTGTTGGTTTTTGTGTGTTTTGTTTGTTGTTGTTTTTTTTTGGGGGGGGTTAATACGAGGTTATTATGCATCGCTTATTGTCACCACACCTTCTGCAAATGGAAGTTCAGTTTTGAAGTCTCATCCAAAAGACTTTCGGGAAAGGAAGTCCGTACTGATGTTAACTTCAGGGGAGAAAAATAATCCTCTTTCAAAGGGCGCATCAGTTGTGGCTCCACCCCATGCTGTCAGATCCCCAGAGCAAAGCCCTAAAAACCACTATACAACCCCCCCCCCCCCCCCCCCCCTTTTTTTTTTTAATATAGATATTTCAAGAACACAGCCAAAGAGATTAGTATACCTATTGTGCTTAAGGTTGGCTGAGAACAAATATTGTGTGTCTGGATCTGTGTGTAGGAATAAGAACGGTTTTTATATATATATATATATATATATATAATATATATATATATATATATATATATATATATATATATATATATATATATATATATATATATATATATATATATCATTTACTTTATTCTTTTATTTCGAGGATAATGAAATAAGTACTCTTTTTTTCATATCCAGTTCCTATTAGTATGCAAGTTTGTCAATTTTGTCATCGGTTCCCACCAGCACACAATGACCTGCTCTTCTGAAAAGCGGGATGGGTTTTAAACGTGTGTGCAAGAGGTTCTGCATGCGTTCTTACACGGGACCTCGGTTTATGGTCTCATCGGAAGGTCTTTTTGGGGTAGTGAAGTCGGCACTGATGTTAACTCCAGAGGAAAAATCCTCTTGAACAAGATTCGAACCTAGGTTAACAGATCACGAGCACATCACCCTGACTACCAGGGTATCCAGCTGCCCCCCCCCCCCCCCCCCCTTCACCTCGCACACACACCCTCTGCAATCAGCTTTCAAGTGTAATTTACTCACTTGAGCCTAGTTTTCACACACACACACACACACACACACACACACACACACACACACGCATGCACGCACGCACGCACGCACACAAACACACACACACACACACACACACACACACACACACACACACACACACACACACACACATGCCGTTGACTTTATTCATTCCCTTAAATCTAGCCTTCTATGTCCTCTGGTTGTGTCAAATGTTGTGTCATGCATAAGACAGTTCCTTCTTTCACCCCTACAACAGCGTCCATTCACTTCACCAAACACATCCACTGGGAATTGAATATTTTGGTAGTTGTAGTTTTTCTATAGCGCTCTCAATCTGTTAGGGCATATTTCTCTGCATGAAATTTTGGACTGCTCTTCCCCGGGAAAGTGTGTAGCCACAAGAGCAGTGCCACCCTTTTCCCCCTTTCCTTTTTATGTCTGCACGTGTATTAATTTTGTTTTCCTATCAGAGTGTTTTTTTTCTACAGTCTTTGTCAAGGTCAGCTCTCTTGTTGCTGTGGGCTCTTTTATGTGCACTAAATGTGTGTTGCAAAGGGGAGTCATATCCCAATGTCTAGCACCCAGACCACCACTCATGGTCTGGGTCTTGTGGATGGGGGGAAAATGTTTCGGACACAAATGGGGAGTAGACAGCAATGCACATTGTTTTATCAAAAAATATAGCAATTTGTTTAATTCTAACAGAATATATATATATATATATATATATATATATATATATATATATATATATATATATATATATATATTGAGAAAAGAAGGATGAGGAAGACGCCCTACTAACAATAACACAGGCTAGGCAGTTATTGATTTTTTTTTCTCTCTAAAAATAAAGACTTTGCTTTTCCTGCAATAAAACAAAAAAAACATGGCTGGACAACATCGGCTGAAGGACGGAAATATATATATATATATATATATGAATGTATGTATATATATGAATGTATGTATATACAGACTTTTCTTTTTAATGGGTAGATTTCGTGAAATTATATATATATATATATATATAATATATATATATATATATATATATATATATATATTTTCTCTCCTTCAGCCAATGTTGTCCAGCCATGTTTTTTTGTTTTATTGCAGGAAAAGCAAAG
>CM060323.1:33808094-33845594 GCA_030674155.1 Stramonita haemastoma | reverse complement strand
AGACGTTAAATGAATTTGAACACGCGCGCACTAGTCAACAATGTTTACTGCTCAACATTTTTCAGAGGATAAAAGAGAAAGAAAAAAAATCTGATGACAAAAAAAATATTGAAACATCATAATTATAGAAGAAATATTAAATCATCATATTATATTAACAGTCTTACTCTCCATTTTGTTAGAGCAAGAAACTATGAGAGGCCAGCTCAGAGAAAGATATATCAACACATGAAAAGCATGATCACAACAGAATGTGTACCATCACCAGGGTTTTTCTTGTATCTGCCTCTTGGTTAAGGGGGGGTGAGAGGATATTTTTCTTTGTTCCAAAACTAGAACTCTCGATAGTTCACCAATGGAGATTTTTTGTGTATACGACTGTTTCTAGAATCCACTATTAAGGTACCTGTATTCCATCTTTGGAGATGGGAGTGGAATGATAAGGGGGAAGATAGAGAGGGAGGGGTATGACAGCATTTTTTGTCACTTCCCTGGTTTTGATTTTAAATTAAAATTCGAGGGCAGTATTTCTGAAAACTAGTCAGAAGTGGGGATAGGGGAAGTGTTTTCCTTTGCCTCACACAGGCACACAGTTCCAGATTGCATACATGTTTTGTTAAATCATAGCTAGTAGGCCAAAGTGCTATGATTCCAAAAACTTGCTTGTGACTACACCTTCTTGCAACAAAATTGATGGGGGTTTTTCTTTTCTTTGCTGCAAAAAACAAAACAAAACCAAACAAAACCAAACCTTTCCTGAGTGCAGATTTTACAAGCTGGCAAATTTATATTCAAATCACAGTCTCACCTGGCCACTCTGCGGGACATTTGAAATTCACCAGAGGTAGAAAATATGGATTTCATTTCCAAATGTTTATTTCTCTGTCTTACTGCTTCAGATTGGATAGAAGATATTGAACAGCAACAACAACAAAAAAAAGATTTTGAATAGGTCAGTGTATCAACATGATGTGACTGTTGGTGTTAAGTTTTTTTCAGGACAGTTACTCTACAAGACATGTTTGTTCACTGCTGTCAGTTTCCCTCACTTTCAGCTTCTCTCAGCTGCTATCCACTCCATTCCATTCCATTCCAGATGGTGCTAATTATAACAGAAACTGACTGTCCACGGACTCATTAAATGGCTGAAGGCTGGGAGAAACTGTACATAAACCCAAGGATTTGTTGGGTTTTTATTTTTAAGTTCCACATCACACTGGGAAAGAGTTCACAGGGGGCCTAGAAAATGCTAGGAAGAGACTAAGATGTAAATGGACATCAACTAAGGGAGGTAACTGGGCAATGGCCACAGAACAGAGTATTTTCCCCCTCCACATTCGTCCTTTGCATTGAACATACTGAGCTCTAATTTATGCACTCATTTTTCTTTCTTCAACATAACTTTTACCTGGCAATATATACACAGGAAGAGGGTGTACTCAAGAACTCTGTGTGAATTATGCAACTTGTAACTGCAAAATAAAACAAGAGTATGAACAGCTCAGATTACTTTGGAACATACCAATTTTTTTACTTTATCAAATGTAGTAGTGATAACGTTCATCTGATAGGAACACAAATCAACCTCTCCCCCACACTGCATGCAGTAGAGTCCATGGAAATATAGACACACCTGACTGATTAACACAGCTGTATAAACAAAAAAACAAACATTGAACAAAGAATCGAAATCACAGAAGACTGCCAAACGATAAGATTGTGTATGTACAATGAGTAAACAATACAACAAGTATCTACAATAACTACTGACAATATAGTGAACACATATAGACTATTTTTTGGAGCAGAGGATAAAAGAAAAGCCAACAGAATTTACATATATAAACGAGAGAAGTAGTTCAAATATCTGATTAAAGGTAAGAAGGACAATAAAACGCACAAAGTGACATTGCTCACACTATCTCATTCTCTTTCCTACACTCACTTTTTCATTTACTACTATGCTGATACACATATTACACAATATTAACATACATGCTATACAATATCAACATGCATGCATACCCCACACACTTGTGCACATGCACATGCATGGACACACACACACACACTCACTCGGAGGAAACAAATCTTTAACAATAGCAATACCTGATCATCATTTAACAGTACATCCAAACGACTTAAGATCTTATTAAAACATGCAGAAACAATAACAACAACCACACACCCCACACACACACACACACACACACACACACACACACACACACACACACACACACACACACAGAACCCCCACGAAAAATGTTTAACAGGAAAATTATAAACCAAAAAAATGAACACACAAATATGTAAATTGTGATTAAATATGTGTAACGCTACTTTGGAGAATTATCTAAGAGAAGGATTTATGATAACATTATTATCTCTCATTCACAAACTGATTGTCTTTTTTTCTTTCTTCTAATTCTTAATCAGATTAAAAACCCCACTATCTTATATATATATATATATATATATATATATATATATATATATATATATATATATATATATATATATATATATATGAATGAAAGATAAGACCATTAGAATGTGGGGGTGGAATAGCCTAGTGGTTAGTGTTGAACTTGGGGTGTGACAAATCAGGTTCAACCCATCATGGAGGCACCCACTTGAGATTTTTCCCCTGGAGTTATCACTATTGATTCCACTCCCCCAAAAGTCTTGCGGATGAGACTATAAACCAAGTTCCCTTGTGTGAATGCACACAGAACATCTTGCTGAATGCTCATACACTAAAACCCTTTCTGCCTTTTGGAAGAATAGGCCATAAGAATGGATTACAATTTCTTTTTAATTTCTTAAACGGATGCGCACTAGTGTCATAATCAAACATCATTTCCAAAGTCAGAATGCAGCTACCTAAACTGGAAAAAAAAAGGTTGCTTACGCAAAATCTCACCCTTGGTTAACCTTGAAACTCTTGACAGGGAACAAAAATTCATTAGAATACTTACGTTTATACTTCTTGTTAAAAGGAAGCCCCCAAAACATTTCTCTGTTAAAACGTCGTTTTTAAAAAAATCTCATAAAAAAAAAACTCTTTTAAAAAGTTAAAAATCACATTGCTTTTAATTCCAGAGAGAAAAAATGGTTTAAAACAGTGTTTCATCTGAGAACAGGTAGGCATAAAACAGGAGCAACAGCATCTTGAATTCAAATCTTTCTTACCATTTATCTCAGGATATATTTCACACATTTGTGATAGTTTGCTTAAGATGTATTGTGTCTGAGAGAGAATGGATTCATAAAATATAAATTACAAATCTGGCCTGGATTTCAGTTGTGCTATTACACAAAAATCCACACATTACATTTGATTAAAATATTGAGTATTACCTCCAAATTATATGGGATTTTTTTTTCTTCTCCTGATTTGGAAAAAAAAAATCAACAACAAAATCACAGTAAATCATATGAACAAATATGGCCAGCAGAAAGTAAGTTAATTATTTGGGTATATAGACTAAGAAAAACAAAGAACAAAACAAAACACACACACACACAAAATGAAAACAACTACCCCCCCCCCCTCCCATGGCCCCATGGCAGCCTAATATTGATGTGCTCCCTGTGGACTGCTGATCCCGAGGATGAGACACAATGAATCTGGGTATGGCTGTGGCGGGGAGATTGACATGGGGAACAGCAGTACAAGGATGTAACAGAAGACGAGACAGCAAAAACAAACAAACAAAAAAAACCCCACCCACTCAAACACAAATCAAAAACACTAAAACAACAAAACAAATGATCCGCTCATAAGGTACATGAAGCAGAGACTTGGCCCAATGCTTCATGACCTAAAGCTGCAAGCCAAGCGTTGAATGATACACCCCAAAAGTAGCTATACTATAAAGCCATGTGGGGATTGTCTCCATCCTGGCCATGACAAAAGCTCCTAGAATAACAGCCTTCATCCTCCACAAAGATAGAAGGGAGTTCCTCTAAAGCTTGAGTATGGCTGCCTGCGTGGCTAGGTAGGCATCTCCAACATTGGCTACACCAGGTCTACGAGTGACTGAGACAGACAGGGTGTGGATTCTGGGTGACCCCTTTAATTCTTTATCTTTCTTTTATTCTTTTTATTTCGAGGATAATGGAAGAAGCACTCCTGTGCTTTTTTACATCCAGTCCCCATGTGTATGCAGTTTTGTAAATTTTGTCATCTGTTCCCACCCCTGGATTAAGCCAGGGGAAAGCTTGACAATGTTGTACTCAGAACAAAACAATAATTTCAGGTTTGCACATATATGCTAACAATGTGTAATGAGACGATTATGGCATTGGAAGGAAGATGTATGTATATAACAAGAACAAGTTTATATATAATGTGGTTCAAAAATTGCATATATCCCAAAAACAATTGAATGGATATATAAATACACGTCCAGCTGGTATATAGATACAAAACAGATCACAGATCAAATATTTCAACCAAGATGAATAGAGCTTTACAAGAACAAAAAAAAAAAAAGAGGAATTTTTTGAAAATCTTGCTTGGATGTTAAGCTTTTTTTTGTAGTGAAAATAATAATACATATGGCAAGAAAACAAAACATAAATAGAAGAAACAAACAAAAAAACCCAAACAAAATAAAACAACAAGAAAGAAAATAAGGAAAAGAAATGAAAATGACCAGGGAACAAATATCTCCCAACAGTTAAACAATTTTCAAATATAACAACAACAACAAAAAACCCAGCCTATCAGGAATTTACATAAAGTGACACACACCATGCACAGAGTGCATGCAAACACACACACTAAAGATTTGCATAAGTAAAATCAAGCAAAATATGTTTCCAGCATTGACAAAAAAAGGGTTGTAAATACAGAATGTGAATTAATATCAAATTTCTTAACAAATCATGTCAACAAAAATAACCCCATCAATGGTTTCACCTGATTGCACACTAGCTTTATACTGACACGAGCTAAGAGAAACTACCAGTTTAGTCCATGTGTGGTTGTTCGTATCCAAACTGTCGCGCTTGCCAACGTTCCCAGATATCTGATCTGCATATCCAGCCTTGACCTTGTTGATGTGGCTCATCTTGTATTCACAGTTCAAAGTTCATCCTGCGTGTGTAGTTGTTGGGCCCCAGTACCAACCCCTCTGTGGACTCTGTGTCATCGAAGTTGACCGATGTCGTCACTGAAAGAGGATTCATAAACATGCTGTTGAGGATACACAACACATGAGGACAACAATGTGAAGGTTCTTTTTGTTGTTGTTGTTGTTGTTGTTTTTGTTGTTGTTGTTGTTGTTGTTGTTGTTGATGTTGGTGGTGGTGGTGGTGGTGTGCGTTCCCCAGCTTAACCCTCTGGGGGTCACCCAGAATACGCACTCTGATCCACTCATCCTACCTGTAAGATCTGAAATTGCACACTGAATGAGACGTTTGCATGTATGACTGTTTTTGACTACCTCACCATATAGGCAGCCAGCCACACTCCGACTTCAGAGGATTTTTTCTCCTTTAAAGGAGAGTGTAGATTATGTTCAGAGCTTGTCGTGGCTGAAGGCAATCTCAACACAACATTTTACAACATAACAACATTTTAGTGTAGGCCTTGGCAATGAGCTGACACCAGTAACTGACACAGCTGTTGACCTGGGCCAAGAAAGTTCTTATGACTTTGTGACTATTGCACTGGTGTTGCCTTGTGTGCATTAGATTCTGTACCCAAGTCAACCCTAGGGGGCTTGCTAAAGCAGCCATCATGCTGAGAATGAACTACATTTCATGTTTGTTTACAATGAGAGTAAGGAATGTTACAGCATTCAGTTTAACCAACTACATGCATGCTTGCGCACATGTACACACACACACACACACACACACACACACACACACACACACACACACACACACACACACACACACACACACATACATGAACACATGCACACACACACACACACACCAGGGTTCATACACAACTTTTCATGGAAAGTTTCCAGACTTTTTCAAGAACTCTCTATCTCTCACTTTCTCTCTGTTCATTTTCATAAAATTTAAAGGGCAGTAACTCTGCTATCCATGTCCTTTTCAAAGTAATTAATGTGATTGTAATTTTGATAGATACACTATCTCGGACCTTTTTCCCCCTTCATATATATATATATATATATATGTGACGCTCCACCACATAATGAGACGGAGTGCACCTGAGGTCAATTTTAAGTTATTGACATGTTATTAATGTGCAATAAAGTGGCTATCAAATACAAAAAACAGATTGAAACTCGGACAATTCTATGCAACATTATTACAAATTGAAATGATAGACTGCAGGATGGGACAAAATGAGAAACGGGCAAGTTTATTTTAGTAACAGTTTGTCAGAATGAGTGCTTTGGTATTTTCAAAACACATTTAAAAGCAAAAGGAATAAAAATTATGCCTTGATATTTCATTATAAGGTAAATAAATAGATCTAGTTTAATAATCAATCAAAATCTCAAAATTGACAACTTGACCCCCACCTGCCTTTAAAGGCTCCTAGCGCAAAATTGGGTAATGTGCTAAGCGACTCATTTCGTGGTGGAGCGTCACATATATATATATATAGATATAGATATATATAGATATATATAGATATAGATATAGATATTCCCATTCACTTTGGCCTCGTTGCATCTGTTGTGACCTAAAAACAACACGCTGAGCAGTTTCTAGTTAATTCCTGGTTAACTGTTATGGACGGATTTACACAGTTGAACAGTATGTGTACCCTTTAGTGACAACAAATCCCATTAATCCTACAACAGTTGTTTTACATAAGACCATCCTCAATCACCCTGCAACTGAAAAATACCCCCAGATTCACAATCCACACTTGCTGCCCCTTCAGGATTTTTTATTCCTCTTTACAGTATCTTAGAACCCAACTGACATAGGCACCATCATTAGCAAACAAAGATGGAGATGGATTGGGCATGTACTCCAGAGAGACACACAATCTATCGCAAGAACAGCGCTGCACTGGACCCCAGACGGCAAGAGAAAGAGAGGAAGACCAAGAACAACATGGAGGAGGACAGTGGAATGTGAGATGGAAGTCATGCAGCATTCTTGGAGTTCATTGGCCAGGCTGGCCCAGGGTAGGCAGGGGTGGAAAGACTTTGTTGCTGCCCTACACACCACTGGGTGTAAAGGATGATGATGATGACAGTATCTTAGTGTCAACACTACAATTTTTCCATTAATTACTATGATCCTCAATTCCTCAAAACTGCCTGGCACAAGAGAAGCGCTTCTTTACATCACTGGCACTGAAGGTGTTAGGGATCTTGAAGGACTGCACAGACCCTGAGTAAACGCACACCCACTTAACTCCAGGAGCCACCGAACCAGCCCACAAAACATTCCTCCTCCCTCTCTCTCTCTCTCTCTCTCTCTCTCTCTCTTTACCTCCTTGGCTTCAGTAGAGATTTTACAATACCGGGATGGGACAGCTCAGTGGTCAGAGCAGTTGCTTTCGCCCAGCCAAGGTTAAGTAGCACTGAACGTGGTAACCAAGTGGATGGGTGACCAATTGTGCACCTTGGCTTCAGTACAGTCCCCCAGTCCACCCAACTATAAATGGTACCTGCCCTCTTCAGGGTCAGGGAAGGTAAAGCAGCGAGGGAGAGGAGATGGGTGCCGCCCTCAATATGCTGGCCCTTACAGAAGTTGAGGTCTTTGATGCCTCGCTCCCCTACGACCACACAGGTTATGGGACACCTTTACCTTTTCCCTCACCTTTTTTTTTTTTTTTAAAGATTTTTTTCATAATTTTTTTTTCCTTTTCCCTCCTTTTTTTAAAAATTATTATTTTTCATATATATATTTTTTCTTTTCCCTCACCTTTAAAAAAAAAAAAAACTTTTCATATACATATTTTTCCTTTTCCCTCACCTTTTTTATAAAAAAAAATTAGTATTTTTAATATATATATTTTTCCTTTTCCCTGACTTTTTTTAAATATCATTTTTTTCATATATTTTCCCACTTTTCCCTCACTAAAAAAAAAAAAAAGATTAATATATATTTTTTTCCTTTTTCCCTCACCTTTTTTTAATTTTAAAATCATTTTTCATATATATATTTTTTCCCTTCTTTTTTTGCCTCACCTTTCTCTTTGCGGCGTGGAGGCAGGAGGAAGATGATGCACAGAGACAGGCAGACGTGCCAGAGGCTGTGCAGGTACTTGTAGTTGCTGCTGGTCTGGAAGAAGGCGAACATGATGGCCCCCCCCACGGCAAAAAGCACCCCGGGTATCATCCACACGTAGCGACGCTTCTCGGGGAAACAGCGCTTGCTGCGAGAGCACTGCACGATCTGTTGTTGTTGTTGGGGAGAAGACAAAAAAAATTTTTTTAGGAAAAAAAATGAGTTGACGATTCGGAAAGTTTGGAAGTCAATTTTCATGGTTGTTACGGTATGATTAGTGTGTTGATTTTTTTTTTTGGGTGGTGGGACAGGGATTAGTGTGTTGATAAGGGACCAAGAATTTTACACATAAAGTACCATACACATAGCAAAGAAAGGGGATGCAGTGATTCGATCGTGATGCGGGATAGGCCTAGTCAGGTTTGGGCTAGGGTTATGTGGTAGTTCTTTTTTTATCTATTTATTCTTTTATTTCGAGGATAATGGAATAAGCACTTATGTGCTTTTTTTTTTTTTAGCATCCAGTCTTTGTGTGTACACAGTTTTGTCAGTTTTGTCATGTGTTCCCACCAGCACACAATGGCCTACTCTTCCGAATAGCAGAACGGGTTTTAACATGTGCGCAAAATGTTTTAACATGTGCGCAAAATGTTTTAGCGTGACCTTGGTTTATCGTCTCATCTGAAGGAGTGAATGTGCTGCTTTTACTGTTGAGATGGAGAGCAGTGGTGAAGCAGAGTTCTAGCCATGGAGTGAATTACATAAGCAAGGAGAACAAAGGAATTTTTTTTTTTAATTCTTATGAATTTGTGTCAGCAGTGTTTGAGTTTAAGCGAGTGTTAAGGCAATCTGGAAATGGATTTCCTAACTGGCTATTGCAACACTTTCTAGGGAAAAGTAAATACAGAAAAGAAAAAAAATTAATATCAGTATGATCATCAAGAGAAAAGAAGAATTACTTGGCAAAAATCTGAACACTAAAAACCTTAAAAACTAAATAGAACCATCCTACAACGCCCCCCAAAGATGTTAAGTTTCCCCCACTCTCAGCTGCTATCCATTCCACCCCAGCTGGTGCTAACTATAGCAGAGACTGACCACACTTGGACTTGGTAAATAGGAAGGCGCTAATTTTAGCACTGGGTCCTGTACCCTTGACTGAGTTATGCTGGATTTGCATGCTGTGCCCCTCACCCCCACACTAGTAATAACAATCCATAATTACCCAGCACACCAGCACCAAAACCAGCCCCAGGCCAGTGGGTGCGGCGATGATCCATAAACTGAACCGATCCAGCAGAACACCGATGATCAAAGCCAGGGGCCCTGCCATCTGGATAGTGGAGGTGAAGTTGCCGGGGAGCTGCGTCATGGCGATGAGGGTGACCCACAGAGAGACGGAGGAGGCCAGAAAGTCGCCCGTGGCCAGCACCGAGTATTTGGTCATGCAGTAGACGTACTTGTCGATGCGATCTCCGTCACAGGCGTGATAGAACTGCAACAGTCACAGAACCAGGAATTGTGTGTGTGTGTGTGTGTGTGTGTGTGTGTGTGTGTATGCGTGTGTGTGTGTGTGCGTGTGTGTGTGCGTGTGTGTGCATGTGCGTGCGTGCGTGTGTGCGCACATGTGTGTGCGTGCATGTGTGTGTGTGTGTGCATGCTAATGTGTGTACATTCGAATTTGCTCAAACTGTAAATTGTTATTGATTGCATGTGTGTTGTATAGGTCGAATGCAAGCGCTTTGATTTGTTTTTACAAGATATAGCACTATATAAATTCCATGTATTATTATTATTATTATTAATTGTGACGCTCCACCACATAACAGGTTGCATTGCACCAGAGGTCAATTTTTTAGTTATTAACATGTTATTAATTGGCAATAAAATGGCTATTCAACGCAGAAAACAGATTAAAAATCGGACAATTCTACGACAAGTTATTACAAATTGAAATGACAGACTGCGGGGAGTGACAAAATGAGAAATTGACAAGTTTAGCGTCGGAATAGGGGGTCACAATGAGGGCTTGGGTGTTTTTAAAGCAAAAGGACACAAACTTACACCTTGACACTTCGGTACAACATAGAATTATGGCTCTAGTTCTATAATCCATCAAAATCTCAAAATTGACAACCTGACCCCCACCTGCCTAAAATGGCTCCTAGCCGAAAAGTGGGTCAGGTGCTAAGCGACTCATTTCGTGGTGGAGCATCCCGATTAAGATAAAATGTCCATATATTGAGAGAAAAGAGATTTTTTAAAAAAATCTAAATGAAATAAATATGGCACATACATTTTAGAAAATTATACATATCATTAACATGGATAGCATTCGACGAAAAAGAAATATACATGGATAAACAGTATGAACGGACACTGAATAGAATAAGAATTCAATAAAAACTGCTAAGATAGGCTGTGACCGAGTGTCTTTTTCTTCTTCTTCTCTTTTGTTGAATGCTCAGATGGCAACCACTGTTGTCTGTCATATGAGCGAATATGTGTTGCATTGCTGTTAAGAGCCTGACGAGTCAGGCTCAGCGCATCCAATTTTGGTGTGGGAGAGAATTGTTATCTTTTAAGTTTTCCTGGGAAAAAAAGGAAGGTGAATGGATCGAGAAAGCAGAAAAATAGACAAGAAGGGGGTGACAGGAAGACAAAGAACAATGCAGAAACAAAGACAGGGGTAGAAAAGAGGGAATTCCTAGCACAGAATTTCCAGAGGTGGGGATACTAGTTATACTGACAGGCCCCCAAAATCCCCATGGAGCAGTGGGAGGGGGGGGGACTTTTTTTTCTATTTCAGTTTGTTGTATTACAGTACAAAAAGGAAAAAGTTCTGACGACATGGATTTTCAGTATATAAATACAGAGAATTATTATAAATAATAATTTATGGATGATGTGGACATTAGATTAAACACAGTTCTCTACTACCTCACACTACTGCTTAATGATAATAATAATAATAAAATAAATAAAAAAAAAACTAAAATAATAATAATAAAGATAAAACAAGAAGAAGAAGAAGAAAATGAAGAAGAAGAAGAAGAAGAGAAGAGAGAATTGTACACATATTATTGCCCATTTTCCTGTATTTTAGAGAAAGACTCCTGCATCCAAAATGCAAAGTTGATTTTAAAACTACTTTTTTTTCTCACAAGCAGAAGGAAAACAGTGATACAGATACTTCCTTTAAAAGTGAGAGAAAAGTGATGCTGAACAGATCAGATAAAAATCATAAAACCCTTTCACACTAGGTCAAAAGACAAGTGAATTTGGGGTCCCTCCCCCACCCCCCATACCACTGTTCAATTTAAAGTCTATACACACTTGGTGATATTAACCATACCACTGTTACTGCTAACCAGTGGTTTACTAGTTAGATGGGTGACTGTTTGTACGCCTTGGTTTCAATACAGTCCCCCAGTCCACCCAGCTGTAAATGGGTACCTGCCTCTTTAGGGTCAGGGAAGGTAAAGCAGCGAAGGAGAAGAGGAGATGGGCACCGCCCTCAACATGCTGGCCCCTAGAGAAGCTGAGGTCTCTGATGCCTCGCTCCCCTATGACCACAAAGGTTATGGGACACCTCTACCTTTTTACTGTTATTAGCCCCTCCTGTATTTACCTCTATCAATAACAAATTTTTAAAGTTGGATGAAGGAGAAGAAAAGTGGAAGACGGCAGCTTACGGTGGAAAAGAACATGTTGTAGAAGTAGACCATGGCTTCCAGGTAGTAGCGGCGGTACACAGCCACCAAGATGGCCGGCAAGAAGAACAGGTTGCTCAGGGTCAGCAGCAACACTTCCACCAGCTGGCTGGAGTCGGAGAAAGCCTCGCTCCCATCCGTGCATCCGTAGCCTCTCCAGCCTGATGACAGACAACAAAACAGAATTTCTGTTGTCCTGACCAAAAGTGGAGACCACATTCAGGGCTTGGTCTGAGGGTCGAGGCTTCAGTTCTGCATTAAAACGTGGGCGTGTGGGTGTGCGAGCATAAATCTGATATATATGTTTATTCTTATATTTTGTGGACGGTTGCATGTGCGTGTGAATGATCTGAATGCAAGCGCTTGGATTTGTTTGCTTTACAAGATTCAGCGCTACATAAATACCATATGTTATTATTGTTGTTATTATTATTATCACTTGGCTACATGAGATGTTATCTTCAGGGCCAACAGTTGTGCCAACTTTTATCCCCCTCCAGTTGTTAAGACAAGATTTTAAGTCCAGATCCTATGAATGAGTAGGCAAGTCTTGCATGCATGTTAAATCTCACTCCCCTTTGAAGAAAAGTAGACCATTCCTTGCCCCCAGTAGGACTGTGTGACAAAATAAAAACACATGCTCACTGCTGTCTTATCTATATCATATGGCAGAGGTGGGAAATGTGTCGCATAGGCTAAAGCTCTCACCAGAGGTGAGCCTCAAAGTTCAAGTTGATGAAGAAGCTAAAATGACTTTGATCAAGACAAAAGAGAAAAGAGCTGAAGGCCTTCACTTATTATCAAGTTCCACCTGTCTTCGCAGTGTTGCTGAGATTCAGTGTGAAATAAGAATACAATGTTTGAACCAATATGAAATGTACCTATCTTGTGTCTTTCGATATTTATATTTAATATCAATATGCCTGTCAGCATTGAAATTGTAATTGCCCTTCATGGAATGATTAAAGTGTTTTTGACTTGACTTGACAGTCTACCTGCATCTTCCTTCTATCCATCCCAACTAACCTGCCGTCCACAGCTGTCAGTTTCCCCCACTTTCAGCTGCTAATTATCCCATCCCATCCACGCCCAGCTGTGGCCAGCTGGTGCTATTTATAGTAGGTGCTGACCACACATGGACTAGGTAAAAGGAAGGAGCGTGCTAAATTTAGTGCTCTTGACTAGACCCTACTGAGTGATGTTGGATTTGTGCACTGTGTGTCGTCATGGGTCAGTTACCTGCTGAGCAGTAGCAGGAGGAGAAAACGATGAAGTCGGAGTCTTTGATGAACTCTCGGCAGGTGCCCTGGCCGTTGCACCCCCCATCCACACAGCTCTGGATCGTCACTGCCACCGTAACTGTCTGCGTGCCGTTCGAGCATGCCACCACCTCTGAACTGCCGTCAGAAAGACGCACAGTCAGTACCTTGGCTGTATTTCATTTCATTTCATTTCATACCACTTTATGTCACAAGCAGATTTCTCTGCATGAAATTCGGGCTGCCATCTCTCCCTGGGGAGAGCGTGTCGCCACAAGTGCAGCGCCTGCCCATCATTTTTTTTTTATGTACGTATGTGTGATTTGTGGATTGGTAGTCTAGAGATAACGCGCCTGTCTAGAAAGTGAAAAGTCCAGGTCAGAGTGTGCTGTGGGTCGAATCCCGTTTTGGCCCAAAACTTTCCCCCCATCTGTGAGATCATAAGTGGTGGTCTGGGTGCTAGTCTTTCGATGAGACGATAAACGGAGGTCCCGTGTTACACATCATTATTTAGCACATGTAAAAGAACCCACGGCAACAAGAGGGTTGTCCCTACTGGCAAATTTCTGTAGAAAAAAAGCCACTCTGATAGGGAAACAAAAACAGTTGCAGACAGGAGTAAAACATTACAATGGGTAGGCGCTGCACTTGAGGCGATGCGCTCTACCCAGGGAGAGCAGCCTGAATTTTACACAGAGAAATCTGTGGTGACATAAAGTGGAAAAAAAAAAAAATTAAATAAATAAAATGAAGGTTGGAGAGGAGGAATTATTTCACACATAAAGTAAAAGTAAAGGTGTCCCATAACCTAGGTGGTCATAGGGGAGTGAGGAATCAGAGACCTCAGCTTCTCTAAGGGCCAGCATATTGAGGGCGGCACCCATCTCCTCTCCCTCGCTGCTTTACCCTCCCTGACCCTAAAGAGGGCAGGTACCACCCATTTACAGCTGGGTGAACTGGGGGACTGTACTGAAGCCAAGGCATGCAAACGGTCACATATCTACTTAGTAACCACACTCAATGCTGCTTAAACTTGGCTAGGGGAAAGCAAGTGCTCTGACCACTGAGCTATCCCGACCCACATGTCTGAACCAAAAACTTGTAACTAAGTGTGTTTTAACTCCTGGAGTTTTTCAGGAAAAGAGTAGTTTGAATTTTGAACAGGCAATCTGCCATGACTGTAGATGCTACATGATACATTTACACTTTCTTATAATACAGTCAGAGTATATAACACATACAGAATAGCTTCGCCTCTTTCATGCCTCATGACAGTTATTGCCATCATTCCCCAGAGTGCCTCACAATGCCCCATGATGATAATTTTTTTTTTGTTCCTCGGCTAGAGCGCTGAGGTTCACTGATGGTGAGATTCTGCATATGCGACCGTTTTTTCCTCACCATGAAGGTAGCCACATTCCCACTTTGGGATGCTGAGAAACGATCTCACCGTTATAACAGGACTTTTCCACACTCTGCATATCACCTTTTACAAAAAGGTATGTTTGGGTAGAATGCTCAAGAGCTAGGGGATTAAATCCCATTCCATATTTTTCTTGTTGATGATTAAATGTTTTCCCACCCTTGGGCAAATATTCCTAAGTTAAAAGCGGTCAGACAGAATGCAGAGTGTGTGTGTGGTAGCAAAAGGGTCAATAAACACTTTTGTTTTGCTTTCTTTTACTGCGTGAATATTCAATGAAATATGAGCAAAGGAAATTTTTTTTGGCTTTTTTTTTTGTTTGTTTTTTTTGGGGGGGAAAGAGGGGTTTTTTTGTCCATCTGTTGTCAGTTCTACATCCCTAACTTTTTTTTCTCTTTTTTTTTGTTCTTTACGTTTCTTGCTGTCATTAACTACATTAAAAGAGATGTGTCTTTGACAACAATCTGGATTTGTTTGGGTTCTTTTACGTTCCTCAGCTAGAACTGCAAGGTTTACCAATGGTGAGATTTTCTGTATATGACTGTTATTTTTCTCTCCACCACTGAAGCAGCCGCATACCAACTTCGGGGGATGACAAACAATGTAAAGCACTCTTTGGCCCAAACCCACCTTCCGTTGGTGGCGTTGTAACACTGCAGTCCTAGGGCAAGGGTCCACACTCCCTCCTCTGGGTAGGGGACGTACAGCTGACCAGAAACACTTTCATCATCGCTGCTGCTGCCTTCCACACTGCTGGAGTTCACCTGCAAACTGTTGGTGACATTGAGGCAGGGGTCAAGGTCGCTCACCGCTGCGGGTAATCTGCCCCCTGTGACCTGGCCGCAGACACGTACCTGCTGGTCCTTGACCTAGAAAAAGGGAGAGGAGAAAAACGCAATACAGTCATAATTAAAAACGGAAGGGGGGACAGGATGGCCTAGTTGTCTGAACATTGCGCTCGCAATTTGACGGCCCGGGTTCGATTCCCGTTTGAAGGGATTTTTCCCCTGGAGTTAACATCAGTGCTGACTCCACTCTCCGCAAAAGTCCTTCGGATGAGACTATAAACCAAGGCTCCATGTGCAAACGCACACAGAACATCATGCACGCACATTAAATTCTGTTCCGCTTTTTGTAAGAGTAGGCCATTGTGTGCCTGTGGGAACAGATGACAAGACTGACAAAACTGCATACACACAGGGACTGGATGTAAAAAAGCACATGAGTGCTTAGTCCCAGGCAAAATTTTACATGAAAAATATTTTTGAAATGCCACTCTCATGAGGACAGGAATTTAAAAAAAAAAAAAAAAAGAAAGAAAAAAAAGAATAAAGAGTGGTGTTTCAGACAACGCACTCTCTTCAAAGAGATCAAAATTTCATGTAGAGAAATTTACTGTTACTGAAAGTGGTACACAATACAATACTCTACAAGTAATAATACAATACGAATGCGAGTGTGTGTGTGTGTGTGTGTGTGTGTGTGTGTGTGTGTGTGTGTGTGTGTGTGTGTGTGTGTGTGTGTGTGTGTGTGTATGTTCACATGTGTATCTAACAAATAACAGCAGGCATGGGTGAGTGATTGGTCAATAACAAGTGTTTATTAGTATGTATGCATTTTGAATATTGAAATGTTTAAATATTGATATGCTAAAATTTTGGTTAAGGTGTGTGTAGTTGGCTAGTTTTCTGAGATTATCATCATTTCAGTCCTCTTTATTGCTGTAATCATTGTTGTTGTCATTATTGTTGATTTTTTTTCTTTTTCATTTTCTTACATATTTTTCTTTGTAGATGGCTTGATAAAAAAAAAGCAAGTGTTTTGCTTACTCAATGTACCATCTGTAAATAAAAATTTGACTTTGACTCTAAGAATACAACTCAACACAGTACAAGCAGAGAACCCCCCCCCCCAAAAAAAAACACACAAAAAAACAGAAAAATTCTGATTATCTGATTATCTTACCACATCCTCTTTCTTCAGAGTGACCTTGACACTGAGAGTACCGCCCATGTCGGTCATTCTTTCCAGGGTGAAGGGCACCACAGTGACGCTGCCATTGGACAAGGTGAAGTCATTGTCCTCTACAGTGTTGTTGACCAGACGCACAAAACTGACGCTGAAATCCGAAGGCCTCTGGTAACGATCCAACTTTGCTTCCAAAACACAGGACTGGTTCGTGTCTGATGATGACTCCTCCACTGGAAGACAGTCTGATGGAGAAAAAACAAGAAGAAGAAGAAAAAAAGAGCATTTGAAAACTACTTAGCTGTCTATGATATTGATAGTAAAAAGGAAGAATAATGATAACATGAATTGAAGTACCATTAAAAATGACAAGAAGAGTTTTTTTTTTTTTTTTAAACTTCAACAAGAAGAGTTTATACACTCATTGTGACATGCACACGAACGCGCTTGCACACACACACACACACACACACACACACACACACACACACACACACACACACACACACACACACACACACACACACACACAGATGGCTTGATGGAAAAAAGCAGATCGCTGCTTACTCAATGTACCATCTGGAAATAAAAATTTGATTGATTGACACACCCACCCACCCACACACACAAACACACACACACACAAACACACACACAACTTTCCCCCCCACACACACACATACACACAAAGATGCATGCATGACTGCACACCCACAAACACACACACACTTCACATTAAAAAAAACCCACACACTCACAATCACATAAACAAACAACAACAACAAAAACCCAAACCTATCACAGTGCACAAATCCAACATCACTCAGTAAGGCCTAGTCAAGAGTGCTAAATTTAACGCGCTCCTTCCTTTTACCTAGTAGTCCATGTGTGGTCAGCTCCTGCTAAAAATAGCACCAGTTGGCCACAGCTGGGCTGGGCTGGGCTGGGATAATTAGCAGCTGAGAGAAGAGCTTAAAGTGGGGGGAAACTGTCAGCTGTGTTATTAACACACATGTGCTCTAAGAATCGTTCCCTACCCTCTGATTTCAGATCCACCACCACGGTGGCATTTCCCTCAGTCAGCAGCCGAAGATGCACGTACTGCTGCACACCCAGAAGAGGGGTAGGCAGGCGCAAGGTGCAGGTCACGTTTTCCACCTGGCTGCAGTTTTTCCCCAGCTTTTCCCCTGAACCGTCGTCAGGGGTGGTCAGCTGGAGGTCACAGGGATCCAAAGTACAGTCTCTGATGGCTACCTCTAGTGCCAGAGCTGACATAGGCACTGTGAACCTGTTGGGGGGGGGGGGGGAGGGAGAAACACACAGTCAGTGTTGTGAATGTTCAGGTCGAACAGAACAGAGAAAATGGTTCACAATGTTGTTAAATACGATTGAACGGAGAAAAGTAAAGCACTGAATGTAGTTAATTTTGAATCCAGGAAAGATGCTTTACAATGCAAGGTGGGTATAGTCATTGATGGTTTTTCAAAATCATGAATAAATTGCACTTAGTTGATTGGTTTTTTTTTAATTCTGGAAATGGTTTGCTAAGTCCTTATTTATTTCTAAAATATGCCATAACTTTGCACTTACATTGATTGTGTTTTTTTTTTTATTCGAAATGCTGAATCACAGGCTGGCCTTCATTTACTCATGCTGCTGAAATATGGGGCCTGAATTCAATCCACATTTGAAAAAGGTACATACCACACATAATTTTTTTTCACACCGAAATCAGATGGCTGGCCCGACTTGTCAGTTTGCTGGTGTATGCAACAATTTACTCATGTGACAGACACAACAGTTGCTGTCTTGAGCATTGGAAGATGTTTCTGGCTGTATGATATACATCTATACAGGTTTATAAGATTAACCAGGAACTGGAGGACATCCTTTGAATAAGAAGAACAAGCAATGATTACTTGTATAGAGCTGGGTCCAAAGAACTGGGCTTGTCAGGTTAAAAAGCTTTTATCAGAACAATGGTTTGAAATTGTGGTTGTCCCAGGGAGTGGGAAATTGCCATCAGTTTGTTGTAGAATTCAAAGAGACTCTACTGGTTTGTTCAAACAAAACTGGCACCAAGGTACGGAAAGCAAAGCCGAAAAAAAAAGGTTCAAAGTAGAAAAATTTCTTAAAGTTACCAACAAATCATGGTATAGACTATATCATGTAAAATTCAAACAAAGAACATTTGACTTTAATGCAAATGTAAAATGGTTTCAACCTGGGACATCCACAGATTCTCCCTGCACTTTCTTGTGAATACAAAACCAATAATGATAAGCTTTTTTTTTTTTAAATCTCAGTGTTAAGACTTTTTTTTGATTCATGAAAAGTGTAGAGTTTTTCAGTTCGACATTGCTATGTATATATTTTTTTTATTATAAGACAAGCTATCATATCCATCATAAGGGGATCTGAAGTAAAATTAACAGCAAAATTCAAAGCAAAAGCCTTCAAAATAAAAACCAGACAATTTTAACTACGTTCAGAAATGTTGGGTACACACTAGAGCGACGAGGTTCATCAGTGTTGAGTATTTGTGTATCCAACTGTTTTCCACCAGTAAGGTAGCTGCATTCTGACTTCAGGGATATATCCAATGTTCATATCTAGCCATTAGTAGAGAGATCATTATCTGAATGTCACCTGCATCATCAGATCTTATATTAATGAAGGTTAGGGCCTGGACTATTCACCTTTCAAGAAAATTTTATTGCCCTTTTCATATAAACCCAGTGAGTCAAACAGGTATAAAAAAAAAAAATGTTTGTATGATCACCACTGAATACCTGTAAATGATATGAAAACAAATTAACTGGTCAAACTTACATAACGTATGTGTTAGCATGTGTGTGTGGTGTGTGTGTATATTTGTGATTTTTCAGTACATTTGAACTAACGCATATGGTGTGTATGTGTGTGTGTGTGTGTGTGTGTGTGTGTGTGTGTGTGTGTGTGTGTGTGTGTGTGTGTGTGTGTGTGTGTGTGTGTGTGTGTGTGAGCGTGCGTGCGTGCGTGCGTGCATGCATGCATCAGTGCGTGCATGCATCAGTGCGTGTGTGTGTGCGTGCATGTGTATGTGAGTGAGTGTGTGTGCATGCATACATGTGTGTGTATTTCATTTATCTTCACAGTTAAACTGTTCAAACAAACTCCAAACCCCCTAAACATGCAGATCATACATATGAACACAGAATATTCAAATACACAAAAAAAATAATGGTATTAGATTCTGGAATATATATACATACAACAAACATTAGACTCAATACACATACATATCATATACATATATAATATATATATACATTACATTAAAAAAAATAGATACACTGTTACAGTGTTAGTAGACTCACCCAACCCACACCCCATCACCACTGGTACTTGTCAGTGCCACCTGAGATGGTGTGTTCACACTGACGTGCAGGTAGGGGGGCATTTCTTTCAGTTCCAGAGAGGCACTGAACTTGTAGCTGCACTGGACCATCAGACCCTTAGGTTCCAAACACCATGCAGTGTTAACAACAACAAAAAAAACTCAACAACAACAACAACAACAAAAGCAGCAGTATACATGGTTTACTTGTGTTTCAAAGTATAGGTTTAAATTCCAGACCCAATAAACTTATAAAGCTTACAGTTGATGCAAAGATTTTTTTTAACTTCCAGTTATATTTCTGTTACAAAGATAGTAGTTTAGAGATCTATACAGATTTGATTTTAAATTTGTGCACAAATAGTTATAAATTTTATGAAAAGGTATAATCATGAGGCACACGTGCGCACACACACACGTGCACGCACACACATGCACGTGCACACATACGTGCCTAGGCTCACACACACATGCCTACACACACACATACATGCATGCACTCACACACACACACACACACACACACACACACACACACACACACACACACACACACACACACACACACACACACACACACCACACACACACACACACACTTTAATAGGTTGGTAGACAGTACAGATAAATGGCTGTATCTTTTATTTGTTGTGAAAAGGTATCCAAGTAATATATTTATATAAATTTACAGTTAACACTTTTTTTTAATCTACTGTCACATGATCTACAAAAAGTGAAAAGGCATATATACATCATTTATGTTCACAGCTTATCTTCTTTGTATGGTATGACAGCTTTCCTGACACTGCCTCACAAATACTAGACAGCTCTGTATGAACACATGCTCAAATTCTGCACAGTTCTTTATTGGTTCATGGTGAATGAAATTTCATAAAAGATTTATCAAAATGAATGAAAAAACACAGTATCGACAACAAGACATGAACATGCATGTGCGCACACACACACACACACACACACACACACACACACACACACACACACACACACACACACACACACACACACACACACACCAACAACTCCTACATACACATGTATGTGCACACTCATACACACATATGGCACGCAACCATCCAACCAAACAATTACACACAACACACACACACACACACAGCCACAGACACACACACACACACACAACACACACACACACACACACACACACACACACACACACACACACACTAACAAACACACACACTACCAAACACACTACAAACAAACAAAGAGAAGTGTTCACACCTTCTGGACGATGTGCTTGTTGGTTTCAGGGATGAAGGCAATAGCATACCAGTCCCCGCCCTGAGGCAGCAGCTCAGAGTGCTGAACACTGACATTGTCGGAGGCAACGCTCAGCTCAGCCAGGTGACTCCTGTCCAGGAAGAAGTGATCTGGATAGGTCTCGTTCAGCGGGTTGGCAAGAGGCAGACTTCCGTACTGCAGGTATCTGAAAGAAGAACAAAGTTTTATGAAATTTGAGTTGTTGTTGTTGTTGTACGTTCCCCAGCTTAACACAACCTGGGTGTCACCCAGAATATGCAATCTTGACTCACTCATCCCACCTCGGAGTCACTGTGAGATAGGAAGTTCACTGGATGAAAAGTTTGCTGTATGACTGTTCTTAAGAACCTCGCCATATATAGGCAGCCATACTCTGACTTCAGAGGATTTTATTCTTTAACAGAGAATGCTAGCTGTTATGTTAAGAGCTTGTCATGGCTGAAGGCAAGCTTGCCACAACATTCATTGGCATTTTACAACATAACAAGATTTTAATGTAGCCTTGGCACTTAGCTGGTATCAATCCTGACACAGCTTTTGGCCTGAGCCAGGAAATTTGAGTGAAAGGCTAATGACCATACTAACACTACAGAGTTTGTTGCACAAGATGTTTTAATATTCAAACACTACCTCCACCCTGCTTTTTTTCATGTTATGCTTAAGATACATTTTAATGACCTTTTATTGTTAGATTTTTTCTGCATTGCTCTCATAGACTCTGTTCCTCTACTGCATGTAGGATGAAAAGAACTAAATCTTGACTTTCTTTTCATTGGGGCTCCCTCCTGTTAAAACTTTTGTCTCTACAGTATCTGCTGTGAAAAGTCTGGACAGTTACCAAACTAGAAATCGGTTTGAAAATCTGGGAAAAAGGCTCACGCATCACAGACTTTGAGAATACAAAGAAGACAAAAACGCTTTCCAGCACAGTCTGTAGCCATTCCTACCAGCTGTCAACTTCATCCCAAATCCTTGTTAGCTACTGTGGCATCAAGAGTGAAATGGCAGATTTGGTTTCTTTCACTTTTGTTGATAATGGATTATTCAGACAATTACTCAAGTGTTGGTTAACAGCTGGTGAGAAAGATCAGATTCAGCATGAAAACTTTTTTCTGATATAGACATTTGTTTTATCGTGGAGTAAAACATTACATCATCAGCCAAGATTTTTTATTCTTTTTCAAGCTTTTAGCAGAACCAACCTGAGCTAAGAATGCTGATAAACCAACTGTAGTGCTTTGGTTTCTCCTGTTCTTGATACTTTGATACTGATTTTGTGATTGTAGGAAGTCTGTGGATGTAAAATTCCTCTTGATTACATACATCCTCAAATTTGTTCGTTTCAAATAACAGTAACCAAATTATAGACATCAATGCTCAAAAGCCAACTTTTGCGTACAAGGAATAAATGATGGTCCAGCAAACAAACAAACAAATAATGAAATATATGACAGTATAAGATGATTCTCAACTTTAGAGCAGATCAGTGAAAAAAATACAGAAAAAGACTTGCTATGTCGGATGGTAAACTACCATTTTGATTTTCCAATTTACTGCTCTGTACTTTTGATCGTTTTGGGGGGGGGGGGGGTTTTTGTTTTTTTTTTTAGGATAATGGAAGAAGCACACTTGTGCTTATTTTTTTTACATCCAGTCCCTAGTGTGTATGCAGTTTTGTCAATTTTGTCATCTATTCCAACCAGACACAATGGCCTACTCTTCCAAAATGCGAACAGGTTTTAACATGAGCGCAAGATGTTCTTGCGTGCATTTGCACACAGGACCTAGGTTTATAGTCTCATTCAAAAAACTTTGGGGGGGAGTGGATTTCGCACTGATTTTAACTCCAAGGAAAAATATCTTCTTGAATGGGATTCGAACTCAGGTCAGCAAATCATGAGCACAATGCACAACACTCTAAACAACCAGGCTATCCCATCATGTCATTACCCACCATAAAGATTTTTAGATTTTAGATCTAATTCCCTCCCAATCTCTCATCCAGGTTTGTAATTACATAGCAAATGACACTATTTCTGGATGGAATCCAATCTTACATAATGGGATTAAGCTTTAAACTCTACAAACTGAAATCCACTCACATGCACATACACATGTATAATATAATAAACATGTACACATGCATCCATCAGTAAAGGGAGGGGTGTAGGGGTACAGACAGGTGAGGTAAGAAGATATTTGTTCGTATGTGTATTATATGATAAAATGATATATCAATCAATGTTACATCTTACATGCTGATATTTTTGTGATCGCATCTGTCAGGTGATTTTGTGGCCCTGAAAGACCACACTGCCTCCCCTGTGAGGTGGGGCACGGGAATCGAACCGGAGTGATGGATGCATAGTTTGTGTAGTAGCTCACTCTCTGCTCACTCCTCCATACCACTGCGTCTGTTTCTCCTGCAACAAGGCACTTTGCATCAACAGCACATTAACTAAGAGCTCTGTAACTGTACCTGCATGCATATATAAATATATTATATAATATAAATTTATATATACTTATATATATATTATATATATATATATATATATTATCATGCATAAGCTCAGTTAAAAATTAGAGTGAAGACATTTGACTCAGCTGACATTAATCTCCCCTGCTCTCTCTTTCTCTCTTGTGTTCTCAGCTAGAACTCCGAGGTTCACCAATGGAGAGGAGAGAGGAGAGCGGAGAGAAGAGAGGAGAGGAGAGGAGAGAGATGTAGAGAGGAGGAGAGATGAGAGGAGAGAGAGAGAAGAGAGAGAGAGAGAGAGAGAGGAGAGAGAGAGAGGAGAGAGAGAGGAGAGAGAGAGAGAGAGAGAGAGAGAGAGAGAGGGGCCAACTAAAGAGATAACAGCAAGTACATTGATTCTTTCCTGATATTACAGCTCTGCGCCTTCCTCAGGGGATGGTTTATTTTATCCATATAAATTATATATTATGCTGCCATTTTCCCATCATTGAGGTATCTGCATTCCATCTTCAGAGATGATGTTTCATTACCTAGGAATGCATGCGAGCACAGTGTACACATACACATGTATGTACACAAATTATACACATGTGTACACATACATACACAAGTATACATGCACAGGTACATACACAGGTACACACAACACACACACACACACACACACACACACACACACACAACACACACACACACACAGATCAATATTGGCATTGGGCCACCTAGACTGCGGGCTTACAACTAATACTTATAAATAAGCCAGCATGCAGTGAAAAGCCTAGAGTAGGTGAATATAGACTGTGCCTAAGGAAGGACAGCTTGACCAAGACTGTTACTGCTGTATTTGTTTCCATATTGTCTGCTACAATGTAGCTATTTACCTGCTGGTTACTTTTTCCTCAAAGAAAAAAAAATCAATAAAAAATGGATTGAGAACATAAATGAAACAGATTTTATTGAGTAATATTCATAAATACGGACAAGAAATTTTAACATCACTTATAAGTTATAAAATACAGTGGTATACTGCCACTTGTTTCAATGTTTGTGTCAATTGTGCAATGTATAATTTACTGAAGCATGGGTTTTATCATAATTCAATTAATTGATTGATTGGGGGGTGGGGTGGGGGGTACAGTACAGGTTGATATTTAACTGTTCCGAATAAGAGTTTATCACTGATGACAATAATCTCCACACAACATTATCAAACATAACATGTAAATGTTGGCCTAGGTGCTTAGTAATATAAATTTATAACTCTGGTATTAACTGACAGTTTTTGGTCTGTGTTATGAAATCTTCTAAATATCTATATACATTTTTTCTTTTTTTACCTAGATGACTGATGACTTACTGTGATGGAATTTTACACTGTTTATATAATATTTAATATACTTAACCTAAAAAAAATCAGCCTACGAACCTGTAGCAGTGCAAACCATTCTGAAAAAAAAAAATCATGTACAATGATGGGACATAAAAATCTGTATTTCTTTATTGAGCCACATGGCACTGGTTCAGCCAGTCCCTTTTAATATGTGTGTGTGTGTGTGTGTGTGTGTGTGTGTGTGTGTGTGTTTTACGTTAACATTGGCTCAAGTTCAACAGCATGGGACGAGTTTTCAAATTCGCTAGAGATCTCACCGATTAAGAATTCCCAAATGTGGATCACAAAAAACACATTACACAAAAATCGAAAGCTTGTCATCCTCTCTTTTTCATTTGAACATTGTCCGCCCTCAACTTCCTCACTTTCCAGGTAGAGGATACAGTATGAAACAAAAAATCTGTTATGTGTGTCTGCTTCTGTCCCCTCCTAAGACACCAAGGTAGGCCTAACCTCCCCTTGCAAACAGTCACTTCCGGTAAGCGGGGAATTTAAGAGTTTTGAGTTGACTGAACCTCAAAATTTAACAGTTGGCTGTAATAGTTCAAAGTTTTTAAGTCAGCGGTGGTGAAAGTGATGATGTGCAGTTTACTGAAGGTGTCGGTTCACCATTCAGGAAGGAAATGATCAAATTCATTCTTCACGCAATACTGAATTTGTCTTCTGTACTACTCCAGTCCTGCGTTGTTGAAACACACTGGTAACCATGGTGTTTTTTGTTTTTTGTCTTTTGTTGAGCGTCCAAGGATACGAGGAGAGAGCAGACAATGCCAAATGGACTTTTATGTAGAATGAAAATATAGGCGCGACTTGATTTGGTTTTGCTGTTTAGTATTTAGAACTAACCACCATGTCGTATACTACTCTCACGTCTGTTGGTGTCACCAGGTACGGATTCTGTTGGCCGCCGCACCTAATGACACCGACATGATCCTCCTTCTCCATTAATTTTGTTGTAGTCGTTGCTCGCCCAGCTGATTTCATGGATTTTCATGTCATAGGATTCTGTGATGTTGCCATTGTTTGAATGAATGAGAGAAGCAGGCGGTCTGCCTTTTTTTTTTCCTGTCTTGCCTTGAAAGACAGGCATCACCAGGTCCATATCTTGGTTTTGTAGCGCATGGCCAGCTATTAGTATTATATAATGATTAATATATATTCAGTATATGTATTAAATGCATCTTGATTTCCTTTAATTCACTGACACTAGTGTGTTTTCTTGTTGATCCCAAAATATATTTTCATCTAGGCCTATTCTTTTATCTGTCAAACTGACCCTGAGTAAAAAGGTAAAAGGTAAAGGCATCCCATAACCTAGGCGGTCATAAGGGAGCGAGATGTCAGAGACCTCAGCTTCTGTAGGGGCCAGCATGTTGAGGGTGGCCCCCATCTCTCCCTCGCTGCTTTACCTTCCCTGACCCTAAAGGCTAAACTAAAGAGGGCAGGTACCACCTATTTACAACTGGATGAACTGGGGGGACTGTACTGAAGCTAAGCCAGGTGTGCAAACGGTCACCCATCCAACTGGTAACCATGCTCGACACTGCTTAACTTGACAGGGGGAAAGCAAGTGCTCTGACCACTGAGCTATCCGGTATCCCACCCCCTGTCCTGAGTATTCTAAAAAAAACAAAAGAGTCAGAACTCAAATGCTTCAATTCTTTTTCATCTTTTCTTTGTGTCTACTCCAGGATCTAGCAGCATGACAGGCCATCCTAACTCTAAAACATTTTATTTTCAATTTCATTTTCAACTGGTAAGCCATAAGGAATGCTGTAAACTATCATTTAAAAACTAATAAAAAGTTTACACTTTGATTTGGGCGAACTTTTGCAAGTCACATGAGATGAAAAGTTTTCCTATAAGTATAAGTAATTTAAGTAATCATAGTATAAAATATGAGAGTAAGAAAAATTGTAACACTGTAACAGTAACCTGAGTAACATTCTTTTACTTTTCTAAACATTTATTTTTGTGCTCCAAAGACAGTTGACCTTTTTCATCAAATTTGGCAGAAAATTGTGTTAGTGTATAATTTTTATGTTCATTTTGTAGCTTTATACAGGGTTCGCGATAACCGATAATTGTCGGTATTTTACCGATTGTAAACAGGGAATACCGGAAATTTTCGAAGCAGCCGGTACGCGCGGTACGATTCTGTTTGCCTGTGACCGATTAGATTTCCGTCTCAAAAAAAAAAAGTCTGAAGTGACGTTTTCTGACAGTCTGTCATGCGCCTGTACTGTGCTTACGCACCTACCCCTTCCTACCCCTTCCGACGAACATCTTTGGCGCCAGCCTCATTTAATTAGCCTAACACGCAGAACAGCAAGGTTTACTGTTAAAGAATAGAGCTTCGCGCTCTTCTCGGCATGACAGTGACTTCCATTCACAATGAGTAAATGGGGCCTAGATTTATTTATTCTTTATTCTTTTAATCTTTTATATCGAGGATAATGGAATAAGCACTCCTGTGCTTTTTACATTCAGTCCCCGTGTGTATGCAGTTTTGTAAATGTCATCTGTTCCCACGGGCACACGATGGCCTGCTCTTACGAAAAGCGAAAAGCCCAGGGTCTTTGACTATGAATTTGTGCGTTGCTTTGAGAGAGAAGAGTCGAAAACAAAATCTATAGTGAAGAAAGATCTAGATGAGCCCTAAGCATAGAAACAAGAGAAAAGAATATAAGTCACACAAATGATGCCATGCAAAACAACAGACTGACACAGACAGTGACACAGGTGCTAGAAAAAAAAATCCTATTTCCTGCGTGGCTTCGTGCACAAGAAACGAGTGACAGCAGCACGGCAGTCAAAGTCCGAGAGATTCGCGTTCAATTTAGATTTAGTTTTGCTGCCGAACAGTCCCCCCCTCCCCCACCCCCTCACTGAATAGTTTCGTTTTGTTCACAGTAGGTACCGGATTTTATTTTCTGGGGACCAATTTTGGGGGAGTTGGTCAAGATATCTCTGAAATGGCAACTCCCAGTACCGGTTTTAAAAAATCCTAGCGCGAACCCTGTTTATACTCGTGCAGATTTACACACACATGTATTGGTCTGTAACTTTGTACACGTACAGAAACACTCATGCAGAATTTACATGCACATACATGTATGATGTATACATAATAATTAATTGCATTACATGTCTATAACTATCAAGTATCATGTTACTTTGTTTCAGAGATTCAGACCACTTTCCCAAGGGCACAGTTGAATGAATTTTTGTGAGGAGCATGGGAGACCAGCTTGTCACTGTGACTGAAATTTTGGAGGCTGGGCACAGCGAAGGAGAAGAGAATGCAGAAGATGTGCTGTCGTGGATGCTGGAAGTCATTACCAATCTTCTTATTCATCTGGTACACAATTCACTTATCTTTTGTTTTATTTTAAGAGCTTGTTTCCTCTTTAATCTGTTTAAATACCTTTCTCTCTGTGTGTGTGTGTGTGTGTGTGTGTGTGTGTGTGTGTGTGTGTGTGTGTGTGTGTGTGTGTGTGTGTGTGTGTGTGTGTGTGTGACTATGTGACTGTGTTTGTGTATGTGACTCTGTGTGTGTGTGTGACTCTGTGTACATCATTACATGTGTGTTTGTGTAACTCTGTGCGTGTGTGTGTGTGTGTGTGTGTGTGTGTGTGTGTGTGTGTCACTGTGTGTGTGTGCGTGTTTGTGTGAGTATGTGTATATATGTATATGTGTGTGTGTGTGTTCTGTAGCGGCAGCCCCCAGCAAATCCTGTCATCACAGCTGAAAAATGGCCATTTTTGGTCTTTTCACTTCTTTATTACTCTGCTTCTGTTGCACTGATTAAAAAAACTGTATAAATCGAAATAAAGTTCAGTCTTTTCTCTTTTGATTGAGTGCATTTTTATTTCTGTGGCTGATCTGTTGCTAATACGCAAAGCGCATGAATGAGGTATGCATTTCACTTAAAAAAAACGTTTCGCGGCCGCCATTTTCGTGAACATGGACAATGCTTCAAAAAGAAATGACCACTTTAAGTTTGATGCATATTCGCGATAAACAATCAACCGTACTATGTCAGGTATCATTGTGTGCAGTATTTATTGTAGATTACTGAAATGGGTAAAAGTTTATTTGTTCATAGATAGTTTTTGAAAAAAAACACGTTTTTTTGGCGGTACATGTTGGCAAGTTCTAAAAAACCTGTAGCTTAATCCTCTAGTACCGAATGGGTCATATGATATATGGAACACAAACTTTGAGTGCTCTGTACAATGCCCATATTTCTCAGGGAGTACAATAAACTGATTCAAGCAACAGTAGGGAATGTCAAGCTCATTTTGCACCATTAACCACTCACTGATTCAGAGTGAGAACTTCCAGACCAGTATCTGTTATCACCTACCCCTGCCAGCTCAGCACGTGGTTACTTGGGGTCAACTTTCACCCCTCACTATAGTATAGCTACATGAGAGTATTGCCACCAGTCCTGGCTTGTTTTTCTTATAGCTCCTGTGTTTGGGAGGGGAGTTGAGAAAGGATGGCGTGTGTTTAGTTTTCATAGTCCCGTTATGATAGTTTGAAGTCAGTGTGCCATATCTGGAACATTCGCTCTTTGTGAAGTACTCAAGGGAAGTAATCCATCCTGTGTGTTCCATATCTGGCACAAAATGTTTAGCGAACAATTGTAAAGGAATCATGTTCTATGCTTGACATTATGCAGCCCATTTTCTGAAGCTTTTAAGAAATAAAATTAATGATCAGATGTACCTCTTGTAATGTGAATAGTTTAAAAAAAAAAAAAAAAAAAGTTCCGTGAATAGCATTTCAAACTATAAAAGCAATCATTACAGTTGTGATTTGTTTATTTTCATTCCTATTTTATTAGTTCTGTTCCTAATGGAATCTATTTCTATTTACTTGTGCGTGCGCGTGTGTGTATGTGTGCGTGCAAGCGTAAAAGGTTATAAAGATTTGAAAATGAATTCAAATCCTAAGTATTATTTACTTGGATTTATTGTTTCTTTCCCTGGTTTGTGTTTCTTAGTTTGTTTCTGTTTTTCTTTCTCTTCTCCCTTTCTTTTTTCATTCATTCATTACTTATTTTCATTGGTATGTTTACAATATGTAAAGAAAAAAAAAGGGTATCTGTCACAAATGTTTGCCGTTTTGTGACTTCTGACCAGTGATTTTGAAGAATCCTGCAGCTCTGGAGATAAATGGACACCTCCAATCGATGAAGACGGGATGAAGAAGTCAAATGCCATAGAGAATATGAAAAGAGATCAATTTGAATGAAAGGTCGAACACAACTTTTAGGGTGGTGTTGATGATCTTTTGGATTCCCTGACAGCACTGTACTGTGTACAACTTGCCCATCAAGTCAAGGAAATGGTGTATGTCCAGTTATCTTCTACCACACCCTGGCCCTTGCTGAGCATAGTTCACAGCTGCTTGTGGTGTAACTTAGCCTCATGCTGAACTGCTCAAAGTGAAAGCCATGAAACTTAGCATTGTCAAGGGATTGATTGTGGATGCCCTCATTGGTGTGAACAAGAAGTTCTGGTGCCCTGCTGTACTGTCTCCAGCTTTCCCTGTTCCCAAAGTTTGTCAAAAGGCTCCTGTGAGCGATTTTGGGCTGAATTTCTTGCCGTGGAAGAGCGGAGAATGCCAGAGATGCAATAACAGAGACTGTCAAGCAAAGGGGCAAGTCACATGCTCAGTGTCTGCACAAAGACAGGAAGTACTTTGTGCAGTTTTATACCTGCAAATAATCACACAGATACCTTTGAGAAAAAAAGAAATAAATCTTTCTCAAATTTGTGACAGAATCAAAGTAAATGAGGGCAGACAGACTCAATGTTCCATATGTGGCACAAACGGACTTTGTTCCTCTAAGACCTGATGGGTCATATTTGGCATCCTTAAACAAATTCATAGAAAAGAATCAGCGAAACAAGCAGCTTTCACATTCAACCCTAGGTGGGAAGAGTGTAGTTGAATACATTGATCACTTAGAGATTCATAAAAATGCTGTCAAAGAAAGACAACTCAAAGCATTATTTTTCAGGTTAAGATTAAATGCATTCCTGACAAAATTCAGCAAGCATTTAACTGCTTATGTAGTGAATATATTTCAAATACCCATATCATACTTGAATGTAAGAATTTAAAACCTCATCTCCCTGCCTTTCCTGAGAATTCCATTGATGAAGTTTTGAACAATGTAAATCTAACGTTTGACATTGCTAAAGGTTTGTTGTTAAGTCCTAGGCCTATAGGGCATTTATTGTAGGCCTAGTTCTTGTAGGTTGTTTTTTTAATTTTAACTTTTTAATTGTTGTTTTTTTTAAACTGTTAATGTTAAGAATACTATTTTCTTTGTTATTACTATTCATTACACACACACACACACACACACACACACACACACACACACACACACACACACACACACACACACACGCACACTCCTGTTTTAGGGTCGTCTGGTATTTATGTGGAAAGACGTTAGTATTGAAGACTGACTGACTTACTTGGCACACACTATTTTGATCAGTTTTATCGATTTTGATTTTTTTTAATGATCATTTCCTGATGTTCTGAAGCCATTATGCACGAAAAAATAAATTTCATTCATGTATTTCTACTATCAGGTTCTAGCCTAGAGGCTTAAAATAGTCATCACTGAAGGCGAAAATCAAACAAGACGACCTATTGGTTCTAATTTGTTAATGAGATTTGATTGGTTTACGTACGACAGCCATGAATATAGGCCTATTAGGCTAATTCATGGCTGTCGTACATACGCAAACCAATCAAAACGACGGTTTCAAATCTGGGAACATGGAGGCAAGAACAAACGAACGCGGCGAACCGGCCATGTCGACTGTCGACGATTTTCTCGATCTACTGGGTAAATATAATAAATTTGTGATTGTAGACCATTGATATTATTGTTTATTTATACACAGGTCGCGTAGTTTTTCAATTTTTTTAATAGATCATTAAAACGAAGACTTTGATTAGTTTGAAAAGTATAGTATACGATCTTCTTCGACTTCGGGCATGTGCAAAACGGAAAGACGAAAACGTGCTCGATTTCGTCTGATATATTCACGAAATTAACAAATTTATGATGCTTATAAAATCAGATAGTTTGAACATGTTTTTATTCAAACTATTTTTTAGTGGTGGTATAGTGAAATAGATGCGTCATTTTACGTTTTATTGAGTGACCGGTCTATCCAAGAGGAGGTAATCCGAGATCGTGATTCACTTTTTTGTGAAGCTAACGTCAGTCGTTGCTTCTGTTTTTTGTTGTTTTTAACCAGTTTAGGTCACGGTTTCATTTGTGATGAATTAAAAGTTTGTGTTAGGGTTTTACTTAGGGAGGGGGGGGGGGTGCGACTTGGAATATTTTATGCAACCTGAGTTGTAGTATCTGTTTGAATTTCTTTTCTTTTCTTTTTTTCTTTTTTTTCTTAGTAACTTGTAGGCCTACTAGTAGAGCAGCTAAGACACAATATATCCTCATATTGTTCACTTCGGAGTAGAAGTGTGAAATTTGGTATGTGGGTACCTAAATTCTTTCTTAATCATATTAGAAAGGGAAACACGTCGAGGGTGACCTATGGAGGGTGTGAGCACACATTTAATTAGGTCAGTGTGTCATTTCCGTTTTTTAACAGGTTCCCACATGAAAACCCATAGTGAGTCTTCTAAAAACAATATATTATAGTTCTGTCAAGTGTATGTCATACAGCATATGCAATACAAGTCAACAGTTATATTTTTAGTTGACATTGATAAACTAGGTCAACTAAAATTAGGTCAAAGTACGTTGAGGTAGCTTTTTTGTCTTGTTTGACAGATTTAAAGGGCTATAAACAACAATTTGTGCTAAATCACAAAGTAATAGAGATCAGCTGTGCAGCACATGTGTAAATGCTTGCTTTTTGTCAGTAAAGAAAGCTTTATCTGAAAGATAAACTAAGTAGGTCAAGATATTTTCATAACATTTGGACCTGTTTTGATTTTATTGTGAACCTTTTCAGTAGGTTTTTTGTTGATGTTGGTTTGTATTGGGTGGTTGCTTTTTGTTTAGAAGGCAAGAAGTAAGTGTGTCCTTGTTATTATTCCTTTTGCTCATTTTCACACACCACTGATGTCTTCCAAATATTGTTAAGACTTGACCTAATTAGGACTGATTTGGGTATAAAAATGCAGTAACTTGGTGGGCATGCCTTGTTCTGGTCAAGTGAGCTGCCTTGACTAAAGAATGAGCAACTCCAGAAGATACAATCCTGGCTAATGTGATGACAGCAGTCCATCCTGAACCATTGAGCCAATCTCCAAGAGTTTTGAATGCAGCCATTTCTACGTGAAGACCTCCTAACATAATGACGAACTGTCTTTCACCAAATATGTCTGGTGGCCAATACCACTGAACTGCTTTTGCTAAAGCAAACAATGGCTGGTCCATGGCAATCACAGGTGTTTGTCCTGGGTTCAGATGCTGGGTAGCTGTTTTTACTAGAGTCATTGCATGTCTTATTAAAGTAGTGGGATGTGCATTCTCTGCAAGGAGAGGCAGTTTATCTTAGTAGCAGTCCGGTTGGTATCTACCTTTGATAGATGTTAGCTGTTATGTGAATGTACTGTTACGTTATTCAAGTTACCTGTACTACTTATGTTATGCTAGTTATGTTATAGAATTTATGTTACAATGATAACTCATACACACACACATACACACATGCGCGCGCATGCAAACACACTCACGTATATTTACTCTCACCGGCGCACGCTCACGTGCCCTCGAACACACACACACACACACACACACACACACACACACACACACACACACACACACACACACACACACACACACACACACACACACACACATGTCTGATATTACTGTTTTGTGGAAGGAAGTTAAACTGAAGAACTAGGCAGCAGTCCAATGATGGAAGTTGGGATGTCATCTTGTTGTTGAGAAGATGCATGGTATGCAGCCCATGACAATTCATCATTACTGTTTACAGACCTGTCTCCAGTGCAGCTAAGACATGCTTTATCCAGGTATACTCCTTTATGCAACTTTGAACCTCAGGACTCATGCTTGGCTGACAATGTCCCAAAGAAGGAGAAACCAGCTGCTCTCTGTGTGGGTCAGGCACAGGAAAAACGTTGATGTTCTCTGATGGCAAAAAAGGAATGGTGTGATGTGGGCCATTTGCTTCATCACAATCATTAATAAGTGGTATCTGTTGCTGTTCACCATCATCACCAGTAACAATGTGCTGAACAAGAGAGATGCTACTTCAATGAAAAGACTCTGATGATGTTGTTGAAGTGGGATTATGATCGATGTTGTCAACCATGCCAGCCACAAATAAACCCTTTCTCATATTGGTTGGTACAACTACTTTGTCATCTTCAAATCTTCTGCAAACTTTGTGTGCTATCTGAGATGAAACTGACAGTACCCTGTCATACAAGATGCTAAGTCCAAGATCAGAAAGAGTGTTAATAAGTTCTTTCTTTCTTTTTGCAGGCAGCTTCAGTCCAAGGAAAATTGGTAGAGGTGTTTCTCTTCTTTGTTATGCCGCTGAAAGTTTGTTTTCTTTGCAGACTTTTGACAGTTGAAAGCAATCAGCTGAGAGATGGTGAGAACAGCTTGTCTTTGTGATTTCACCTCATGCTCTGATTGTTCCATAACATTTGGACCATCCAGGATAAAGCTCATTAGTGCTTTCAGTGAGGCTGGGACTGACTCTCCTTGACAACTGTCATCAAATGCACCCTTGAAATTCCCCTTCCTTTGAAATATGTCCTTCCTTATGATCTGGGCTGCTTTGACCAGCTGCAGAGCACCAGAATCAACATTGCATGCCTTTTTTAACCCTCTTCCATTCGCTTTTCTGACCAAGAAACTCCTCCTAGTATTCGGAAAATTTCAATCTTTTTCTAGTAAAACACAGTTCCTTAGTAATATACACCACCATATAAAAACTACTGATAGTAGAGTCTTGAAATTTGACAGGAATGTTCATAAGTTGTCATAGTTTACTTTGCATCAAAATTTGACAGTCCTGCTTATGTATGTCGTGTTGCTGTCCCCCTTTTTGTCACCAAATCAAGGTGACAACATGTTCACTTCATGCTGTTAGTAAAATAATATGCTCTAACATGCACATCATGCACTAGTATGAGTCAAAATTTAAAAAAAAAATAGTGTCCTACCTACAGGCCCTCTGTAGGATTCCACGTCAGGGTAATCGATTGAATAATACACATCACATGAAGATTGTCACCAAGTCCATTGTCTGGGATTGTACAGTTTTTCTACATACTAAAGAGAAATAAAAAATACGCAAACACGGTACATTATTAATTCACGGGATGGATTGCGTCGTGCCTTGAACTGGGCTTTGATGTCATTGAGAAAGGGCCTGATCTTGTAGAGAGGGTCGTACTGGGGGCTGTCACGTCCAGGTGTGTCACTTGTGTCTCTCAAATGAAAATATTGATTCAGCTTCAAAAATCTTGTTTTGGGCATGACAGTACTGATCCATGAGTGAGAAAACTTGGGGTCAGTGGACCAGTACATATGTATTCTGGGCAGACGATTGATTCCCATCATTATCAGTATAGACAGGTAAGGCCTGATCTCCTCAGGTGTTGTGTCTGTCCACAAAGGATCAGAAGCCACACCTCTAGCAGCGATCTTTTGTTTGGCATACTAATTTGTCTCATCTGCCGCACTACGAAAAAAAGTTGGGGAAACAAACAGAAAAAAATAATCCAGGGGCTTGGCACTGAGCGGTAGTGTGTGTACAGGGCCTGCAGGCAACTGAAAATCTTTCACTGCCAGCGCTGTGTGCGCCGCGCGCCACGTCGTCTGCAAATTTAGTAGTGGAATGTTGTCTTCAGGGTCACTTTCTACTGCATAATCCTCATCTATTTCATCCCTTCCTTCTTCAGTTTCAATTTCAACATCAGATTCTCTATTCTGTTGTCTTTCAATCTCCTCAACTTGACGCATAATTTCGTCAATTTCATCTTCTGGAAAATCTTCCCACATTTCATCTTCGTGCTTTGCCGCCATTCTTAACTATGAGAAAATGTGTGAATGAAAATGAGAGACGCTGACTAATTTCTTGAGAATGGAAGGATGTGTGGTGCCAAAAATAGTACTGAAAAGCCATTGGGCTATCCTTACTATAGCGGGAAAAGTCACTCATGGTGTGTGTGAACTTGTTCATGCTCAGAGCGTGATGGAAAATACCCACTGGCCGCGAGCGATTCTCGGCATGCTGCGGCACGATAAAATAAATGGGGCCTTTTCCGAAAAGCCCGCTGCGGCATTAGAAAATGGGAGAGGGTTAAAGCATTACCAAGATCTTTGTCAAAGACGAGGATGACTTCTCTCCCTTGGTTGGCACATTTACGATCTGGTATGGCTGCTTCAGTTTTTTCTTGCAGGTGTGAAGAATGAACATTCTCATCCTTTAAACCAAACAGTGAGAGCTGAGAGGTATACAGACGATTTAGGGATGCCAAACTAAACACAGGGGCTGTGTGGAGGTCATCTCTAAAGCTTTCAATGTAAGCGACAACTTCAGCAAGTGCAAGTGCATGAGCTGTTGATTTGCTTGTTGTCTCTTTTTCTTCTGGTGTCTGGTTTGCTGGGACACGTCTTTGGAATGCAGACAGCAGATAGACATTTATTGTGATAGTGACAATCACTTGCCACCATGTCTTTTAACAGCAAGTTTCTTAAGCAACTCCCCATCATTAAGTTGTTGAGCATGAGCACGAATTTTCACATCCAGAGATAAAGTAAGTGCTCAATGTAGCTCAGCTATGTCAGATGATCTATTGCAGAAGAAACATGTGACTTCTTTTCCTGTCTTGTCTGCCATGCAGCTAGATTCAGTCGCAAGTTTCCTTGTTTTCACAGGACTAGATGTATCACATGTTGGCTTTCTCTTTCTGTTTAAAATAGTATTGCTTACTTTTGCAAGACATGATTTGTGCCAAGAGGCTCTATGCTTTCTTATTGTTTCCTCAAAACCAGTTCCTTCATCCAGTTTAGACAGTGGAACAGACACTGGGGATTCACCAAGTTCCCGAAAAGCTGCCAAATTTGGAGCAACATAGATATACCCTGCTCCATCTCCTTTCAATCCCTTGGCTGGACATATCAGAGGTGCTTTGTTTGATGGACTCTGGCATAAAGCACACAGGTTCCAGTCAACAGTGATGCCTTCACCTTCCTTCACTGGAATAAGAAGACTGCGATGGTCTATTCGCTTATAATCACGAGACATCAGCAACTTTTCTGCTTGAGTGATTTCAACTGCAACAGAGGCACAAAAAAACCCCAAAACTTGGTTTCTGACACGAATCAATGGCCATA
>CM060323.1:33763094-33805594 GCA_030674155.1 Stramonita haemastoma | reverse complement strand
CCGTTCCCAACACCACAGTTCTGATACTAATGAAATGTTTATTTCCCTATGTGTTAGGTACTTATTTCAGTTGTCACTCCTTTTGTTGTTTTATTTGTTATCAGATTTCTTTTAAACCTTTTGGCAGTTTTGCCTTTTGAATGGAAGAAACAAATTCTTTTACACTAATTATTTTTGTTTTTGTTGGTTTTCTTTTTTTTTTTTTTTTTTTTTTTTATACTTTTGACGTTTTGTAGTTTTTTACTTTTGTTTTTATGTATTTTTTTTATTAAATTTTTTTTCTTTTTTATTCCCTGAATGCTGACACACAGATGGAAGTCAACTGAGCAAGCTGAGGTCCATTTTTCTGGGTACTGGAAAAGGTCGCCGTCCAAAAGTGCCTGTTGTAGAGATTTCCAATCATCTGCTGATTCAGTTATTGGTACTGAAGCAAGAGGGTGGGAAGACATTTGATGAAACAGCTTCATTTCTCAGTCAACTCATTCCGGATGGTGAACTTTCAAGGTTGCGGTATCTTCTCGTTAAGGCAGAAGAAAATGTACAACTTCTGCAGGATAAGTCACAGAGAGAACATTTTCTGTCTGAGCCAGTTCATGTTGAACAGCTGGGTCCACTGTTGCATGCAACTGGTGTAACCACCGAACAGTTGCTTCAAGGACATCACCTCGAAACTTACGCACCCCCTACATGTGGACTGTTAAAAGATGTCATTAATTTTAAAAATAGGAAGAGGAAAACAAACAGAGAATTGTGCCAGTGGTGGGAGCAGCTGACTGGAAATTCTGTGGAAGAGGCAGCCATGTATAGAACAGCTGTAAAAATAACAAAAAAGGCAGCAAGGCTTGGTTCAAATGTCCACAGAGAAAAAGGACAAAAACTTTGGAAGGAATTTTTGGATTCTGTGGCATTTCCTCCTACAAAGGATAGTGTTTCACCAAGTGCACCACCTTTAGCTGATTTAAGTCTTTTGGCGCATGCAGCTTGTGCTTCGTCATCCTCGGTGTCCTCTAGTGCTGTTACATCAGATTTACCCCAGCCTAGCTCTCTGACACCTGAGGCTCGCAAACTTGGTGCGGTAGGTAACCAGCTTGCAGCTGCCAGAAGGAAAGAACAGGCATTGAAAGAAGAGCTGTCTGTGATTAAGGAAAGTCTTAAAGTAGCAACAGATTTAAACAAAGAGTATTTTTCTGAGCTACAAAGTCTTAAAACAGAAAAAAAGCAGGCAGAAATTTTAGCTCGGGAAAAAATTGCAGAAATTGAAAGAATTAAAGAGGACCATTCCAAAATAACTGCTGCTCTTCAGGATGCTCAGAAAAAAATACATTACTACGAAAAACAGGGTCTAGAGAACAAATAAAATGTAGGGATATGGGTTGTTCTCTGGAAAGATGCACAAAAGTGTGACATGGAGGCTAAAAAATGAATTTTCACCCAGCAGTTTAAAAACTGGATTTTAAACTAGTCATATCTTTTCTCATTAAGTCCAGAAAAAAAGAGGATAAATTGTCAAGTGGTCTTCCATGTATGGGACATCAAATGTCATAGGTCACCAAAAATAACAGTTGTGACATAGTAACCAAAAAGTCACTAAAAAATCAAAAGATATAATAAAAAATACTGATTTTAAACTTCTTTGGACTTGTTTTAAGTAAGGAAAAGAGTCTTCACTAACAATAGTTTGGTAATGGGCATCTAGTGTACCAAGGATGTATGCTTTAAGCCCATGTTATTTCGTTGCTTTTTTTACCGCTCAAAAATCATCTTTATATTTTCGTTTCCTTCTTTGCAAAGAGTGAAGCCAAACTTTTCCTGCTTGAAAACACACATGAACCACCAATACTTTCAACTGGTGTTTGTTTGTAATCTTTTCCATTTATTATTACATAAAAAATCAGACTTTAAATAAAAAATGTAACAGTAGCGACACAGTAACTGTAACAGCACAGTAACCAAGCCTAGATTTTGCTATTTTGTGGAATATTTTCATGCTTTTCATAAATCTAGTACTTAGTCTAGTTTTGAGCAGATTTCTGTCCTGATTCTTTATTTTCCAGGATACATTGATGCAATTGATCATGACCAGCTTAGTAAGGAAGTGGTGACTTTGACATTATTTTTTTAAAATGCTGCTCTGTACATTTTTCTTATTGGAAAAAACAGGTTCTTGTCTAAATTGATTTAATGGATGCCAATTAATAAACAATCTGCTGAGAAAAAAATGAAAATGTGTGTATACTTTTTAAAATAATTCATTCTCTACACAGTCACAGCAAAGAAACGAAAGTGGTTTCCCCGCAACAACTGTTACACCTATACACTATAATACAGTTCAACTCAATTGTCATTCTACAAACAGCACTCATTTTCTTTTCAAATAAATATAGTATCCTTTTCAATCATAAATTGTAAATATTGTGCTTAAAAACTAATGTAAAATAGAAGAAAATAGGTTTTTATTTGGCAGAAGTGCACTACTGTGTAAGACACTGAAAAGTTCTCTGGTAAAATTCAGATCAGATCATCGTAGGAACACTATAGTCAGCTGCTATGTTATTGTTCACTTGCTCAAGTTGCTTGCAATGGTATTAATCATGAGAAAATAACAACAAGGAGCACAAAACTAAAGAAATTCCACTTTAAAACTTCAATTTTGGTTTCATGTGAACAGTTGTGACAAGCAAACCACACACAGTAATGAAAAATTTGAAAATTAATAACACAGGAACGATCTGGAGAAGTAGCATCTGCTAAGACATGAGTAATCTGCCTGGTGTTTTGTATGCATACACCTACAAAAATATAGTGCCAGAATAGTTTATATCAAGTTTGTTTAAATTTTCAGTTGAACAGTTGTCGCACCATCATACAGTAACCAAAGACACCCGGTGAAAATGTGTCAAAAATTTTTCTGAGATATTTGTTTAAGATAAAACTACATGCCACCAGTTAATGTGTACTACAACACTCTCTAAAATTAGATGCAAGAAATAGTCTTGGGAACACTCCACTGTTGTACAGGGCTTGTGTTAGCTGTCTATCAAATGAAGTAACCAAAGCAACGACTGTTGCACTTTTTTTGATGACATCATTTTTATGCTATTTACTACAAACATTTAAATTTCATCAAGCTTTATGTTCAAAACTACGTCTGACTGACTGATGCATGATACTTGTTTGACTTTGAAAATTCTGGGTCAATAATCAGGACAGGTTGTTTGGAGGCTGGTCTGCCATGTCACAAATCAGCCATGCTGAAAACTGCATTTTTATAACTTTGCACTACAATATACAAAAAAGTAGAATATACTGACATCAAAGCTTTTTAAATTCTTTTTCTTTATTGTATTCAAGAACCCCAGAATAAACATGCATTCAAAAAATGGATGAATTGAAAAAATATAGTTTATCAAAAAGGGTGACTCACTGTGCATTTTTCTGGAGAACAGCCCATATCAAAATCTCCTAAATGAATAGCCAGCTGGAAGGAACTTCTCGGCATTTGGAGAAGTACAAAGATCAAATAGCAGCAACTTTAAAGAAGCTGCACACTCTCAACCTCACCCATGCTGCCTTGAGTTTAAACGAATGTACAAGTTGCTACAAGACAATTACATTGAACTTGAAAAACAGCAAGCAAAGAAAGAAGGGGGGATTCCAATGCAACCAAAAGATATTCCAGTCATTCATCTAAAAAAATGAGCTTGGGCACTTCACCCAAAAAAACATTTTAAAATTTTTTTTTAATTAAAACTTTAAAAAAGGAAAAACAAATTTAAAAAGCTTGGGCACTTCACACTGGAAGCCAAAATTTGCATCGTGGCTTCGGTTGTAGAAAGTGAGGTGCCTGCTCACAGATGTGGCAGCATCATTCAGACTGTGGTCAGTCAGCTTTGTGGAGCCAGAGTACCTGACAGCGACTTGCCATCCCAGCACTCAGCACTGCGATTTGCCGATCAAGGCCATGTTATCAGCAAGTCACATGTTGCTGATCTGTTGACTACCCATGACCTGTATGACCTGCATGTTGATGGAATGAGCAGAAATGGGGGAAAATATGTCAGTCAACAAGTGATGGCTTAAGAGGGGTCTTTCTCTTTGGGATTTGCTGCACTGGCTACTGAAGATGCTTCCACTCTCGTAGATCTCAGCATTCAGATGCTAGAAGAGCTGTCTGATTTATTCCCTGAAGAGGAGGCCCAGAATCACTTTGTACAGATGCTTACCAGCTTGTCTGGGGTGATGACTGACACAGTGACAGAACAGGGGTGATGAAATCCTCTGGCAGAAATCTACAAGCAGAATGCCAACATTTGCTTCAGACAGATGAGGGATTGGAATTTCTCCACTGCAATGCCCATTTCCTGCCAGATCTAGGATCACAGTGCAAAAAAGCTCTGGCTGCAGAAGAGAGAGAGAATGGTGAACCACTCGGGAGAGATGCACAGACCAAGTTCTTCTGTTTCAACAGGTTTACTGACTGCTCAGCATACAGGTAATAGACTAATACTAGTAATAGGATCTGTTTCTGTGCGCGCATGCGTGCGCACGCGCGCGCGCGGCGCACACACACACACACACACACACACACACACACACACACACACACACACACACACACACACACACACACACACACAAAAACGCCAACACCATGCACATGTAAAATATGTTCTATAAACAGTTTCATTGTTATTGAAATTTGAAGTTTCTTGTAGGGATTATCAGTGTTATAGACACTCTATACAGAAATGTACAGGAATGTGATTACAGTGCTTTGCACAATAGGCCCTTTCAATGTATGGCTTTCATAGTGTGAAAACACCTGGAAAATGTTATGTCATCTTTAGACATCCATAACTTTTGAGAGAATAAAGATAGATACTTAATTTTGTTTTAATTGTGGTTTTTTTTAAAGGTTCTTTTAAAAAATACCAGTTTTATGCATGTATTGTATATGCTATAAAAAAAAAGAAGAAAAGAAAAGATTTGGCTGCCGCTACACTGTGTGTGTGTGTGTGTGTGTGACTCTGTGTTTGTGTGTGTGACTCTGTGTTTGTGTGTGTGACTCTGTGTTTTTGTGTGTATGTGTGACTCTGTGTGTGTGTGTTTGTGTGTGCATGCATTCATCAATTTCATGAGGCTAGTAATCACTGCTGTGTTGATGGGACATTATGATTTTGGTGTTGTCTGCTCAGTGTTCTGATCCAACATGTGCAGGACACTGCAACTTAACCCTCCTCTGACAACAGTTTTCACACAACAGCAGTGAGATTTTGTCCTGTAGTGGTAACCATCACAATGTCTCTCCAGTGACCATTTCCCATCATAATCATTCTCCTGGCCCCCAAAGGCTATGACACTCTTAATCTTCTCCAAAAGATTTAATCATAGGCTGTTGTTGTTGTGCGTTCCCCATCTTAACACTCAGGAGGTCACCCAGAATGTGCACTCTGATCACTTATCCCACCTGGGAATCACTGTGAGATTGAAATTGCAAACTGAGGTTTGCTTGTAAAGCTGTTTTCAAAGTACCTCACCATATAGGCAGCCATACTCCAACCAGAGGATTTTTTTCTCTTATAAAGGAGAGTACAGATTGTTATGTTAAGAGATTGTCATGGCTGAAGGCTATCTCAAAACATTTTACAACAGAACATTTTAATGTAGGCCTTGGCAATTGAATTAGTTGACATCAGTAACTTACACAGCTTTTGGCCTGTATCAGAATCATAGGCTGAGAGTATAGGGTGAGATGCACTGTGCAGTATTAGTGACTGCAGGGTTCTGAGGTCAACTCTTTAATTTTTTATTGGGGGGGTGGTTTTGTTTTTTGCAGGAGCAGGCATGGAGAAAACAGAAGCGTCTGCCTCACAGAAGCTTTATCCGCAGGGTCTGTGATTTCTTGCCCAGTGTCAAGGCCAAAAGAATCCACCTCCAGGTGAGCTGCTCTTGATGGTATTTTCTGGATAGGTGGATGGGACAGCCTGGTGGTTACAGTGATGTGCATTGTGCTCATTATCTGCTGATCTGGGTTTGAATCTCGTTCAAGAGGATTTTGCCAATTGAGTTAACATCCAGTGCTGACTCCACTCATCTAAAACTAAAAGTCAGCTTGAGACTATAAACTGAAGTCCCGTGTGCAACCACACGCAGAACATCTTGTGTACACATTAAAGCCCATTCTGCTTTTTGGAAGAGAAGGCCATTGTGTGCATGTGGGAATGGATAACAAAACTGACAAAATTGCATACACATGGGGACAAGATTTTTTAAAAAGAAAAAAGAACATGAGTACTTCTTCCATTATCCTCAAAATAAAAGAGTAATTAGATAGAAATCAATAAAATGAATAAATTTACAGCTACTCATAGAAGGAAAATTTAGTAGTACTTAATTTACATTGAAAATGGGTGGGGGGGGGGATTGAAAATGGTGCCTTGAAATTTCTTGACCAGTTTCAACGACCATAAAGATTGTTTAAGGGTGTGACACCAGTTGTAATTGACAGACAGCCTGCTACAATTGATGATAAGTTTAAAAAAAACAAAAAAAAACAAAAAAACCCCAACTACTAAATCCTGAATAACCCCAAAGGATACGTGATGCAGAAAGACTGTGTGCAGACGAACCTGCTGGGCAGTGCGCGCCTGACCAGCACGCGGTTTGTCAGCCTGGAGAACAGCCTGGAGGAGGCCTCCGTCAGCTCCTTCTCCATGGACGATGGCATCTGGGTGGAGGAGGAGAAGATCGACAAGTCGTCAGGTGAGAGGGCCGGCCGTGAGTGATACCATGGGTCAGGTTTAAAAAAAAAAAAAAAAAAAAATTGCCCTTCCCGCCCGCCCCCAATTTTTTTTTAAAAATAAAATTTTTAAAAACATGGGTCAGGTAAGAGGGCCTTGAAACATCCCTTACATCTCTCCTTGCTGTTGTGTTAAAGGTAATGAAGACATACATTTAATATACTTAAAAAAAAAATTGTTACAGTCTTTCATGTTGATATGAATGTGGATAGATGGTTTACCGATAATGCACTCATCGAAAATGACAAGATCACGGTTGAAATACTGTTTTTGTTTTAAATTTTCATAATATTGATCAATACTCTCACCTGGAAATCATGGGCTAGAAAATCCCTCATTTTTGTCCCTGTTTCCACTCATGTCAGTTCTTACTTTTCCACATTACATATATCTGCACAACACAGAGCGGCACTAACCTACCAACCAAACCTCTGCTCTTGGACATTCAGGGCAGGGCGCACCAAGTACACTCACTTCAACGGCACCAGCGACACACACACAGAGCTGTGGGACCCTTCAGTGGATTTCACGGACGACCCAGACGCGCACACCATTCACCACAGCACCGTGGACCCAGACCACCCCCATCCTCCTGGGGAGCGCAGCTCCACTCCCCTGGATTTCCTGTCGGGCATCGCTAACAGCTCCCAGCAGGTGGACCCAGCAACGCTGCACAAGATCTCCATGATGGAGGAAGAGCTGGCAACCCTCAGGAAGCAGATCGCCGATCTGGTTTTGTTGCAGGAGACCAGTAAGGCAGCGGGTAGGTGGTGCGGGTTTGGGTTTTTGTGTGGTGTGGTACAGGTTTGGGTTTTGTGTGGTGTGGTACAGTTTTGTGTGGTGTTGTACAGGTTTGGGTTTTGTGTGGTGTGGTACAGGTTTGTTTTGTGGTGTGGTACAGGTTTGTGTTTTGTGTGGTGTGGTACAGGTTTGTTTTGTGGTGTGGTACAGGTTTGTGTTTTGTGTGGTGTGGTACAGGTTTGTGTTTTGTGTGGTGTGGTACAGGTTTGTGTTTTGTGTGGTGTGGTACAGGTTTGTGTTTTGTGTGGTACAGGTTTGTGTTTTGTGTGGTACAGGTTTGTGTGGTGTGGTACAGGTTTGTGTTTTTGTGTGGTACAGGTTTGTGTTTTGTGTGGTGTACAGGTTTGTGTTTTGTGTGGTATGGTACAGGTCTGTGTGGTGTGGTACAGGTTTGTGTGGTGTGGTACAAGTTTGTGTTTTGTGTGGTACAGGTTTGTGTTTTGTGTGGTACAGGTTTGTTTATGTGTGGTGTTAACAGGTTTGGTTTCATGTATTTGGTTTTTTGGTTATATTAAGGTGCACGGCCATATAAGCCACATGAATTAATTTGAAAAAGAGAAGAAGAAACAATCATTTAAGTGTTGCGTTTGGACTCGTAATTCATGTAATGATAACCTGTCACCTGTCTCTATTGCCACTGTTGATAGTAGGAGCTTTACACAATGCCGCCAAGGTTCGCCATCTTTCTCTCCGCTCTATGATCTCGTGTTGTCTTCCCGGACCACTGACATCAGTGATGTATGTCATCAAAAAAACTGAAACAATTGCTGTGAGATCATTGATTCTGTGGCCTATGTGTTTCAGGTTACCACTTGTTTAAATCTGTATATAGTTGCACAGTTTTATTCTGAGACTTAAAATTTTATGAGGTGACAGCCCTGATATAACCTATGTGGTCGGCGGGGCTTTAAATAACATGATTGAATTGGATTGGATTAGGTTACCACTTACAAAGTGATAGCCTGGATATGGCCTCTATAATCTGCAGCACTGCATAATTAACCCTCTTGCATTTGGATTCTCTGAACACAAATTGCCCCTAGATTTTGCATTGCATCATGAAATCGGGTCATGCACACATGCTCGCTCACCTTTTCCTCCTTCTAGTACATACCAGCAGCTATAATTCCAGACTTACAGCAAGCTTTGTGCCTCTGGCCTGCATACTGCTATGGCATCTGGTAGTGATCGGTGAAGGTCACTGCATGATGGAAAAGTACTGTGTGTAAACCCTGCAAATTCTGGATCTGGATTCAGGGAAGGAGAGGGGGACTATTTAATCCTGGCAAATCCCGGGTCAGGACTAAGAGGCATAAATATGGCTGGATTGGGATGTGTCGGGCTCATGGTGTCCACTGCACTAACGTGAACCTCTCTTTCTGTTTTCAGATGTTTCAGCAGCAAATCCTCCTCCACCGCCTCCAGCCTGCCCACCCCCACCACCACCACCTCCTCCTCCTCCCCCTCCCCCTCCTCCTCCTCCTCCCTCTACCCCTATGTGTGGTGTGAAAACAGCCAGGGCATCTGACTCGGGGTCATTGAGTGACTTGTTAAAACAGGTAGGATTTTTCTAAGTAAAATTTTGGGGTTTTATTTATTGTTTTTATTTTTGTTCCCTACTGTGGTTAAAGAAGTGTGCAGGGCAATCACTGTTCAGATCCTTGCCATGGTGAAGTCCAAATGTGCCAAATTCAGAATATTTCTTCATAACTGAAGTTAGTTACAGATTGGTGGATAACATTCAGATGCATCATCTCAACTTGGTGGTCAGTCTTTTCAAATTCTGTTAGGTGTTAAATGATATTCAGCTTTTTTTTTTCTGAGGGAATGAATTGATATGTGACCTCTGCTTCTTGACTAAAACTGCCTGTAAAAATCAGTTTTTGCTGCAGCTTAAACAAAATAAAAGTGCCATAAATTATCAGAAATGAACAAACTTTGTTTCAGATTCAAAGGGCTGAAATGTTGTCACACCATACATGAACACTTTCTTTGCGGCCAAATGTAATAGTTTTGGTGTGGCTTTACCATGCTGGCTATAGGTTTAAGAATATACACTTTGATATATTTTGAAGGCAGACAAAAATAATGTCTTGAGGTTGCCTAGTGTTTCATACTTTAAAAAAAAAAAATTTTTACAATGTGCTATTTCTCGTCATAATTTTTTTCCTTTTCTTCTTTGCCTTTATTTATTTTCATTTATTTATATATTTATTTTCTTCCTTAGATGTTCTATGTGCATTCACACACAGGACCTCGGTTTAAAGTCTTATCCGACTTTTGGGGTTAGTGGAGTCGGCACTGATGTTAACTCGAGAGGAAAAATCCTCTTGAATGAGATTCGAACACAGGTAAGCAGATCACGAGTGCATCACTCTGACCACCAGGCTATCCCGTACCCCCCTTAGTTGCATGCACACAATGGAGCACCATGGTTTTGCTTTGCTGTCTTTTTTCTTTCCTTTTTCCATCTGCTTCACTGATGCTTGATTCCATTTTGTTTTGCTGATGACTGTTTGTCAGGTGAAGCTGTCGGCAGTGGCTGAGGGGGAAGGGGAGGACAGAAGTGACTCTGGGGGAGTCCCCAACATGGCAACCATCCTCAAGGATCTGGGCAAAGTGAAGCTGAAGCCTGTGGAAAGGTGAGGGAGGGGGTTGAAAGATTTTGAAAGGATGGATGTGGGTTCTTTATTTCTAATAAACATTTGACTTTTTTTTTTAATCCATAGGCATGACTGTCACTAAGGAAGATTTTGAAAGGATGGATGTGGGGTTTTATTTTCATAGAATACTTTACTTCTTTTTTTTTTTAAAACCGTAGGCTATGACTGTGACTAAGGAAGATTTTGAAAGGATGGAATTGGGTCCTTATTTGTATAGAAAACTTGACTTTTTTTTTAATTTCAAGGCATGACTGTAGTCTTATATTTTTATGGTAATATCTGTTTCTTCTTCTTCTTCATTTCCTTATGAGATGGAATGTACAGTGCCTGGTCTTCTGAGCTTGTAACTCTACAGGAGGTCTGGCCTCAGTCGACACATTTGGACTTCAGGACAGCTCATTTAAAAGTTCACAAGAAAAGATTGTCAGATTTGCTTGAAAAGGGTAGAAGAATGAGCTGGGTAGGCAGGGAGACAGAGAAACAAAGGGAAGGATAGGAAAAGGGAAATATTCAGCGCATAGTCTCCAGAAGGTGGGGATGCTATTTACACTGAAAGAGCCCCCAGCATCCCCATGGGAGTTGGTAATGTCTAGTTCTATCAAGTCTGTGTTGGAGTGAAGGGTAGGTGTGTTTGCAAGTCACCATGGATTTTATTTTATTAGTGTATTGTTGAGTGAAACAAATGGGCTGCTGTGTACTACCGGCAGGAAAGAATTTCTGGTGCTGGGTTTTTTGTGGGGTTTTTTGCCCCCCCACCCCCCCCCTTGTTTTGAGATGAAAGGTAAATATATAGTTGTCAGAACAAATATTCCATGCCCCTTATAAAAAAAAAAAAAAACTTTTTCAACTAAGTAGACCTAGGCTTTCCCCCCTCTTTGAGTTTGTTTTTCAGTGTTGGTAGATGTCTCCCTTTTTGTTGTAGACCAATCACTGGGGTCTTTTGGATGAGATGATAAATTCCAATTCTTTATTTGGTTTTCCAATACTTTACTTAACCAAAGCACACACGAAAGAACCTGCAGCAACAAAAGAATTGTTCCCAGCAAAATTCTGAAAGGAAAAAGGTACTCTCAGAGCGAAACAATCACCCCCACAAACCACAAAAAAAGGGAAAATGTTGTCCTTAGTGGTGAAGTGCTCTCCCTTGAAAGAGCAGCCCAAATTTCACACAAAGAAATCTACCAGGACTGCCAAGTGGTATAGAAGTTCAATACATTACATATAGTACTGTACAACACAGTCAGCAGGTGACGGCAGAATCGCTGACCGTTGTGTTGCCTGTTCAGGTCACCAGGGGGCACCCCCCTGCAGTCCCGGGCCAAGCCGTCAGGCACTGACCCAGCGTCCATCATTGCTGAGGCGCTGAAGAAAAAGTTCCGCAACCGCGTGCAGTACAGCCCTGACCCCGCTGACAAGGAGAACGAGAGTCCGGACTTCGATTCCCCAGAACTTACTCCTCAGGTCAAGGTGTGTGTTTGTGTAGTGTGTGTGTCCTTCTTGCTGTCTGATGTGTTGGGGCACTTCTGTTTGAACATTAACATGAATGACACTGATAAGAGATGGGATCACAAATCATACATGGAACTTTACATCTTGCATGTACAATGGATCAGTGGTCTGGAGGTAACGTGCCTGCCTAGAAAGCGAAAAGTCTGGGTCGAGTGTGTGGTGGTTCGAATTCCTTTTGGGCCCAAAACTTTTCCCCCATCCATTAGACCATGAGTGGTGGTCTAGGTGCTAGTCTTTTGGATGAGACAATAAACCGAGGTCCCGTGTGTTACACATCATTATTTAGCGCACGTAAAAACCCACGGCAACAAGAAGGTTGTCCCTGGCAAAATTCTGTAGAAAATAGCTACTCTGATAGGGAAGCATACAGTTGCAGACAGGAAAAAGAAAAAAAATAATGGAGGGCACTGCTCTTTTAGTGACATGCTCTCCCTGGGAGAGCAGCCAGAATTTAGCGCAGAGAAATCTGCTGTAACATAAAAGTGGTATTAAAGAAAATAAAATAATTAAAAATAAATATAATAATATTGTGAGATTTAGCCAAGTTACACGTAACATGTGCCAATATGTTGTTTTTTCAGATACTAAATGATATAACTGTTGGGTATGTAGGCTGGCAGTCTGTTGTACTTCTGTCTACTCACCAGTTAGAGATTTTCCTGGTAATGGTGGTTGGTGATGCAGTCTTTCAATGGGATAAATCCACTGACACAATAAAGATGTAATCAACATTATTTAGCTTGGTCTGAAATAATTTAGGTATTGTTTCATTTAATGTTTTTAGGGGTTTTGTTTTCAGATTGACAAGAGTTAGATACTTGGAGGCATTATGGCTAGGTGTTGATTTTGAACTTAAGCGAACGTTGCTGAAGCCTGTGAAACTGAAAGATAATGGTAATTACGGCTTTTGGTTGGGTTGATTGTTCTGTGGTCCCATTAGAACTATCTGATTTAGGGACTGGACCATCCACCAGCCCTCACTGACATGTTTTGATAAGGCTTTCATAATCGGTCGTGGCGATAAACAACAGGAAACAAATTAATAAAAAATGAATGTTGTTTCAGTTTGGCCAACACATGCTGCGGCGTACGCGGAAGCGGCTGTCGCTGATCGAAGAAGGAGAAAACGGTCCGGCCTCTCCATCGCCTCTGAAAGACAGCAACAAGTGAATGGTGTTAAGAAAGACAAGTAGCAACAGTGCTGTGGACCTCCTCTCTTCTCTTCTCTTCTCTTCTCTCCATGCTGAAATGGTCTGTGAGCAGTTGTCACAGCAAGAAGACTGTGGTGTAGGCTGGTGGGGATAACAGTGTAGCTGAGGATTCTACAGGGTTTGTACAGACCTTGGAGTGCTGAAAAGTCCTTGATTTGAATTGTGAAAGGGGGGAGGGGTCTATTTCAAGGAGTTGAAAGTCTTAAAAGATCCAACATTTGTCTCCAGGTGCTTAAAAAGTGTCTACATTTTGTTACTATCATCAAATATGGATTTTTGTTGTAAAATTTGATTGCTTTGATTGGAGGTTTTTTTTTATGTATATAAAAAGTGTGTGGAAGGATTTTGAAAGTTCAGATGAGTGCACTCATTATTGTACAGAATATTGCCTGTTTTTTTTTGGTTTTTTTTTTTTTTCTTTGTAATTGATTTGAAAGCAGTTACCAGACTTTATCAACAAGACAACTGAGCTACTGCCCTTTTATTCTTTAACTTGTACACTCTGTAGTATCTTGCTGCAGATTTTTGTTTGTGCCAAATGGTCTGTGTTGATACTGTGTATATTTATAATTGTGTGCTAAAGGTATTTGTTGCAGAAATTACCTGTTGGAAAAAAAGTCTGGAAAAGTTCTCCACCAAAAATGTCGTTTTGTAGTCACTGTTGGGCATTTTCTAGCTCTAGCAACCATGTGGTCACCTAGAATATGCACTCTGTCTCACTCATCACACTGGCAAATCACTGTGAAACACACGCACGCACGCACACCACACACACACACACACACACACACACACACACACACACACACACACACACACACACACACACACACACACAACCACTTGACATTGTGAGCAACAACTGTTGCACAAGTTGTACAGCCATTGTATGTATGTAAATCATATAAGCCAAGTCTTGGCACTACACTTCACCTGTAGTAGTGATTTATTTTTCTTCAAAGTGAAGCACATTTTCTGTCAAGATTTCGTTTTTGTAATTCAGAAGATGGTTCACAAGAGAGAAAAGAAGAGTTTTATAAAAAAAAAAAAAAAAAAAAAACATGCAGAGAAACAATCAGGACAGTTCATTGTTGACAGTGCCAAAGGGCTTTGTTTTTCTTTCTGTCTTCCATAGATGGAAGGTGTATTCAGAGAGCATTATTGCTTTGTCTATTTCTTTAGGCAAATCATGCTGTTGGTACTGATAATCAACAGGATAAAGTAGAGAAAATCAAGTGTGTGGAAATTACTGGATTTTCTTGATCAAACTAGTTAATGAAATGAGATAGAAGAGGAAGGCAGTGACTGCAACCCAGTGTGGGGCAAAGCTAAAACAACCACAACAACGGCAACTTTCAGCCAGATGTAGATTATCATTCCATTTTTTTTGTTTTATTGAAAGAATGATTGTATAGTGAAAAATAATTTGTTACACACACTCACACACACAACACACACACACACAAACACACACACACATATGCACCACACACACACACACTCTCTCTCTCCTTTATAAACTGGGCCTTGCCCCTTTTTAATTGTAAATGGTCTTTTTTTTTTTAAATTGTAAATACAAAGCTGATTTTGTGGACCATAGAGCTGTCAGTGGAAACACTGGTGGCCAGTGAATCAACTGCAGGCATTTGCATCTAAGGACAGCTTTTTATGGATTTTTACCTCACAGTTAATTGTAAATCAAAAATAGAAACATTAGTGTTCTCCACTATAGTGATTTCTTTCAACGTTATTTCATCACAAATAATTGTAAATAATATTTTTAAAAAGAAGAAAGAAACATTAGTGTTCTCCACTAATGTGAAGATTTCTTTCAATGTTAATTCATCACAAACTGTAAATTAAAAGAAAAAAAAAAGAAGAAACATAAGTTAGTGTTCTCCACTTTAGTGAAGATTTCGTTTAGTGTTCATTTATCACAAATAATTGGGGTTTTTTGTTTGTTTTTTTTGTAAAGAAAAATGTGTGTTCTCCATTATAGTGAAGATTTCATTCAGTGTTAATCCATCACAAATAAATGTAAATTTTTTAATTTTTATTTTTTTTTAAAAAAAGAAGAAAAATTAGTGTTTTTCACCATAGTGAAGATTTTGTTCAGTGTTAACTCATCACAAATAATTGTAAATAAATTAAAAAAAGAAACAGTTGTGTTCTCACTATAGTGAAGATTTCTTTCAGCTTTAATTCATATTTAATATAAATGAACCAAACCTTCAAATCCCTTACCTTCACACCCCCTTTTCTCCTCAAAAGGATTCTTTATTCTTTTTTTCTTGAAATCACTTGGGGTGGAGGGGGGTAGGTAGAACAGTAGGGGGGGGGGGGGAAGCAACAGTGGGTACGGTAAAAAGCCAAGACAGATGAAGCATCATAGTGTCTGTAGTAAGATTGATTTATTTATTTATTTATTCTTTTATATCGAGGATAACAGAATAAGCAATCATGTGCTTTTTTTCATCCGGTCCCCGTGTGTATGCAGTTTTGTAAGATGACACTGGCACCAGCAGTTATTTTTATTCTGTGCCTATGAGGTTCCCTGTATATGCTGTAAGGAATTCCAGTTAGTGTTTCTTTTGTTCAATTTCAATTTGTCTTTTGGAATTGCAATTTGGGTCTTATGGTAATCTGTTCTACACCTTTGGGAATTCCAGTCTGTCACTTTTTAGATTCCATCTGTGCCTTTTGCGATTCCAATTTGTACGTTTTTTAAAATTCAATTTTATGGCACTTTGAATTTTTTCTGAGTATTTTTGAAATTTGGTTTTGTGCCTTTTCAAGTTTTGGGCTTGGTTGGTGTAAGCAAGCTGGAAGTGTACAGGTTGTTTTAATCAGTGAGTATGCATGATCTGTATCTGTGGTGGGTATGTATGTCTTCATCATGTCCTGTCTTCATTTTCTGTATCAAAATATGTGTGAATTATTTTGGGTATGTATGTCTTCATCATGTCCTGTCTTCATTTTCTGTATCAAAATATGTGTGAATTATTTTGGGTATGTATGTCTTCATCATGTCCTGTCTTCATTTTCTGTATCAAAATATGTGTGAATTATTTTGGGTATGTATGTCTTCATGTCCTGTCTTCATTTTCTGTATCTAAATATGTGTAAAATAATTATTTTGGTCATGTGTAACTTTGTCTTCAGACTGAGTGCGGGTTAATTAAAAAAGACAACCAAAAATGCATGTTTGTCTTGCTGTGTTACCGTAACATGTTTTCATATGGACTTTGTGTGTGTGTGTGTGTTAAAACATTGTTAATTGAAGAGAACTACATCCAAACCTTAAAAATGTGCTTGGGCTCAGAGAAAAGAGAATATCGGCCAATAACTGTACTTAAGGGGGCGGGATAGCTCAGTGGTCAGAGCGTTGGCTTTTCCCCAGTCAAGTTAAGCAGCGTCAAGTGTACCAGTTGGATGTGTGACCGTTTGCACGCCTAGGCTTCAGTACAGTCCCCCCAGTTCACCCGGCTGTAAATGGGTACCTGCCCTCTCTAGGGTCAGGGAAGGTAAAGTAGCGAGGGAGAAGAGATGGGCGCCGCCCTCAATATGCTGGTCCCTGGAGAAGCTGAGGTCTGTGATGCCTCGCTCCCCTACGACGGCCTAGGTTATGGGACACCTTTACCTTTACTTTAACTGTACTTAACTTCTTTTCCTGATCTCCTCCCCCTCCCTTCAATGATTTTGTGCCCCCCTCGGCTCCAGTCTAATTTCCATGTGCCAGTTTGCCTTTGTACTTTTAAATTTTGTTCATATATTTTTTTTTTAGCCTGTTCTGATTATTTTGGTTTGCTTTTGAGTAAAAGAGATTTGATGCCTGAAAGAAAAGAGAATATGGTCTTGTGTATTTTGTGGAAGAATTCAGCAGAATGAAGGTGCCTGATCTGTCATATGTTTAGTTCCAATTTTACCCCCAAGTCATTATCATAACTGCCAGTTTCATGTAACCCTTGTTGTTGTCTTTACTCATGATGGTTACCAGCTTCCAAACTGAAGAAACAATTGTATTTATGAGGTGACAGCCCCGATATGGCCTCTGTGGTTGACGGGGCTATAAACAAGATGGAGTCAAGGGTATTGTCTTGAGCATGTCATGAGCTGTTGGCTTGTTATTGCTCTCAATATGTGTATGTATAGCATTGTCTTTTTCAGAATAAAGATCTTGGCTCCAACACTGATGTTTTTAACCATTGGTGTGATTGTATGTGACTGTGCTTTCCCACCACTAACATTGTTGGAACGATGCCTAAACATAACGCCAGTGTGGATGTGTTTATCATCTATAACATTGTTGGAACGATGCCTAAACATAACGCCAGTGTGGATGTGTTTATCATCTATAACATTGTTGGAACGATGCCGAAACATAACGCCAGTGTGAATGTGTTTATCATCTATAACATTGTTGGAATGATGCCTAAACATAACGCCAGTGCGAATGTGTTTATCATCTATAACATTGTTGGAACGATGCCTAAACATAACGCCAGTGTGAATGTGTTTATCATCTACAACATTGTTGGAACGATGCCTAAACATAACGCCAGTGTGAATGTGTTTATCATCTATAACATTGTTGGAACGATGCCTTAACATAACGCCAGTGTGAATGTGTTTATCATCTATAACATTGTTCTCTCTCTTCTCTCTCTCTCTTAACTCACACCTCTTTCTGTCTCTGTCTCTCTAGTGCCTGTCTGTCTCTCTCCCCCTTCTCTCTCCCCCTCACACACATCTTTCTGTCGGTCTGTCTCTCACATACACACACTGCTTTTTGGTTTTGGTTTTTTGTATTTATTTCATGTGCTTTCCCACCACCACAACCATACTCGTCTCTGTCAGTCAGTCTCTCTCTCTCTCTCTTTTTCATGGAGAGACCCCCTCTCCATCTCACTCACTCACAGAAAGAGGTGTGAGTAAGAGAGAGGAGAGAGATTGATTTGATTTGATTTATTCTTTTATATCGAGGATAATGGGATAAGCACTCTTGCTTTTTTTACATCCAGTCCCCGTGTGTATGCAGTTTTGCAAATGTCTGTTCCCACTGGCACACGATGGCCTACTCTGGGGACGGATAGCCCAGTGGTCAGAACATTGCGCTGGCAATTTGACGACCCAGGTTCGAGTCCGGTCAAGGAGATTTTTCTCCTGGAGTTAACATCAGTGCTGACTCCACTCTCCCCAAAAGTCTTCGGATGAGAACCCAGGCCCCATGTGCGAACGCATGCAGAACATCTTGCGCACATGTTAAATCCTGCTCCACTTTTCGTAAGAGTAGGCCATCGTGTGCCGGTGGGAACAGATGACATTTACAAAAGCGCTTACACATGGGGACTGGATGTAAAAAAGCACAAGAGTGCTTATTCTATTATCCTTGATATTAAACGAATAAATCAAATCAAATCAATCAAATCTCTCTCTCACACACACACACCTCCCAAAAGTCCTTCGGATGAGACTTAAAACCTGAGGCCCCGTGTGCGAACGCACGCAGAACATCTTGCGCACACGTTATATCCTGTTCCGCTTTTCATAAGAGTAGGCCATCATGTGCCGGTGGGAACAGATGACATTTACAAAACTGCATACACACGGGGACTGGATGTAAAAAAGCACAAGAGTGCTTATTCCATTATCCTCGATATAAAAGAATAAATAATTTTAAAAATAATAGCAACACACACACACAGAGTTCTCTCATCTTTTCACAGCAGGTGTATGGCATCCCACTGTTTCTATCAGTGTGTTGTGAATTGAAAATCTGTGTCCACAGCATTACCATCAGCTATCCCCCCCTCTCCAGCCCCCCCCCCCCCCCTTCCTTCAAACCTCTTATCCAGAAGGATGAATGTTTACTATTGTAAACTATTAGTCTCCTGGTAAAGTAACACACAGGGAGCTTAACACATATTTAGACTTTGAGAATCAGTATCCAGAGAAATTATGCATGAACAGATGGGGTGATCACTTAGATTGGAATTTTTTATGCTAAGTGCACACTTTAGGCCAACGATTGTTTTTGATTTAGCCCAGTTAACTGCAGTAGAAATATTGATTCTTGTTATTAAGAAAATTTGCACCAAATGGCTATAGATATTGTTTTCTTTTCAGCTGTAAAGTGTGTAGACGTTAAAATGCAAGCACTATTTGTCGATGGAGGTCCTTGAAAATTGACAGTGAGGTCCTTGAAAGTCCTTGAAAAGTCCTTGAATTTCCTTCCCAAAGCTCTGTATGATTCCTGCACGTAATGTTTGCCATTTCATGGAAATATTCTATCATGACTGTATAGTCGGCTTTGTTCAGATTCTCTCTTGCCTGTAGTTCCTTTTTTTTTGTGTGGTCTGAATGGCTTATTTATTGTTTGTTGAATACATGAAAAAGAAAAGAAATAACATGTCTGCACCTTTTGTTGCATTTTCTTTACACCCTTTTTTCAAGTTTTGTAATCAGTTAACAAGCATGAAGATGGAAATCCCTTCTCAGGAGAGAATAGGCTGATGTTGCTTTATAAGAGTGTGTGCATGGCATCCCTTGTCAAGTAGCTGTTACTTCCAATATACCCAGGTACAGCAGACATGTCACACAAGGGACACACAATATTTTATCAAAAAAAAAAATACCACCCACAACTGGGAAAAGAACTAAGACCTCTCTCAATGCCATGAGTGCAAACAAAAGAGGTACAATGTCAATACACACTCGGGTGTGCAGGCACTGACATTATGTACATACCAAACAATCAGATGATCTAAAACCCTGAGCTGCTTACTTGGATGTTAATGTTAAGTAATGGAACTTTATACATGACAAAAGATCTGGGAGACGGGGTGTATTTGCAAGTTCTCAGAATGTTGTAGAATTTTGGAATCTCCTCAGAAATAGTTATTTCCTAACAGATGGTGGGGGGTTTTCATGCCATTTTTGCCCCACATTTGGAAAAAGTATCAGTGCACTTTTGCTGATCTGTTAAAACTGATCATGAACAGCCTGCCCCATCATTTTGATCTTTTTGGAGTTTAGTATTGTGTATCTGTGTCGTGTGAAGACAATAATCCTCCTTTTAAGGTAAGACATGGGTCCAAAATCATGGGGTTTTTTAGAATTAAAAAGGTTTAGGAGTTTGAAACATTCTGTTTTGGTGGCATATTGGATTGTTTCCATGGCAACAGTGCAGAAAACTAATTCTTTGATTTTTATGCTTTACAAGTGATGTCCTTTCAATATATGGCATAACTTTAAACATGGGCTTGTAAACAAAATTTCATCAGTTTCAACCCCCATGTCCCACTTTAAACAGCCAAAGGTAAAGATTTAGGAAGGGGGGGGGGGGGGGGGGGGGGGGGGGGGGGGGGGGGCGGGGGGGGGGGGGGGGGGGGGGGGGGGGGGGGGGGGGGGGGGGGGGGGGGGGGCACTCTTGCATTGTTTGTTTCTCACCCAGTATGATGCCAGCCATTCAGTGCTGGTGGAGTGAAATTAAGGGGGGGGGTGTAAAAATGTGGCGGAAGATTGGAAGGGGGGGGGGGGGGGGGCACTCTTGCATTGTTTGTTCTCACCAGTATGATGCCAGCCATTTCAGTCTGGTGGTGAAATTAAAGGGGGGAAAAATTGGCTTGAACATTCAGCTGTCTGACAATAAGTGAAAATACTAAGCATGCACGCTCCTGTCTTTGTTGCTCTTGGTGTTATGAAAAGTTGGAAAGTTGACAGGTATGCTTTGGTTCTCTATTTCACCAAATATGCCGTCATTGGTCAATAAATCAGTGTCCCTACCATTTCTCTTCTCTTTTCCTTACTTTTTTTTTTTTTTTTTTTTTTGGGGGGGATGCTGGGTAGGAAAGAGGACTGAATCTACTTCCAGGTTTGGAAACTTGATGAACCGGTATTACTGATTTGGGTTCAAGTTCACTTCAGTCTCCACACAGATAAAACAAAGACAGAGACAAGAGTGTAGTTGAGATCATTGGTTTATTGTCAAATCTGGCTGCTGACAGAAATAATAAAATGTCTTTTTTATCATGGATTTTATTTTATCATCAATTCTCAACAAACTGGAATAAAAACAAACAAGACAGAGGTCAACCTTTCCATAACTATGTTGGTGAAAAAGTATTCATTTGATAGTTATCTGGAAGTGACCCATTTTCACTGTTCCCACAAAACTGTCGGCTAAATCAAAATTTGCAATCACATACAAAGAACATACAAAGTAATCATTAAAAAAAATGCACTACAATCATACATGTACTGATTATAGCAGTAAATGGAAGTGTAGGTATTTAAATTACCTTTTGAAAACTAAAATGAATGCAGCAGACTTTGTCCTTGGTACATACTCAGGACAGGTTTCGGGTTGTGATTCACACATTCTCTCACTTGCGTCCCACACTTAGCATCTTCAGTCCCACCTTCCTCTCTTCAATGTCTCTGTCTTTCTCACTGATTGTGCACACACAACAAAATATCAGGAACAAAAAACAAGCTTACACAGGGAGACTCACTCCCCTCTTCAAAGAAAAGTCTGTGATTATGCACATCTGGATCAGCAAGCTCTTTGCAGTCCTGCTCACAGAATACATTCAACAGAATATCCCATTCTAGGGTAGACAAAACTAAAAACACAAGGAGTCTAAATTAAAAGTTTTGGAAGACTTGGACATAGAAACCAACTTGAACTGCACCATTCATCCTTGTTCATGAAGACACACACAAAAGAGGAGGCGGAAGGGAGGAAGCAGAGTTCTCCATAGCTAGTCCACTTAAATAAAAAGGGCAACTTCGTTCTAGGTAATAGTTTTTAAAAAAGACAGCCAAGTTCAGGCAAAACTGAATCATATATATAAAAAACCAAACACACACCCCATCCCCTCCCTACCTACACAAGTTCAATCTGAATGAAATTTTTGTTTAGCAGTCTCACTTACTGTGACCAGTCTGCTACTAGTGCAAAGGATGTAAGTGTTTATAGTAAGTTTCATTTCATATCTGAAATGTTCAAGTGTTCTGTTGTAGATGTGTAAAGTGTAATTACTAACTGCTGTACAAATGTGTACACTTTACTGTACTATTATGACAACACAAAAATTTCTTATTTTTCCTGAAAAACTCAATGCCAGTTTTGTCAAAAGCAAATTCTCAGCAGTATCAAATGCTGACATGATGTTCAAACGACCTGTAAGACCATGGAGATTTCTCTCTGCTGAGTGTACTGTGTAAGTAAATGAACTTGTTTAAGCAGTGCACAAATATATACTTTTCTGAATAAATCATCTACCCCAGGATAACCAGGGACTAAAATGTATCAGCACCAGAGTCAAAACAGCATTTCTGGATTACAGTTTTCATTTTCAGGGATTCTTCACTTTTCAAGGAGACAACCCAAAAAAACTGTGATCTTTTTCTATTTTTGAACTGATAACCTTGAACGCGAAAGTGCCCTTTGACATATGGAAGAAAGTAATCAAACTGGTGATTGCCGAGGTGACCCACCACCTTCAACTGTGATCAGAGCAAGCTTTGGTTCCCTGCCCAGGCTTCTCTCTGTCAGAGTTTGTCAGCTCTGGACCCCCCCCCCCCCCCCAAAGTGCTTCACTCCATAGGAAGGTAGATGACACTAAAGTCGTGAATCACATGTCGTGCACTTAATGCCTATGAATTCTTAGAATTGTTCCACTGATCATACTCTTTGGACCTAGTAAAGTATATAGGTGCAAATATGCACACACAAAGAAAAAAGAACCCAAACAAACACGAACTATATTGGCAAGTTTCCAGTCTAGTGAACTTAAAGGAGGTTCGGCATTAAAAGCAAGGAAGCAACGCACCCCTGACTGACGACTTCCAGAATTCCCACTGAGCTACTCACCCATTCAGAGTGAAGTTGAAAAACGCCTTAACTCACTGATGACTTAATGTAGAAACACTCATTGTCTCCACACTTTAGAAACGATCACTACACAACATGATACACATAATCACAGACCTCCAACCTGAATAGACCTCCTCACATCATGAATCCTGATGCAGTGTTCTGTGTTTCTCACCTACTGCCATGCCTGTGCTGGATTCAAGTCTAGGTCTTCAGAATCACGGGTGGCAGTGGCACTGCTCTTGTGGCCACACACTCTCCCTGGGGAGAGCAGCCCCACTTTCACACAGAGAAAACATCCATGACTAAAAAAGTTCTATTCAAGTCAATTCAATTCACGGTGCTAGTGAAAGGATATTACATATAGTAAGGATGGTTACTATTATAACATTGGGCATCTTGAAGAGACTGGCTTCATGACATAACTACTGATGATCCTTATCAGTGTTGTTAGCAGGTGGTGTTCTCTTTGTGTTGGGTTACAGCAGGTTGTGAGGAATACCAAAATCAGCAGTGCATAGGTTTGGTTTCTTCTCCAGACTTATGGCCACCTGACCTCCCAGGACTTGGCTTACCTGTGGTCCACTGCTGGCTAGGAATGACTGAACAGCCCACAGTGTGGCAGGAGGAAGGATATCAGGTACAAAACCAGCAGTAGGGGGATACTAAAAATGAAATGAGCATTTATCCAATAAAGGTGAAATAAAAAAAAGTCTCAAACTACAGTGGATTCCATTATGCAAAATAACATCAACATACATGTACATATACTACACCCAAAAACAAAGTCATGCACAGCTACATTCCAACAAAAGCATTCATTTATGAAGCTATTCTTTCTTACACAGGCATTCATATTATAACGCTATTCATTCTTACACAGGCATTCATATATAGAGCTATTCATTCTTACACAGGCATTCATATATAGAGCTATTCATTCTCACACAGGCATTCAAAATCATATACAATGCTATTCATTCTCACACAGGCATTCATATATCAAGCTATTCATTCTCACACAGGCATTCATATATCAAGCTATTCATTCTCACACAGGCATTCATATATCAAGCTATTCATTCTCACACAGGCATTCATATATCAAGCTATTCATTCTCACACAGGCATTCATATATCAAGCTATTCATTCTTACACAGGGATTTATATATAGAGCTATTCATTCTCACACAGGCATTCATATATCAAGCTATTCATTCTTACACAGGCATTCATATATCAAGCTATTCATTCTTACATAGGGATTTATAGAGCTATTCATTCTTGTACAGGCATTCATACATAAAGCTATTCATTCTTACACAGGCATTCATATGTAACGCTTTTCATTCTTACACAGGCCTTTGTATATAAAGCTATTCATTCTTACACAGGCATTCATACATAAAGCTATTCATTCTTACACAGGCATTCATATGTAACGCTTTTCATTCTTACACAGGCCTTTGTATATAAAGCTATTCATTCTTACATAGGCATTCATACATAATGCTATTCATTCTTACACAGGCATTCATATGTAACGCTTTTCATTCTTACACAGGCCTTTGTATATAAAGCTATTCATTCTTACACAGGCATTCATACATAATGCTATTCATTCTTACACAGGCATTCATATTTATATAAAGCTAATCATTCTTACACAGGCATTAACATATAATGCTATTCATTCTTACACAGGCATTCATACATAATGCTATTCATTCTTACACAGGCATTCATATTTATATAAAGCTAATCATTCTTACACAGGCATTAACATATAATGCTATTCATTCTTACACAGGCATTCATATGCAATGCTACTTATCCGTGCACAGGCATTCATATATACAGCTATTCACTCTTTCACAGGCATTCGTATAAAAGGCTTTTCATTCAAAACACTCCAAAATAACCCCTCATTATTCTGGGGCCTCCCTCTGAAGTGGTGGAATGCCCTGTTTGCCAATGTCCACTTGAGGGATTAATTCAATACACAGTGCAGATCTATATGGAATCAGATTGTCGCATCGTTGCAACAGCAATGTAACCACTCTAACATCAATCAATATGAGCAGGAAAGGTCATCTGCTGAAATGACTTTTTAACCTAGGCTTGAATTCTATCATTTATTTATTGGTGTGATGGATGCATGCTGGACATGTTGACTTTCTACAACTAACCTTCTGACTGTCCTTTGGCATAATGTCCTGCACATATCCTTTAGCACGGTTTCTTAGGTAAGACAAAAGCCATGAAAATATTTCCCCATCTTGGCTGAATAGCAATCGACCCAGCAATAAAATAAAGGAGTACATATCCTCAACAAGGCAGGCTTCATTCAGCAGATCCACTGCACTGACCAAAAGCACACAATACAGAAATAAATCCAATGGTTTAACAGTGAAGATTTAAACTTGGGAGGTTTTCATCTATCTGTTGGACCTTTGTTTCTGATTTGTGGCTTTATTCGTTTTTGGCTTCTTTTTTTTTCTTTCAGAGAGAAAAAAATACACAAAGTTGCATTCGCTTGACATACCCAAAGCCATGAGGCCAATGAAACAAATCAAAACAGGCATGCACTATGCACTGTTTACAGAAATAAATCAACTGTAATTATGTCAATGACAAATCAAAGACCAGAAAGTCTTCAAATATGGAGGAAGGCTGACCCCCCCCCCCCCCCCAAACATACTAGTGATAGAATACCACCACAGATTTCAATGCTGACAGAATGGAATGACCAACCACCTGGCAGTTCCATCACTTTATTCATAGGGTTTTAATAAAACCAGCACACAACAGCACAATTTCTTCTATGTAAGCTTAGCCAGTGACCAGTGTGCAGAAGCACAGACTGCCACAGCATCACATTTCACAGAGTGCAGAATAAGAAAAAAAGATATTGTGCTAATGACATTATGCATTTGTCAACGTGGCTTCACAAACTTATGCTCTGAAACAAGAGGGACCTCCCCTTCTTTAGAATGCCTTTACTATCACCAACTTCCATGAGTGGGGGAGTGGAGGGCAAACTAGGAGCAAATCTTACAATGGATTTGTCAGGGCATATAAGACTCCTGTCATTCTCAACTGTGGCACAGGACAATGCCTACAAAATGGAAATGTTCACCAGTTGCAAGAAAAATTTCTAAAATAAACTGAAAGTGACAAGGATAAACACCTTTCATATATTACCCATCTTCATACGAGGTAAAGAAGAAAAAAAAGGTATCCCCCTTTTTCAAAAAAGCTTTTTAAAAAAAAAAAATATTACAATTGCATACACTACAAACTGTCAGTTTATGATCACAATTTCTAAAACTGTTTGGCTCTTGATATACAATTATAAAATTGTGTCAACTGATACTTGTCAATTTCTCAGAAAGGTCTAGTAAAAGCCAGCTGTATTACTGAATGACTTGGTTCTATTCCTCAACAAGCCAACAGTCCACGATGTTAAAAATCAAAGCTATATGAAGTTCTCTCATTTAGCAACTATTACATGTTCATATTTAATTTTATCAACTAATAGTATCCCAATCCCCCAATTTTTCTTTCTGTAATACAATTTTTACACGACATTGCACTTCTTCCAATGTTTGTCCAAGTATGTAAAGTATACCAAGATCAATATTTAAAATGATACTTCTTTTCCCAATGTTCTCTGAATCAGTTTCTATGCCAGCAGAATGTTTAGTCACTTAATCCACCTCAGCCATGTTGATTAAAGAGCAACTCCTGCACGTCATGATCGCTTCAACAAAGATAGTGATCACATCCTTCTTCATCTGGCAATCCTCATGTCACTTGTTTTTCATGCTTGTACCAATAACCTTCATTTGCTTGTCTGCACTAATTAACAGCAGAATGGCTCGTTATCAATGTCTGCTGTTTCCTCTTCGAGTGTAAGCAATATACCAACTTTTACTTACACAAAGCCACATTTTAACCAAGTCGGGGGGGTGGTATTGTAAAAAAAAAAAAAAAAAGTGAATGTTAATTAAAATTTTAAAAAAAGAAGAAGAAAAAGCAACTAGAGGGGTGGGGGGAGGTCCAAACATCCTGTCCAGATTTTTTTCAACCTTCACAAACAGGACATGGTGACTACTGCTATTTTCTTATTACTGTGCAATAAAACTCCAATAAATGTTCTTTAGGTTTTCTTCATTCAGGCTTGTACCAGCTTGCAAATATGACTGCGATCACTAGCAAAAAAAAGAGGACTAAAACTGTACTCCACAATTAAAACCATGTGTACTATGCAATCAGTCGTACTATTTATCAACATACATACAACCTTCGACATAAAGATATATTGTTGGAACAAATGAATACAGACATATATGTGTGTATGTGTGTGTGTATATATATGTGTGTATACATATTCATTGTATGATCACTAATAAAAAACACAAATAAAAAAACAACAACAAAAAAGGGTAGTGATGAAGACCATACATCAGTTTTCTCTTGACAAGAAAATCACCCTGTTTCCATTCAGATGGGGTTGAGCTGCCAGCAAAGGTGTCACGGAATATACCAGCTATGCACAATGTCACACACATCACATTTAGAGTCACATCAGATTGTTAAAGATAAGAAACTTGAACACCATTTCCAGATTTGCATCGAAACAAGTACTACTACTTCAATCTCACAAAGCTCATTATGTGTACACCCTAGCATGTGCACACAGTATTATGTATGCATGCTTATACCCGTGTACATATATTATTATGTAAGACGCACACATACACACACCCATCATCTATTTTAAATGCTCCAACGCTTTCACAATACACTGGACCATGAATGGCATTACCTGCCGGTTTGTCTCTACCACGGAATGCCTAAGTTTTCTGGAAATGAATGACAGTGCACAGATGTATTCTACTCTGGCCAGCTGTAATGTACATGCAGGTCTTTTACATAGGTATACAAACGGAACTGATCAAAATCTGAAGCTGTCCATCAGAACATTATGCAGGCTGTAAAGTGTGAGCTCAGAATGGATTCCAATGGCATTGCTCTCTCTCTCTCTCTCTCTCTCTCTCTCTCTCTCTCTACCTCCTCTCTCTCTCTCTCTCTCACACACACACACACACACACACACACACACACACACAAAACAACAACAAAAAAACCAAAGATAAAACTACCACCTGAGTTTAACAGTTTTGGATTGTATTTCATGTGTGCATGCACACAGACAGACACAGACAGACACACAAACACACATAATCGCATCACAGTTGCTGCTCTGCCAGTTTGTTGAGTTACAGTTACAGGAAGTTTCTTGGAAATAGTCAAAGAGCCCCTTTTTTTTTTCAAAGTTCAGCTGCAAAAGCTTCCACCTCTTCAAGAGAGTTGTGAAAATCATTTTGCAGCGATACTGCCCAGAGCATAGACTGACTGGTTTCAAACCACTTTTACACATATATTACATTTTGACAACTCTACTCTCACTTTCTCCTTTTCTAAACCCCACAAGGAAATTAATGAGCACAAGAGGTTTCCTTTCCTATATAAAAAAAAAACAACTTGTGTCAGTTCTCACCATTGACCTTTTCAGCGCTGTCCCATTTCTTGGACATAATTGGCTCATGACCAGAATGTAACCCTTGCTGTGATGTCACACTACTCTTACTCCCATACTTGACAACATAAAAAGACATCAACTGAACTGACACCATTGCCAGAAGAACACCCTCTTGTCTAACCCTAGTCGTTGGATGAGATCACCCAAAACACTATCTTCAGTGCTATTTCTGTATTCTTTTTCCAATACAGGTATTGAAATTTGTGACGCTCCACCACATAATGAATTGTTTTGCGCCAGAGGTAAAATTTTAGTTATTGACATGTTATTTACCTTCAATGAAATAACAATACAAAAAACAGATTGAAAATTGGACAACTCTGTGAAAAATTATTACAACTTGAAGTAATAGATTGCAGAAAATGACAAAATGAGAAATTGACAAGTTTAGCAACCTAATAGGTGGTCAGAATGAGGGTTTAGGTATTTTTTAAACACGTTTAAAGGCAAAAAGAAACAAAATTAATGCCTGAACCCTCTTAGTCCCAATCTGGGATTTGCCGTGATTGAATAATTACCCCCTCTAAGTCCCAATCTGGGATTTGCCAGGATTTACACACAGTAGATGTCCATTACACTGTGACCATCACTAATTGCTACCACATGTTAAACCTCTATCAGGCTAGAAGGAGAAACCCTGTAGAGTGTCTGGAAGTAATTATAGCTGCTGGTATGTATTTAGAAGGAGGAAAAGGCCAGCCAGCATGTGTGCCTGACCCGATTTCGTGATGGAATATGAAATCTAGGAGCAGTTTGTGTTCAGAGACACCAAATGCAAGAGGGCTAACATTTCATTCCAAGGTAGACTAATTGCAATAGTTTTAAAATCAATCAAAATCTTAAAATCAACAACCTGAGACCCCCACCTGCCTAAAATGGCTCCAAGCAGAAAAGGGGGTCAGGTGCTAAGCGACTCATTTCGAGTTGGAGCGTCACATTTGTGTTAATGAGGGGGAAAAAGGCTGGTTCTGAGGATTTCAAAAACACAGAAACGCTGGGAATGAAAGATTTACAATGACGAGCCAGATAGAACTGTAAAAACTGACTGTATTCTAAAATGACCAAAGTACAAAAATCCTTTCAAGGCAACACAAAACAAAACAAAACAAAAAAAAGGTGAATAAAACAAGTTGAAATGCAGCAGTTGTATCTATGATTTTGTTTCAACAAACAAAATAAAAAACCAAACAGCAAAATATTTGTTTCAAGCTGTTTGTGAGAAGTTGAAGTGTGTGCAAGGCTGGAGTTTAGCATACTTGCAATATCTGTTGGCCTGTAACAAAACTGTATGGTGACAAGATAACGCAAACCTTAGTCGAGGATTGATTCAGGTGACGTGTGACACAGGGAATATACTAGACAGTTGGCCTACACTGTACAACTGTTCAATCTTCTCTTCATCTATACTTGAGTCCTTATTGGTGAGCTCCTGTTTTAAGAAATTTTACCCCAATAACCTCCTGCTTCAGTGTGACAGTAAGCAAGAGAAAGGTATATATATATATATGAGCTAATACAAAACTTAGTGGTCGTCAAGAATGGAATAAAAATTGCATAGATCTAGGTCTTCAAGCCATGATGGTTGTGAGCAATACAAGCAGGGAGTATTTATGGATTTTCTCATACTTGTATGTAAATAGGGGCAGGGAAGAACTAACTCCCTTTCTGAACTTCTGCAAAAATTCTTCCTTTCCTGTGCTTGCCAGGTGTTCATTCCAACAATCTCTACTACCACGTTGTTGGCCTGATAAAAAGTAGGGCGTAAACAGTTGTAACATTTTTTCCTGGCCACAGCGTCCCTCCCCCTAGCCTCTGTGCACAGAGAGCAGGAGAGACAAGAGAGCATGGCCTGACATCGCCGCACCCTCCTGAGGGAGGTTGCAGCACACACAACAGCCACACACCACCGCGCACCCATCCCTTCAGTGAGGTCTACTGAGCAAAGGAACGCCCTCCGTTTGGGCGGTGGAAAGACAGGAGGAGAGGTTGGTATTGCTGCTGGTGTTGCTGGACGAGGGGCTGGGTGCGACAAAGTCTGCAGCGGTGGCCGCTAAGGGCGGGCGGGCGCACAGTTTGACGTCCGTCTGCTCCTCCCGGCGCCGGCCCTGAGGATGCTGGGCCAGCTGGAGGCCAGGCCCACCAGTTTCTGATGGCACACCTCCGCGCCCCCCCCTCCCCCTCCCACCCCCCTCAGCACGGTGCGCACATGCTCCGCGTCCTCCCAGCACACGCCCGACCTCTGGCGCAGCTCTACGCAGGACGAGGACGAGCGGTGGGGCACCAAGCCGCCCCCCTCCTCCCCCTCCCCCGCCTGCTGCAGCAGCCGCGTCTGGTTCTGCAGGGGCAGGAAGCTGAGGGGGTCCGCTGTTCGGGGGTCCACACAGGCACTGAGGTTGGACAGCTTGGGGCGCGCCGTCAGCCCGTCCACCGACAGCACCTTGTGCACCGAGTCCCCCACCCCCCCCAGCCCCCCGTTGGCCAGCAGGGACGACGGCACCAGGGGCGTGGCCGGCAGGCTCTGGCGGCGCTGGAAGGAGGAGCGCGTGCCGTTGTCGCGCCGCAGCCCCATGTAGAAGGCCAGGTCCTTGCGCACCACCACCGGCATGCTGTGGCGCCGCCGGCTGTTGTGGGCCAGCAGCAGCAGCTGCTCCTCCTCCGACACCGGCGACAACGAGTGGCCCCCCCCTCGCTCATCTGCTCCGAGTCCGTCTGGTAGTGGAAAGCCAAGGTTGACGTTGTTCTCCACCGTGTCTGCCTCCTCTCCATCCCCCTCCTCCTCTTCTTCCTCCTCCTCCCCCTCCTCCTCCTCCCCCCTTAGCCCTGCGGGCCTGTCCTCTGCCTGGCAGAAGATGGTGTTGTTGCGGTTGCCGTCCCTGTTGACGTTCCTGGGGGAGTCCTCCGCCACGGACATGTTGCTGCTGGTGTCCAGCGCTGCGGCCAGGGAGGCTGCTGCTGCCGCCCGCGCCAAGGCATCCTTCTGGTCCACCGTCTGCCAGTGCTGCTTGTTGGCCAGGATGTTGCACACCATCTTGTTGCTCAGCGCCGTGGGCAGGAAGCGCTTCCACTCCATGAACAGTGGCCGCACCACCACCTCCATGAAGCCTGAAAACACACACACACACATCTCCACTGAAACCTTCCTTCTTCACCTCCATCAGTCTTCAGTACAGGCTGTTTCTACAGCTCAAACACAACAACCTGACCCCAAAATAACGAACACGGGGCATTCATTCTTCCTTTTGTGCACATGCTGGTTTCAGAATGAATATAATGTGTATATGTACATATTCTACACACACACACACACACACACACACACACACACACAACACACACACACACACACAGGGATTTAGCATATGTGACCATTTTTACTCCCCATAAAGGATTAAGTCAGTCGCATTCCAACTTTGGAGACGGTGTCTCAATATCAGTGTGCATAAGTTTTGGTAATTCTGTCACCCATTCCTACAGGCATGCAATGGCCTAGCCTTCTCAAAGGCAGACAGGTTTTTTAACATGTGCACAAGATGTTCTGCATGGATTCACACACAGGACCTCGTTTATAGTCTCATGCAAAGGACTTTTGGGGGAGTGGAGCCTCAGAATAAAACTGTGCAACTATATGCAGATTAAAACGGGGTATAAAACCAACTTTACTGTCCTTCCTAGTATTGACGCCCTGATCAACCATAAGGGTCAGCCCAGGAGCTACACACTATGGAGTGCATTCTTCTTGGGCCTACAGTTAGGAGAAGGTCCACTGTTCAATGCTTGACTCCTTCCTTTCCTCACCATTATGGTATGTATTACCTTCCAACAGCCAGACTTTACCCCTGTCCTATTGTTACGCACAACACTAAGACAACGTAAGACAACATTGAAGGCCAAGTGAATTGGTGAAAGGAGCAGACTGGCAGAACTCTTGGTCTGTGGGTGAACACACTGCAACATGCGTGAGCACCAATTCAAGTCATAGCTTTTTTCCAATTTGTAGTTATTGTGCTTTTTCTTTCTTCACTCCTTTTTTATTTCTTCACCATTTTTCTGGTGATGAAGATTGCTGTTCAAAGTAAAATCAATGTTACTTTTCAATGACGCTATTGCGCATTCATATTCTGGCAGTTAGCCCTTTCAATACGGCAAGCCTGTTTTCCGGCTCAGCTTTCTGCTACCCTTCAGTCCTGTAAGGAGGAAAACCGGTGCAACCGAATTTTCCTTCAATTCTTGGGTTTCTGAGGGCCTGAAGAGTGCAAAACTGGGTAGGTAAATTTTACACACACACAGTGTTTGCTGTATCAAAACTATTTTCCAGAGTCCATTGATGCCAGTTAGCTGCATGACCGTCACTATAAACAAACCCTCCTCTGGTACCGTTATCGCTGGAAATTCGCTGACAGGACTGAAGGGGAGAGCGCCGGGGCACAGAATTCGAATAGGGGAAGTAATTGGTCAGCGATATTCAGTACTGTAAGGGTTACTTTGTTAGTAAAGCCACTGACTGGATTATTACATTTTGGGTCACCTTATAGTAAAGCAGTTAATAACTTTTTGGTTACATTGTATTCCATTTCTTAATTTTTTTTTTTTTTTTAAATCAGTTCCATTTGATGAAATGCTAGCTCACCAATCTGAATCTTGGCCACAGTCTGTCGGTGTCGATCACATACAGGAGCCACATCAATCCCAATGCTCCTCTCCATGTCTCCTGCAGAGAAAGACAAAACAACCCCAACATTGACATTCAGGATTTCTAAATAGTACAAGCTTTTTGTTACAGCGATATACCCAAGGTGGTTTTTTTCCCTCATCTTTACATGCCCTCACATGGCATCATCAACACAGTACATCATCCTGACTTCCCTTATGTCAGACTGACTTGCTCTAGCATGTTCCAGATTGAAATGACATGAAGAAAAATGTAGTTGCTTTGGTAACTTTTCTCTTCAAGCATATCTGAGTGAAAACTGACAATGACTATGCACATTTTTCATGATACTGAACAATCTTCAATTAAAAAAGCAAAAACAAACTTTCTTCTGTTATTTTTACACACAAACACACACACACACACTCAGTGACACACACAACACTTTTTCAATTATTACACGCTATATTTTGTCTTCTTGTTTTGATGTGCAATAAAGTTAAACTGTCAATATTACTACAGTAAAATGAGATTATTAATAAACTCCTTCAAGATCAAAGATGTAAAAGATGATGACATTTGCTTCAAAGTGACAGCACCAACTTTTCCTTTTTTTTCCCCCACTCTCTCAAAAAACAACAAATCAAAACAAAACAACATCAACAAAATGGGTTAAACAATGCTGCCTTTGAACTGCAATCCTTGGTGTTAAATTAACTGTACTTTCCTTTCAGCACAATAATTTTTTCCCTGTCATTTCTCCATTTTCATGAAGTGAGATTGCCTCAACAGGTTAGCACCCTCAGCTGTACATGCTTATTTATTTATTTATTTATTTATTATTTATTCATTTTTCTAAAATCTTTTATTTCAAGGATAATAGAAAAAACATTCATGTGCTTTTTTACACCTAGTCCCTGTGTGTATGCAGTTTTGTAAATTTTGTCATCCGTTCTCATCGACACACAATGCCCTACTCTTCTGAAAAGTGGAACAGGTTTTAACGTGTGTGCAAGATGTTCTGAGTGATTCATGCCCTGAGAACAGTTAATTCTTGTACACAGTTGCTGAAACCTATCACAATCCACTGTTCCAACATGCCATGAATGTACACATCAACAGCAGAATATGAGTTGTATACACTACAATCTTTTGCTTTGCCACATTTAGATGCATGACCAAAGACAGCATTGTGGTTCTGATGCACAGTTACAGTTACACCATTAGGGAAAAATACACACACACATACAATCTCAAATGGCTGGAGGCGCTACCATCCCTACTTTCTCCTGTTAGCTCTCTCACTTTCTTCTTTTTTTTTCCTCCTCAAGAGGAGTTTATCTTTTTATCTTATTTTGTGATTGTCAGAGATTGGTACTAATGCAAATGTTCTGTGCATCTCTTTCTATACTGTTTTCTATTGAAAATTGAAAAAAAGTTTAAAAACAGCAACCAAAAAGAGAAAAAAATCAATATCCAAACTGTAGAAGAATTACTGTAAATGATTTGAAACATGTTGCACAATAACCATCACTGAATACTGAAAGGTGATGCAATAACTAACAAGTGCTTGGCATGTGCTGACAATCTAGTGAAGGGTGCATATATAATCTCAATGCTGGTCATTGTAATTCTGAATACTTATTGTGGCTACACAGCTTTTAGAGAAAAAAAAAAAAAAAAGCCCTGTGCTTAGAATCAGTCACCTAAGTCCCTCATGCTGTGAGCACTTTCTGAGTCCTAAACTGTTTGTGCCACAAACATGCGCCTTCTCACAAACACCCGTGCACAACATTCAATGTCCATAGTATGCATTCACTGGTATACGTACCCTGACGGAAAAACTCCTCACAGACTTGCCGACTCCATCTCTCACTGAGAGACCAGTTTCGGCATGGGTTGCAGATATCGGCACACTTGAGGGCAATCTTTGGCACCACAGAACAGAGAAATGCTGCATGTCAATATGATCATCATGGGTCAATGAACTTTCATTTTTCATAGTGTACAAACAGATAACAATGGATAATAAAGGAGGCCTCCTGCAATAGCAGTTGTTTTTATATCAAAACAGTAGTAGGTACAATACAATAAGTTTATAGCAATTTGGCCTCCAGTCAACTTCATCCAAGTCATACACATGCATGCACTTACATGCACATTATGTTCATAATAATGCTACAATAGCTTAAACATGCAGACTCTGCCTACTTCCTACCTGGACTGGAGCAACTTGGCTATGGGCTCACTGGCAAGATTAGGACTACACATTCTACCCTCAAATTACTGGACTACCAAATCTGGTGCCTGTATCTCTAGAGCCTGATTGACACCGGGATATAATCATTGAGAGTACAACTCTGTCCAGCAGTCTCAAAGCTGGTGCACTTCCATAGCGTCTTCACAATATCATCTTCATCAAACATGATCATCAAACAACCAACTAAATAGTCCGATTCAGTGGCCTCAATTATTCTGAACTCATGATGACCTCAGATTTGGTTTCCCCTTACACTTCTGTGCCTGTGGTGAGTTTGGGTCAAAGCCTTCAAGGTTGGAGGTTCACAAGAGGTGGCTGAAGGGGCGTTGTGGTGATGGCCACCCCAGACAGACCGACATCTCTCTTTCTCAGTCTGGCTCTGTGACTAATCTATTACTGTTGTCAAGTAGATAGCTTAGTAGGTGGTGTCCTGCATAGGTCACCTCAAAACAGGCACCACTGAACACCTCCAAAGTAACACTGATAAGCTCCCTATGAGCTTCTGACCCCAAGAATGCAACAGAACAAGCCTGGGTATACCAGGGACAGAGTGATCAGAATGAGCAGCATGGGCACAGCAGGACTGACTGGGGTGTCAGATGATAAGAAGAAAAAAAAAAAAAAAATTCTCAAGTCGAGGATTGTTGGTTTCAATTTTGGTGGCACCTTATAAGTTTAGGGAAGGGATGTTCCTCACTGATCAATCCATTGCTGATCAACTTTACTGAAGCCCACAGTCACAGGCAGATCAAACAGTATGCATGCCATGGATCCCATCAACTCCTGTTACAATTTGGTGGGTTTCAGAAACATGAAAATAATGAGCAGGCAGTGGACATTTCATCAACAAACTGAGTTAATTACTGAAGCATAAAAATGACTCTTGACAGATGTGGTGCGGCATACAGGAGTAATGCACCACACTGCTGACACTTCCTTCACTTAAGGCCAGACACGGTTGGCAAAGGGAACATTTTTGTTTCAATAGTTTTAAGGGTTTTGTTCCTTTTGATATATCATATACCACTTGAGAATCAGAAAAATTAGTTTGACTATGTAGTATGACCTTCCGTTTCCATGGAAACGAATTCAAAATGGCCAACAAACACCACATTTTGAAAGAAGAAAAACTTTAAAACTGTCTAAACATATTGTAATTGTGTTTTGTATACAAGTATTTATAATTGCTTTCTTCAATTTTCCAGATTTTTTAAGACATTGTACAGTTTTCTGATTTTTTGTGAATTTTTCTTGTGAAATCCTGGATTTTTGTAACAAATTTGGCTGGGTAGAAAGTTTCAAATTGCTATAACCTCGAAGTTTATCAAGATAAATGCAAATAAATCTGTAAATCTTTAGATTATATTACTAAAAACAAGCATGCAGATTTCAATGCTGTACTTTTTTTCAAAAGTGTATGTTCTTCCAAAAAATGGATTAGGTGGTAAAAGGAGAAAATGGAAAAGATGAGGAAAGAAAACAAGTATGCATTCACACTCAATAAATGTTATCTTTATTGTCAAATAATCATGATTCATGTTGCTTTTTTTCAACAACAACAAAAAAAAGGGACATGAAAGAATACATGTTTAGGGTTCCATTTCCACAAAAACCCAAATGATGAAAAATCATGATTTTCACAGAAATCTGACCTGTGTCTGCCCTTAACTGAAAGCTGCCAGAGTGTTAACTGTGCATACAGTGCCAAAGGTAAAAGGACAGGGGAAAAAGCTCCTACCTGCAGGACAAAGTGGCGAGTATTCAGGTTGAATTCATAGTCAAATTCCTTTTCGTCTATCATCCGCTGCACACAACAACACAACAAAGAAATCAAGGTCAGACACAGGAGCACATCAAGACAAAAGGTCATATTTTTTAGTGTTCAAAGTTAAAATATGCAGATGCAAGTATTTTTCCCCCCGTTCCTTGGCTCCAAGGTTTCCCAATGGTGAGATTTATGAGTATGACGCAATGATTTATGATATCAGACGCAATGATGCCCCCCCCCCACCCCCCGCTCCTCCCTGTGTACAAAGTGTAAAGCACATATCCAAATTGCACAGTGCATTTAGAAGTCTTTCATTCCTTTTTTTTTTTAAACCACATACAAGAACAAAAAAACAATCATCATCACCACCTACAAAATGTACACTCACCCCCACCCCCAAATTTGAACCCCCCCCCCCCCAAAGAAAGCAAACTGTTCATCCAGCACTGACCCTGAACTTGATCAAGAACTCCTGCTGCCTTGTGATGTCAGTGGCCAGTATCAAGGAGCGAAACTGCCAGATGGCTGAGGCCCTGTAACAAACGAGGACAGCCATCATCATATCCACCAGTCATAACCACTCACAGCACTAACTCCACCTAGCCTAGCTACATTTTCACTCTACTTATTCAAGGGTCTTTTAGCCGTGTACACTTTTAAAAAAATCCTCTTCTCCCCCCCATAATCTGAATGTTCTCAGTTTTGCAACTTTGTGTCATTCTGCACTGTACATTTTAACAAATCTGCTACTCCCCTATCATCTGAAAGTTCTGACTTTCAATCTAAGACGTTCTGTACTGTACATTTCTAAAATATATTCTGGCATGTACCCCAGAATGGCTTGATCATAGTATCTGTAATGACTTCATCAAAATATTTTAAACTTTTTTCTTTGTCCCTCCATAGTCCCTCAGCTTGAGTTCAGAGGTTAACCAATGGTGAGATTTTGCATATGCAATCATTTTTGCCCACCATATATGTAGCAATGCCAGTGTGTATGTGTTTTTTTCAATTTTGTCATCCATTCCTACCGGTACACAACAGCCTACTCTTCTGAAAGGTGCAACTGGTGTTAATGTGTGCACAAGATGTTCTATGTGCGTTGCCACGCGGGATCTCAGTTTAAAGTATCATGCAAAGGACTTGAGGGAGTGAAGCCAGTACTGATATTAACTCCAGGAAAAAAATCCTGTTGAATTGGTGCCTTGGTGGTGGCTCAAACCTGGACCATCACATCATAAGCTCAATGCTCTAACCGCCTGACTATACCGCCCCCAACCCCCTGAAAACATACAGCCATTCATCTTAAAAAGCTACCATGCAGTCTAGTTTCCAAAAACTGCAAGAGACAAGAGATCAGCAACTCTACCTTAAAAATATCAAACAATAAAAATAAGAAAAAAGGGTTTGTTCATTTTTTTGTTTTGTTTTATCACTAGATGCCTTGTTTTTCTGTAAAGGAGAACAGCACAACAATGACTGAGACAGTTTTTCAGTCTCTAAACTAAAGAACCTATCAAAATCTCAAATGCTCTTCCAGTGTTGCCATCCCCAATAAAAACAACATGCGAAAAGGCTCTCTAACAACACGGGTATGTGCTAAAAGTGGAACAGCCCAAAGTCAGTCACACTCACCACTGTGTGTTTGTGAAGTGAGAGAAGATTCCACACTCCTGCATCAATCCCACTCCATAGCGCCAGTGATGCATTTCCAGGACTGAGGTATTCTGCAGGGCAAGCACCATACCATCTGCTTTATACATACAGCCAAACATACATGTGTGTGTGTGTGTGTGTGTGTGTGTGTGTGTGTGTGTGTGTGTGTGTGTGTGTGTGTGTGTGTGTGTGTGTGTGTGTGTGTAAGCCTCCTTAAGTGTCTGTCTGTCAAAGTGTAAGAATCCTCTAACAACCACACAAACTGAACCATCTTTCTTTGAACACAACATATCACACACACACACACACACACACACACACAACACACACACACCACTCACATCTTCTCTCTCTCTCTCTCTCTCTCTCTCTCTCTCTCTCTCTCTCTCTCTCTCTCTCTCTCTCTCACACACACACACACACACACACACACACAAACACTACCATACCCCAATCCTCCCTTCTAGCTATCAGTAAAGCTGCAGGCAGCACTACAGACAGGCCTGACCTGGTAAAGAGTAGCTAAGTGGTTAGCGGTGGCCACCAGGAAGGACTGGTTGACTCCAGGGTGATCCAGATCATGAGCCATGGCAGAGACGATGGCAATCATGGCCTCAAACGGCGTCACAGACTGTTTCAGCTGCCCACACAGAATGCTAGGGTTAATGCATCCTCTAAGTCACACATCTTTGCACATTCCCAATGCACAGTATCATATTACAGGCATAATGGATAATTTAGCATTTCCAATTTTAGAAACTCTCTACCAAGTGTATACAAGGTACATATGTTGGTAAGTGGGTGCAAGCAGATAGTTTTCACTTTCAGAGACCTCAGTGTAACTTGGAAGCTAACAAGTATAACCTGAGGGTAAAAACAGAGCATCAATGTGGGTGTTTTTTCTGAGTTATTTGATATCAAGCTGTCATCAGACACATTATTACTTTCAAATTTTCCAATCAAATGATATTGTGATTCCTGTGATAGCTCTGAATGCATAGCTCCTTATGGCTAAACAGCTGACTCTTGAAGGGCTGACAAAGAAACCTGTTTATCATAACAAAGATATCAAATTGTGTAAATGGTTTCATTAGTCATAACATCACATCATAAAGATGATTGCTGATTAATTAGAAATCCAGAATTTTGCTTTGGCGCAGCAATGAAACCACTGAAAAACAATGTATTCCTGAGCTTTTCAAATGTTTGAAATTGACTACCAAAAAAGACAGAAAAAAAAAGCTTTGCCAATTATTGATACACATTAAGTGCGAGTCCTACATGAATTAAAAAAAAAAACTCACCCGTTGTTATGCTGTGAAATGTTCCACAAAACATATGTGCAAGATGTTCTGTTTTCCACACAGACCCTTCATTTACCATCTCATCCAAAGGACTGTTAGGGGAGTGGTGGAGTCAGTGCTGATGTTAACTGCAGGAAAAATCCCCTTGAATGGGCGGGCATCCTGGTGATGGCTGGATCCTGGGCCATCATAAGACTCTCACGACTAAGCTATCCCATCTGCCATCCTGAGATAAAAACAGGAATCCCAGTGTAGGCAAGGGAGGAAAAGGCCACAGCAGTAAAGCTTCCACGTGCTTTCCTGATGTGGATGCATGCAGCCCTGTCCCTACAGAATGGAAGAAGCTAAGGGACAAAGCGCTTGAAGGAAGGGGACTTGAACCCCTTCTGTGTCCACCTCTCCTACCTTTCAATGACACAGCACACGCATGTTCAGTACTATGTTGTTACTGAGGGTGCAGAACACAGCCTGGTAGTGAGTAGTATGTAGTAGTGTAGTGTATTAGTGTATTAGGTATGTATGTATGTATGTATAGTTAGTTAGTTAGTACGTAGTACGTAGTGTAGTGTATTAGGTACTAGGTATCTAGTATAGTACAGTGCATGCTGTAAGCCCGCATACAAGCATGAACGAATAAAGGAATGGAAAAAAAAAAAAGACGAAAAATAACGCATGAAATCAGGCAGTAGCCATCCACTAAGAGTATTGATGTTCCCCCTCTGACCTTTCTTTCCTGGAGGTAGCAGTACATGGCTTGTGTGACATCAGCGGCATGGATGACGTTGTGATAAGGGTTGCTGTCATGGTAGTTATCTTCTATACTGGCTGCAACACACACACACACACAACACACACATATGGTCAACACTCTCCTGTACTGTCAACATGTTAATCTCTATTTCTCCCTTTTTCCCCCCGTCAGCCTTTTCCACTTAACATTTTACAGCTGTTAAAGTACTATACCTGCTAGAATGTAAAGCTCCTGATAATTAATGGCATGCAGACTTAAAAAACAACAACAAAAAAAACCCCAAGCTAAATAAAACAAATCAAAATACAGTGCATGCACACACACACACACACACACACACACAACACACTATAGGTAAGGCTCACACTTATACATGCTACACTGAAATATTGACAACCATAGTGTCACAGAGGGGACGTTTGTGATATCCCATCTCTGCACAAACCTTGGGGACAAGGCAAGATCAGACAGTTAGGATGTGGCCTTTAAAAAGAGGCCGCATAAAATTCTACATTTCACCACATAGGCAAAGTGTAGCAAAAGAGGGCTTTCAACCACCACCCAAGGAAACAGAGCATTGCACAATTCACAGGTGTGTCCTGATTTAGAAACATGACGCTGCGACAGGGCTCTGATCACATGAGAGGCAATCACAATAGCATAACCTACAGCTAAATTAAACAAAACAAAGCAACAATCTCAACCAGTTCTACAGATTGGATGAAAACAACAAAGACAAACCAGATTGGATGAAAACAACCAAGACTACACACATCTCTACGACTCACAGAAAAAGCGCAGCAGTCGGATGATATCTAATCGGAAGCGCTGGATAAAGTTGTATTCCCTGAAGATGTGATATGCCATATAAAGCAAAGACCGACCTGAAACAGAGTTACATTACATGGATATACATTCCATTCAACACTGAAATTTTATTATCTAGCAAATATGTCTTGACCCTCAGCAAAGAGCATTAGTATATTCAATTATCTTCCATCTATGTTACGAAAAATATAATCAGCAAGATCTATATGTTACTGATATGTCAGTATGTCCTTGGTTCCATTTAACTTTTTTTGTTCTTACACTTCACCAAAAATCATACACTTTAATAGTGTTAACCTTCAACCCATAAACCCTGATGGTCCATTTTTCAAAATAAAACTTTGGGGGGGGGGGGGGGGGGGGGGGGGGGGGGGGGGTGTTGTTGTTTTTTCCTGAAAACATAATAAACTGTTCCTGTTTTCTTGCAGAGAAAAAATAGCTTAAGCTTGATGGGTATGAGCAGTTTAAACTTTAACAATGAGAAATCTACAATTCAACTCATTAGTTACCATATAATGTTTAAACAATTTATTTAAAATTGTGCATTTCTGTGTGTACACTGTAACCTGGAAAAGCACCACTCAGTATTCATAAAACCAGAAAACAATATTAAAATTTACTAAGGAAGTTTAGAAACTGTTCTACATACTGCTATCACTTTATTTATGAGGCAAACTATAGAATGCCATAAAAAAGAAGTTTGTTTGGTTTTTTTAAAGAAAAAAAAAGCACGCATCTACACACATCAACAAATATATATATATATCAAACGTTAACAATAACAGCATTTTTTATGTGTATGTATGCGCACA
>CM060323.1:33755594-33758094 GCA_030674155.1 Stramonita haemastoma | reverse complement strand
TAAAATGTGCTTTAAAGCAAAGGGAAACAAAATTACACTCTGAAACTTCAGTACAAGGTAGAAGAGTGGCTATGGCTCATCAATTAAAATCTCACAACAACCTGATCCCCCCCCCCCCCCAAACAAAAAAAAAAAACAACAACAAAAAACAAAACATGGCTCCTAGCAGAAAAAGTGGGACAGGTGCAAAGCGACTCATTTTGTGGTGGGGGGCATATTTCAGCCCAAAATCACCAGGACTTACCCAGGGCTCGGACATAAATTGCATTCTTGTCTGCTCTGTCATAAGAAATACCACCTCTCCGCTGAAACAGAGAAAAAAAACACAATCCATGTCAATGCAGTTTTATCATCAAGGTCTTTCTGGTTAATTAAAGAGAAGACATACTGTGAGTAGACAGAGTTGAGTAGACACAAACAGAGAGAGAGAAAAATAGAGACCAGGAGAAGGAGAGTGTCACATAATGGGAGCATCTGTATGCAAGTGTGTGTGTAATACAAATATATATATATATATATATATCCATATAGTATGCACATACATGAAATACGACTGTAGACTGATACATTAATCTCACGACTAGGCGAGTCATGAAAGACATATTCCCCACACTTAAGGCATACACCTTGTATCACGCTCATTGTATGTTGCTCAAAAATATGCTTTAATATTGCATATATTTTTGCTGATGGGAATTAAAAAAAAAAAAATTAAAAACTACTGTCAGCTTTACATACTTTTCAAATACTCAGAGCATGTTCATAAATAAAAAGTTCCCATCCTATGTGTTGGCTACCATGGGGAGCTTCAGGCTGGCTTAACAGAAATTGTACACCAACAGCTGGCAGGTCATAGCCTGACCTTGGCCTGCTGTATCCAACACTGCAACAACAGCAGTCTAAACAAAATTAAAAGGAAAAAAAGTCTTATCAGCCCCCATGCTAAATTTGGCACCATTCCTCTTCCCAGTCACAGAAAATGTATACCAATCAGCAGAAGTAATACCACTAACCCACACATTCACTGAAGCTTCCATGGGCGGATGGATAACATGGTTCTGTGTGTTTATTAACCTCAAATAATTCACACAGATAAACATGTCAAGAGTTTAATAAACAGCATTGTTTAGGATCTGGTTAAATAATTCTGCATCATTTAACTCTACACACTGAATGATGCTTTGGAAAAGGAATGTTTTATTTTCCATATCCCCCCTCCCCTCTCTCTCATTTGCATGCATGCACATACACACATACATGCAAACACATCTCTCATATACATGCATGCACTCTCTCTCTCTCTCTCTCTTCTCTCTCTCTCTCTCTCTCTCTCTCTCTCTCTCTCTCTTCATGCATTCATGACACACACACATCACATACACACATGCATGCACCTAAGACTTGAACATGATATTGTGGGTCATTTATTTTTGGCAACAAACCACATGAATAAATTCAAAGACAGAATTGTCGTCTATCAACTACAATGTAGGTATACACAAAGATCTATGTCTCTTTGCTTGAGAATAAAGACAAACACTGTTATCATTCTAAATTTATCTGGCCTATATTTCACTGTGCGTAATATGAATGGGTGTCAGCAAAGGAAACCACCAATTGTTCCATGTGCCGTAACCACTCAGATTTTGACACAACACTTACAATGGACAACACAGGTATTTATACTACACTAGCCAGCAATCACTCTGGTTACTCCACACAACATTAATTTAATGCATCACAAGTATTTAGACAATGATCACTCTGCACAGCCTAATGGTTAGTATGTCAAACTTAAGATTTTTTTCTCCTTTTGTTTTGTTCTGGAGGGATTTTTGTTGTCCTTGGCTAGAGCTACGAGGTTCACCATTGGTGAGATTTTGTGTATGCAACTACTTTTTTTTTTTTTTTTTTTTTTTTTTTGCCACCATGAAAGTGGCCATGTTCCAACTTCAGGGGTAAACTCATGATCTGACTATAAATTACAATTATAATTGATGGTGGGAATTTATCTTTCAAATGAAAATATGGAGGTCTCACATACCAATAGTCAATACAGGCAGAATATCTTAAATGTACTTATCAAAAACTCATTAATCTTACTACGATTTACGGTCCTATTGTTTATGATATTACTATCTGAATGTGTGAATCTCATTTAAGGTTCAACTCAGTCTTGGTTTCTCTCCCACTACCTTCCCTCTGTGTGTGTGTTTATTTATTCTATTTTATTTACATATTTTCATTATTTTATTTTGAGGATAATGGAAGCACCTCTCATGTACATTTTTACATCCAGTCCCCCGTGTGCATGCAAATTTGTAAATTTTGTCATCCCTTTGAACTGGCACACAATGGCCTACTCTTCCAAACTGCAGAACAGGTTTTAAAGTGTAGGGAAAATGTTCTGCATGCGTTTGCACAGAGAAACCTCAATTCATAGTCTCATCCAAAGAACTTTTGGGGGGAGTGGAGTCAGCACTTAATTTTACTCCAGGGG
>CM060323.1:33745594-33750594 GCA_030674155.1 Stramonita haemastoma | reverse complement strand
TTCAGCTAGATATCATAATAGCGAGAAAAAGCTTGTGGGGTCAGGAGGTCTATCCACTGGGTTCCTAGGAAGGCAGCCTGGTGACAGGCTTCCTATGACACACACTCAAAGATGACAGAGCAGGGCGACAATACCCCTAATATCATTCACTGCTGTGTATATACTGTACCCACCAAGCGAGAAAGCGGTCACTATATTAGATTCGTTCAATTCATGACAACTGAGCTACCCAAAAAAAAATAGCCTGTTTTCATCCCACCCAAAAAATTTACGTTTGTAGCCCCTCCAACCTTGAGGAATGTAAGCATTATCTTATCAATTTAGGCTGCAAACAAAAGTTGGCAAAGGTAGCGTGTATACTGTATATTACTAGAATATCCCTAAGTTTAATCATGAAGAAGAAGAAGAAGAAGAAGAAGAAGAAGAAGAAGAAGAAGAAGAAGAAATTTTATCTGATAAAACACTCGAAAACACAAAAACTCAACCAAAAAGGTGGCTTTCTTCGAAACTGATCTTGTCATCTCACGCTGTTTACAGCCTTGCCAACCGCGTTGGCTGGGAGGTGGTTGTTTTGTTTTGTTTTTTAATTATTTTTTAGCTGTGACCTCGTTGAAAACCAACGCTTGTAAATGTCACAAATCAAATCAGAATCAATCCTTAAAACCAATCACGTCAAAAATATCTTTTTTTTTTCTCTCAAACATCAAACTTATCCATCAGTCTGCAATTGAAAAAAAAATCCACCCCCACCCCAAACACACACATTTTATGATCATATTAATTACTAAAGACAAATAAGACAAGGTACTAATACTGACAGTTTCTGTGTAATTCAGCATCCCCCATATTACAGAACAACCCTCAAAGATTAAAAATACGACTGTAGAATACAACAAATAATAATAGAGAGAGAGAGAGAGAGAGAGAGAGAGAGAGAGAGAGAGAGAGAGAGAGAGAGAGAGAGAGAGAGAGAGAGAGAGAGAGAGAGATAAAATCAGAAGCAGGAAAAAAGAAAGACAGAAAGCTGGTACGAAGAAAGCGAGGCGGGGCCAGTACAAGCACTGACAGACTAGCAGGATAGGTGTCTTTTAATTTCCAGAGGATGGAGATGATAAACATACATAAGAGCCATCGACATCTACATGTGAGTTTGCGATAGTTACGATTTAGTTACTTCGTAAAAGAAAATATCACACACCGCGCGCGCGCGCGCGCATGCGCCTCTCCAGCATTTCAAGCGAGTACAGGAAGTCCGTCTCCTATTTTCTATCTAAAATTGTACACACAACAGCAAAAGGAAATGTAACACACTTTCAGTCAGTTGAGTACAGCATGGTAGTAATTATCTGTATGAAACCCAGCGACCCAGACCGAATTCGAAATCACGGGTATACATGTACAGAGTTCATGACCAGAATTCCAGTGTTGACCTTTCCTCTTGTCTGGACGACCCAATTGGGTGTCTCCCTCTATTTGTCCAAGGGTTGTTAAAACTAACCCATTTTGTCCAGTTCAAGATCGTGGTTGTGAGTGAGCAGCTCAATCAAGCTTGGCACAAGACTTGGAAGCGAATGATTATATAGGTCCCTTTTGTATGCGAAGTCACTGGAGCACCACACTCTAGGGGCGGAAGGGGGGGGGGGGGTGTCCCAGAGGAGGTTTTCTTTGTTGTAATTAAACAACTGTTCTTTATTACTGCAAATGAAATATATAATAAGATCGAATAAAAAATATATATATATTGGCCGCTATCCATACGTTTCTGATCGTAAAATTGATGTAAATGTTTTTTGTAGTTTTTGTTTGGTTTTTTGATTTGTAGTTGAGGGGAGGGGGGGTTGTTTTTGTTTTGGGTTTTGGGTTTTTTTGTTGTTTTTTTTTGTTTTGTTTTTTGGGGGGTCTGCCTCATTTTCTCATTTCTGTAACGTTCCTGTCCTGCAGTTCCCACGCATGTCGCTCTCTCCACCCCAGCCATACCCAGATTCGTTATGTCGCATCCTCAGGGTCAGAAGTCCACAGGGTTCCATCAATGTCAGACGACCGTGGGACCACCAGCCAGAGGGGCCCTGCACTGCTGCTGGGGCACTTTGGTGTTCAGTGATGCCATTTTGAGCTAACAAACGCAGGACACCACCTACTAAGCCCCCTACTAACGACAGTATTAGCTCAGTCGTGGAGCCAGCCTGAGTGCCCACTCGAGATGGCGACCACCACACCATCCCTCCAACGACCCTCCCCCCATGAACCTCCAACCCCAAGGCTTTGACACAAACTCACCACATGCTCAGTAGTGTACGGGGAAACCAAATCTGAGGTCACCATGAGACCAGAGCAGCCAGAGCCACTGTATCAGAGACAATTTTTCTGTTGCTTGATGATCAATGATGAAGAGGATGATGTAATGATCCTGCTATAGAAGTGCATCTGCTTTGAGACTAATTGACAAGGATGTACTCTACGCTTCCTATCATATTACATCCTGGCGTCAACCAAGCCCAAGTGATACAGACATCTGCAGTGTTGGTCAGGTAATTTGAGCAACACTCAAAATCGCATTCGTAAGTGGATAAAGCTCGACTATGTGGTCCCAGTCTTCCCAATGAGCCCGCAGCACATTCACTCTGGATAGGAGCCGGCCGGTGTCCAAAAAGTTCCTTACGACTCTTATGGGATTTGAACCAGCGACCTTCAGTCCGTAACTCAAGACGCTAACCACTGCGGCAAGGGGCTGGTGGTTTTGACTTGTTTTGTTTGTTTGGGTTGGGGGGGGGTTGGTTTTTTTGTGTTTTGTTGGGGTTTTTTGTTTGTTTGTTGGAGGAGGGGGGGGGTATGTAACTTATCAAATGCATTATAAACTAAAAGAGATGCTTTCGTTGGTGGAGGGAAAACCGCACCTTTTGTACTTTTTAATGTTTGGCTAGGGTGTTTGGGGGGTTTGTGGTGGGTTTTTGTTTTGTTTTGTTTATTTTTTTTCTTTTTACTTGTCTGAATGCTTTGTTCGTTTTCTTTTGTCGCTCCCTCATGATTTAAATATAAACCCTTGATCTCTGGATTGTTCACAGCTGAACTTATTTACCTTTCTTTCCAAATGCAGCATGAAAGTTGAACTCTTTTTTTCACAGCCAATGAACAGGTGCAGCGCGAACAAATTATTCCCAGAACTATTGAATACAGCCTGCATACATTAAACGGCCTGGTCTGAGCTATATATCTGTCACGCGTTTAGATAGATGTATGGCTGTGGAATACACACTTTTTATTCAAGAATCATCAACCACGCGAACCTTATAAATTCAAAGAATGCATCAACATCACAAATTCAATGACATAAAAAGTCGCTTTATCTTGTTACTACTCCCCCCCCCCCCCCCCCCAAAAAAAAAAAAAATAATATCCAATCATCAATTACTTACATGACAGTACATTTCTAATCACCATGATTAATACAACACGTACTATGTAAGTATGTCCTTCAGTGGCAACGTTGAGTGTGGCTGGGAAAAGCAAGAAAAGGTCAACAGACAAGTTATCTGGCTGATTTGCTATCTAAGTGACGTATGAAAGCCACTTCACCTGGCTTTCTGCGTCAACACAATAATTATACAGGTGCACTTCTTCGCAGCAGGCTGTCGATAGGAGACCGTGCTTTACATCTGCATGGGGGTTATTTTAAGCAGTGGTGCGCGATATATAATGCTGTTTCCTATCTTAACCATAGCTTTCTATTTTCTGCTTGAGATTTACTCTTGTGAATGAATTACATTAGAAAGTACCTCGAAGGAGAAAACATGGATTTTCACCCCAAAATAGTTTGTGAAAATCCATGTATTTTCTTCGAAAAAAGTCAGAGCAAAGACATAATGAAACTCATCGTTCAATTCACGACGTTGAAACAGTTGGGGAAACTATCCTGTTTGTTTGAATCCAAGGCTTTGTGATTCAACAGGATTTATGTAGTGTAGTGCTCAACAGGTGAATGAATCGAAAACTGAAACCAGATGAAAGTTAGCAACAGGTGAATAAAACAAAATAACCGGGAAAAGCCAATACTCAATAGTGGCAACATGTATAGAAAACATTTCAAAAAGAACAGCTACACCAAGAAGCCAGTTCACTTTACTGCTTTTATTCAAGATTGGTATAAAAAAAAAAAAAAAAAAAAAAAAAAATCGTTTTGCTCTTGTACATGGCCTGGATAACTCTGATTAAAAAAATAAGTGGGTTTTTTGTTGTTGTTTTGTTGTTTGGGTTTTTTTTTTTTTTTCGGTTATTGGGTCGGTTTTTGGAGGGGGGGGTGGGGCAGAGAAGGGATTCTTTAATTATTTTTTTACTGTCTCGATTTCTGTATTAAAACACTGGATTGAATTTTATTTACTTTAAATGTCAAATAATGTTGGTCACATTGTCCTCAAATGAACACCATCCAGCAGTCTTGAGAGTTTTCACACCCATTTCACCATGATCCAGAAGAAGAAAATGCAAGGAGGAAAAAAGAGAGAAACGGATAGGGATGAAAAATAAACGTACGCAGCAATGGAAAGAGAAAATATAGGAAAAAGAAAAAGCGACAAAGAACACCGAGAGAGAAAAAAAAAGGAAGAGAAAGGAAAGAACAAAGCGAAAAGAAGGGGGAAAAAAATGAAAGAATAAGGAACGAGAGAAGAGGGGGGGAGAAGAAAGGGAAAAAAGTAGAGGAGGAGAGGAGGGGAGGAAGAAGAAGAAGAAAAGAAAGAAGAAGAAGAAGAAGAAGAAGAAGAAGAAGAAGAAGAAGAAGAAGAAGAAGAAGAAGAAAAAACAACAACAAGAGAGATATTTAAAAGGAGGGGAGGAAAAAGAAGAAGAAGAAGAAGAAGAAGAAGAAGAAGAAGAAGAAGAAGAAGAAGAAGAAGAAGAAGAAGAAGAAGAAAAAAGAAACAACAACAACAACAACAACAAAACAACAACAACAACAAAGAGAAGATAAAAAGGTGGGGGAGGAAACAAGAACAGAATGAGGAGGA